>CAMZMU010000093.1:38290200-38858612 GCA_947311845.1 Poa pratensis | reverse complement strand
AACCCAACCATCAGTTCCGTAATTCACCTGTCAAGCAAATATACCATTACCTCAAAAGGTTCCCCTGAAATAGGTACTTCCAAACCATGCTACAAACCGATCTGGAACACATAAACTTAACAAATATGATCTAGTAATAAGTTCAAACACCAAGTACATTCTTCAAGAATCTAATACACACAAAACATTTAATAGAGTTTTTGGGATGATTCATCAAGAAGATGTACAACGTTAACACTTTCACGCTTAAGTACTAGCTTAGATGCTTCAAATCCCACGACAGAGAATACATTTCTCGCACGGGTCCAGGCCCCAACTCAACGAGAGCCCACGTACGGTGGTGGCTGGCAGAACTGACATCACGCGCTGCTGGACCCCGACTGGACCGTGTGTGGATTGGGCACCCGCACGTGGTGTGCGTCGACGGGCCTGTGATTGCGATATGTGTCTGGGGCTGGGGTACGGGAGTTGCATCAGACGACCAGGGCAGAGCACGACTGCGCAGATATCTTGCATGTATATCTAGTTGCATAAGACTTATATTGTCTGATTTGTATTGCAGCAAATATGTTTGTTTGTGAGACTCCGCAGGCCATGTGTATAAAGGTTGCTTTCTTGTTTGTCATGAAGCAGACTTTGAGGCGTGGTCAATTAGAAAGTGATTTGCATATCTCTACAACCAGAGAAATCACTAAGCCCCTTTAGTGATCCGATCTAAAAATACATGGCCATGCTAAGGTACGTAACATAGAAGGTCATAGTGGGGACATCTATAAGGAGAGGGACGGGCGTTTTAGGTTTAGCCAATTCGAGTTCCCGACTATGAAACACGAACACTTAACAGAGCAACCGAATCCATCCTTGTTCTAGGCGTATGTCCAGCCAGCCCAAATATCGCTCCCTCCCTGATACCCACTGTCTGTCTCGACCCTCTTCCTCCTGTTCTCCCGAGCGGCTCCTCACCACGCGGCGACGTCGCTCACACGGCCACGCCAGCGAGCGGCCCGCCGGCAGCTTCTTTTTTTCTCTTTCCTCACCTCCTCCTGGCCACCCCGACTCCCCTCTCACGGAGCAGCTCGAGTTGCAGCTCATCGAATCAACAGTGGCAGAAGCTCCAGGCTCCTGCAGCAGCAGCAGCAGCAGCAAGGTATGACCACTGCCAGCCCTAGTACTCCTCCTCTTCCCTCCCTCCGTTGCTCAGTAGCTCTTTGCCTCTTTCTATTCATCTCCTGTAGAGGTCAGCTCGTGAGCTCCCAACCAACCTCAGGGCACCATTATAGAGTGATGTTACAGTTCAAGAGAAATTATCGGATCAGGGCAATATTAAATGGAAATGCAATTACTGCGGTCATATCGGTATTAGGAGCTATACAGAAGTGCAATCTCATTTGCTGAAAAAAATCAGGGAACACTGGAATCCACCCCTGTAAAAAGGACACAGTTCACATTCTTATCGCACTTAGAAATGAGGTTGCAATGGCTAAAAAGACAATAGAACAATCAAAGCCGAAAATTGTGTCTTTGCCATCTAATGCATTTGTAAGTGTTGCTTCATCGAGTGCAAGAGCAAAAAACAGGGTTATGCTATGTTGTTCCTAGTTTCCTACTTCCTTGCAACGGCACATATTTATTTGTCAATTAAAAGAAATAGTAAAACGTATCGCCGTAGATGGTTTTAAAAAATGCCGAATTTACTTATCCAAAACTGCCTGTTACCGATACACGTATCCGTGGTGCCGCGTAGGTTCCCGAAACCCAGCCCGACACTCCTCCCACACCCAAAGTCACCCGTTCAGATCTAGCAGTCCAGAGACCGACGTTCCACCTTCAAACCTTGAGGCGCTGCGACTGTGAAGCTTGGATGAACCATTCGAGGGAATACGAGAAGGTAGAAAGAGTACACTGCACCGCGCACTATACACTTCCTCTACGGTCCGCATGTCTAGTAGTAATCTTGTGATCTATTATTGCAGCAATTCCTGGTTTGCGCTGTAGAATTTTTAATTTAAGCTAGTGTAGCCTACCCACATTCCTATAGGTTATCCAACATGGATGGCGGTGTAGTCTACAGATGGGTCCTCCATTACCTTAGGTTGTTTTCTTTTCAGACGATGTGTTTTATCCCTAAGGTTGTATGTGTTCATCGTGTGACGTAAAGGCTGGGTGTGAAGTATTTGCAGCCATATCGCCTTGATGTGTCATTTTGAGTCCATAAAAAAGCCCATGGCCCCAAGAAATAGTATTCACAAAAGTTCCATTAACTAGAAAGTAAAAAAGAAAAGGGAATACTCACAGACGTACAGGTTAAAGAAAACACACAGTTTTCAGAGACATTCTTTATGCAAGTGGACTTACTTTTGATGTCTTAGCCCCATTGACTGAAAGGGAGCCAATAAAGTCAAATAGTGGTTCTTGGCATTCACTAAGGTTACAAGAAAGTGATGGCCAGTAATTCATTTGTAGATTTATATTTGGATGGGGAGCTGCACTGCAAAGCGAAAGGAAAGATATATTGTGATCAAACTTTGACGGCCAGAAAATAGTAAATATGACTATCGTCAATATGCTCACACATAAATTACATTATAAAGACTACCATATTGCAGTAATTTCAACAGCAACTTGTTACGAACTGGAAAAGACTACTATATGTTTTAAACTTTTAAACAGGACACAGGTGAACAGTTCAAGCTGTGTCCTGTTTAAAAGTCTAAAACATAGTATCCTAAAATATATAAATATAACTGAAGCAAACAACAAAGGAAGACAAGATATGTTGTACGAACGTACTCCCATGGTGGTGTAGTGTCGTTGCTCCATATTCCTTGTAGATTGGAAATCTGAGTTCCAGGTCTCGAACAAGAAATGAGTAGATATCGACCAAACTGGAACAGAAGTTCTACCAGAGAAGGATCTTCATCATGTATAAAACTTTTAATTCTGTCCACTGTAGGCTTTTCTGAGTTATTAAGCTCGTTTAACCTTGAGCAGTCAGTCATCTGTACAGCACAATCAGATACCACGGTATCCTGAGCGATATTGTCTGGTGAGTGAGCCGAAGTGCTACCTCCAAGTATATCATTAGAGCCCCGTGAAAGTTGCAAGGACACACGCTGGAAAAAACTCTGGTAATCATCCATGTGATAAGCTTTTAGCTGTGAATATGACATGCTCCTAGCCATCTTTAATGTTGCGAATGCTGATGTCGTTGGATCCAGTGTCGACTCAGAAGGCTTGACAAATGGTCCTTCAAATGAGGTTGCAGCTGCAAGGAGCAAAACTGCTGAGTCGGCACCATCAAGTTTCAGCATCTTATCATTTAATACTTGCACTGTGCCATTGGCACCACTCATCTGCAGGTAGAGAATAGCACAAAATCTAATTCCCATGGGATGATCAGATGCATTCTCATCTTCCGAAGGCCTATCTCCTGGGCAGCTACCCTCCATGATTATTTCATTTGCATCTGTTACACGAATCTGGTGATCTAATGGTGTAGCTAAAGATACTGTGCATGAGAGCGCCCCCGATTTGTTTGCAGATATTTTAGTCGCAATTACTTGATGTGGATTTGAGGTGAAGTGTTCCCTTGAGTACGTTACTTCTCCAACATTATATGTGACATTTACTGTTGCAGATTCCAGATCTAGGTATCTTTTATAATTTGTATACCGGATATGCTTGCCAAAGGCAATATCAATATCACCGAGAGGCTGGTAGACCTACAGTTATAACATAAGCAATGTTTGAACAATGGTATAGCAACACAGCTCTTCTATCAACATAAAGATTAAATATGTACCTGTGTCTGGTCACCAGACAAGTCATAAGCAACAGTTGTAGCTTCAGCATACTGTCCCTTGTCAACAAGGCTCCTAACATTAGAAAGAACAGAAGGTGCTTTGGGGTTTGTATAGTTACCAGGTCCACCCGTCCATAATGTGTCATCTGCACCAACAGTTTTAATATGAAGCAATGAAGATACGTCATTAAAAAGAAGCCAATATTTTCAGAAAAGTTTAGGCAAAACGAGACAAAAAGGACATTCAGTTACAGGAAAACGGTGATTCTTGAATCATCCACGTCAAGTCATGAACAAACGAACATACTCCATGGCCCAACCTTCTAGAAACAACCAGCAACAGTCGACAATCAAATTGGAACCCCAACACTAGTCATTAACTGATTCCCGGGGTGGAACGAGAGCGTTTACCGACCAAGGACCCCAAAACGTTAACTAATGTTGGCGATTAAAGCAAGATTAATTCAGCATTAAGAAGAGGGGAGGGGGTCGGTTAATTACGGTTGAGTTGGAGCTTCTCGGAGTCAACGCCGCCCCAGACCATGGCGCCGAGACGGCCGTTCCCGATCGGCGCCGCGTCGGTGAAGTACTTGGCCGGGGACACGAACACCACCTTGAGAGGCCGCGCATCCTCCACCGGCCACCCCGCCGCCGCAGAGGCCGCTTCCGCTTCCTGCGGTGGACGCACCCAGATCCACTCGCCGCCTGCGTCGCTGCCGCCATCTCCGTCCATGGGGAAGCAGCTCGTCCAGTCCAGGAGGAGTGATGAGCGCAGCTACCACTGAAGGAAGCGTGTATCAGGACAGGTGATGCGGATCTAGGATGTGTTTGTCGTAGGTCGATCTAGCAAGTCCACGGAAGAAAGTAGCCAGACAAATAGCTCTGCCATTGGCTTCATCTATCAAATATGACCAGATTCCCTGGCGCGGCTTGCCGCGCGCCACCTGACACTGATTTTCGATTTGCGAAACATTATAATGAACATTTTTAATATGACACAATAGTCTATATAGTAGTGGCATTATAGTTTATAAGAGCAATGCACAATACCTTTCATACATAAAATTTACACCCATTAGAGTCTTCAAGATAGATAAGTCTTCAGGTTACATATGCGCTCGCCACCCACATTTCATAGTGCTAATCGGTTGGTAATACAATGGCAATCATCATAAATATATTTTCCTCCAAAGGCAACAACCTTGGTGTCGAGCACTCAAAACTTTCAATTGCTGTCTTCTAAAAAAATACAGCGTACTCTCAGGACAAAAAAATCAACTGCAACTAATCATATTACTTTTCTTTTTTCTAGTAACCCACGGGGCTATGGATCTTGTAAAGAAATGAGCTTATATCGACAGTAATTTAGCAAGTTTTACATTAGAAAAAAGGCGGTCAAGCAAAAGTCAGTTGGCCTGTAAAATGTAGAAGAAACATGAGAATATGATCAGCTACTGGCAAACTCCAGATTGAAACATAACACAGATCCATAAATTAGGTTTTACATACATAAGTTTTCTGGTGTAGACAGTCATATAGGCAAGGTTAGCTTAAACACATAAGGCTATAAACAGTAAAGGTAGAATTTACTGGCTTTTAAGCATATGCAGGTAAGGCAACCAACCAATGCATAGAGCAAAATATAGGTGCTTGCAGGAACGCAAAGCCCAGAGCTGTTGTGTCTGAAACCGACCGAGACCGTGGACTGGAATTCAATGGTTGGTTTCATCTATCAACTCATCACCAAGTGCACTATTTGCATCATGGCATGATTCAAGACTACAACCGAACGGAGTCTGAGTCCGAGTTTTGTAGAATCTCCTTAGTTGCTTGTGGTAAATCGCTGAAGGTCACAGCAAGCCTTATATACTTCAATAAGGACATTCAAGATTGCATTCGAGATTGTTCTCTCTCCCATAGGCTGCCTCAAATGATCTTCTGATCTGTTCGCCAGGCTCGAGTATATCGCCTATGAAAAAGTATCTCAGCCTGCGAAGCAATCCCAAATGGCAAAAGTAATATATAACATATAAGTGATGAGAGTAGGGAAATATATTACATATAGGCACAAATATATGGTTCGGAGATAACAGTCGCCGACCATACAAAAGCAATAGGTAACTGAAAATCCAGAAAGTGGGTAGTATTTTAATAGGAGGGGACAAACAGAAAGTTCACACATGATGAACAATAGGAACAAAAAAATGAATGCTAAGAAAACTGGACAAATACATTCAGTGGCATGTACATCTATGAACACCTTCATCATGAAAAATCTGAAGGTTCCAACAATAGTACAGAGTAGATAAACAGTCCAGCAAGAAATGTCTAGATCACATTGCTTTCCAAGATCAAGAATTGCACAATGGTTTCATCCATTTATTACTTAATTGTATAGTGCACAACTCAAACAAATAATCAACATGGTTTTTGCAAAGCTAACGGATCCACCAATCTACCTTTTAGAGCAACAGGGATCTATATCCCAAGTTTCATTGATGAACTCAACAAAACCTATCATCAAGTCTTACATGGAGCAGGCAAACTTTTGTCGAGCAACGAGAGTCAAAAGCAAAAAAGGGCACGCAGGTTTTATGCCATACTACTACCTTTCTAAGTGAGCTCAAATGTGCAATAAGAATGTGCCTTGAGTATTCAGATATATTATTCATATTTCAAGAATCTGTGCAGATAGGTACTGACTTCTAAACTTCGTTTGGGATGCTTGAAGTTTACTGACCTATTTCATTTTCGAAAAATTATGTGCAGCTATCACAAATAAAACTACATCCAAGTATCAAGTGTCCCTGACCTTTGTAATTTCAGATTTTTCTTAGAGAAACTATGCATTAGAGAACTTCTAATAAATGTTAGAAAAACAATTTGGGATATGTGATCAGAACAGACATATCAGGATAGTGATATAGATGAAATTCACATCCACATCCCACATTCATTGAGACACTTGTTGGTTTATTTGTTTTTAAAAAAGGAAATTCAGTCGAGAGATAAACACAGTAAGAGGTGAAAACACAGAGTGTAGTGCCATCATCTAGTGTCCTAATGGACGAAGCCATGTCTTAGTTGCTCAATGTAGGTCAGATTGTGAAGGAAATGGAATTAAAACCAACATCGGAGACTACATAGCATACCATGTGACTCTGGAAACTAGAAAATTAAACCAACATGGGAGACTACACAACATAAACTGGAATGGAAAACGAAGAACAAATAAACTTACATCGATAAAAAAAGGTCTTCATGTAAATCAGAGAGGGCTCCATATGCCAAACAATATAAATTTGGTAACAATGGATCATAGTGATACAACCTGCACCGTATTGATGTCCAGATAAGAACTCACTCCACGTATTCCATATGCATCTCAATAAGTTGCAGGAATATCATAGTGTATTTACCTCTGGTCACTTCTACGTGGAATGGAATCCTCAGGCACGATCCTTCGCAGACGCTTCTATTTAATCCTAAAATTTGTGACAGCATGATATCAGGGCATCCATGCCCTGGAAATAAAAGAACAATTAGCATTATTAGGCTCATACAGAAAAATAACCATCAAAATGGATGTGGATGTCATAAAGGGCATGAAGCAAAAAATGGAGAGGCCATTACATTGTTAAGATAATATATTAACAGATATTCCTGTGATAGACACAACCAGTTCATGACCTAGACTCCAGTGAAAGATGCAGTTGGTACATGTACCATTCAATTACGACAATAGATGGACCTTGGAAAGGGATATCTCACTGTTGTACGTAATAGAGAAGCAAAATAAGTACACAGATCTTGTCAAGCATGACGAAAATAGAGATTTAGCTTCCAAAAATAAACAGACCAAAGCACATTGCGACTGCAACACCCACTATTGATGCTTTGTAACCTAGGTAATAAGTGCAGAGGTGCTTAAAAAAGTCTTGTTTAGTCTACACGTGGCTCATGTGTCAGTTCTTTACTCCTGATAACAAATGGATTTGTGTAGTTACTGCTTTTTAGAGTTGTTTCAGGCTTGTAGGAAGACAATGTTTAGGTTTCATGCTGGTAATGGAACCAAGGAGGTTCTTCCCTGTGAATCAAAAATATACAGGGTATGTTGGTATGTATGCAGGGTATTAACAACATTGCTTGCATGACCACTACGCAGTTCTGAGGGCTAAATGGCCGGCTGGGTGTAATTAATCCCAACCGGTATAAATTCTAGTTAGTTGGCTAGCTCAATTAGAAAATACTCAGCCCTGTAACTATGCCTCTTTCTTTACTGAGAACTTTCACGTACACAACTGGAGATGGACATCACCATCAATATTCCTGAGCCAATGCTCATTTGTGTTCGACACAAAACCAACAATAAGGAAATACAGAGCGGAGAGAGTTTTATACCTGACAGAGGTAGCGCCGGCTCACAATAGCAACACACCTGGAAGAAACAAAAGCAAAGGTGATTTTGTGACCCATATATTAAGAAAAGAAACGAAGCAATGTAACAATTAACACGCTGAGATAAATAAAAATCTAGCAATCCTAATTCATATAAAGCATCTAAAAGCTAGTCCTATGACCTGCAAGGACAGATAGACACACAGCTAGAACAGATGAATAACCTGTCAGGAAATCACAACAAAGCTATTTTGTTTTCATAATTAAACTGAACCACAAAGCTAGCAATCCTAATTCACGTGAAGAATTAAAAGGTAGTCTCGTGAGCCGCAAGGACAGACAGACACAGCTAGAACAAAAGAATAACCTATCAGGATAATCACAACAGAACTATTTTGTTTCCATAAGAAAACTGAACCAAAAAGATATAATGTTCAGATAATCCCATATGGGCAAACCAGAAGAAACAATGCCATGTGGATGTAGGCACTACTCAGTATCAATTTCCACCATTGGCCAGTAAAATAAAATAGCAACAAAGAGCAACTATCAGAACAAAAGACCAACATACCACTAAACCATTTTAAAAAGTACACCATATCACAACACATAAGCCAATTTACCTGTGTAACCAAATCTTGTACCTCATAATTTTGGTGTTCAAGTAACTGTCTATCAGTTGACTAAACAACGGAGACAAAAAATATAAACAAAAAGAATAGGGAAAGCGAAGATGAACAAATCTTAATAACCAAAAGAAAAGCAAATAAAAAGAAAAGGAGGCAAGAAGACTAAACAACAGAGGCGAAGAAGAGGGAATGAACCAAACCCAACTACACGAACCCAAGTAGAATTTAAACCAAGCCAAAACAAAGTACAAAAGAACAAAAATAGCAGAAAAACGAAGGAGAAGAAATAAAAAACAAATAAAGAAGATCAGATCCAAAAAGAAGAAACCAAATGAGGAAAATCTAAGAGTAAACAAACCAAGGATTTAGAATATGCTCAAATGTGGGACACAAACAAAGTAAAATAATCAAATGATTAAAAACTACAGCCAGATCATAGGCACACATTATAAAGTTATTGACCGACTTCAGCGGTTTACTTCAATTTTAGAGAGCATCCTAATCTCTAAGAGCACATAGCCTATTTTATAAGGACAATGGGACTCGTGCAGCTAGTGCTTTAGAGAAGAAAATCAATTCACATCATGAGTGCAACACGCACAAATCACTGCTACTATTAGAAGTATTTCACTGTTAGTTTGAGAATGCTATTAGAGGACCGCTTATTTAACACAAGCCAATTAGTTAGCCATGAAATACAGTAGTAAGTGTAAACTTGTGACCACCGTTGTAATATAAATTAACCTAAGCTTACTGCTTACAGGTTCGTAAGTAAAATCTGGGAATATCCTTGGCCTACAAAAAAATTCGAAACACATGATGATATTGCGACCAATACAAAAGGAGAAGCAAATTAACATGTGATGAATGAAAGCATGTACGAAACTGTCATTCCCTGTTGGACACAAGAGCAGCATGGAACAAAAGTGTAGACCGTGATGATTTGTCATACACCAACGGTTATGTTATTACCAAAGGAAAAGATCATAAATTGCATAATCAAGAAAAAGAGCATCTCAGATTAACCAAAATTAAAGCAACAAAAGTGCTATTACCATGAATAATAAGCAAAGTAGAAATGACTCATGATGTGTCGAAAATCCTCACCACTTGTTCTGGATTACACCGAGAAGCCGAGAACAATAGAAATCCGTTTTCTCCTTGCTCTTCTATTTTCTTTGAGCCGTTCAAAAAATTGCTCTCACTTTCATATATGAACCATATTCCCTGATTAAGAATATATGCAAGCTGCAAAAACCAGACCCCATTGTCACTTCCAAATTGAACAAAGAAACTGACAATAAGATAGAGCAAAGCTGATATGGAATTACCATGAAATTCACGCCTCACATATGTTCGCCAATGGAAGTAGTCAGATCCTTGCATAAACGGTAATAACTACTACAGCTGACATTTCACAAAATTCAACATTAAGAGGAATGTACATCTTCAGGTCGAATTTATGGTGTTTGGCCAAATGTTTCAGAAGCCATGAAACCAGAAGGGATTTAAAAACATTTAGATTCTACATTATTCTGCTTATAATACATGAATCAGTGTAGGAAGAATTCTAATTTGAGTTAACCAACAGAGGCTCTGGCATATGTAAGCTAATAATTTGACCAATGGTAAGAAACACATGACCAACACTAAAATTTTAGTCAACTGTATAAGGTTATTGTTTTACTCTTCCAGGAACAATTCAGACTGAACATGTATCAAATTATCAGCTATGACTGACTTATTAGGAGGTATCTACACATAATTGAAATGAGGTTATTTCACTCAGCATCCGGAAGCTTGCAAGCCACATTACAAACATCACTACACAATACTATTAAATAACCATTGAAAACATAGTATACAATATGTACAACGAATCAGGTAGATACATCAAGCATGTAACATCTGCTCAATACATAATAGGTAATTCAAACCCATTAAACTTCAAAAAAAAATCAAATGCATGTAATAGCAAACCACCAGGCAGGAGCATGTACACAAGCAGATAAAAGGAAGATAGCTACTTCAGATCGAGGCAGGTGACGTGCACCAGAGAGAAACAACCAAGAAGCTCCCTGCAAGGAAGCATATGTAATGCAGAGACGACCATCCACCCACACAGAATATAATGAACATAGTGCAAAGGAAGTAATGATCCTGAATCGACAAAACCCACCGCAAGTTTCAGCTACCAACCCAATGGATAGAATAGCATCTGCAGGAAGAGAATCGCAGGGCACACATAAAACATAAGCCAAAGATGCGGCCTTTATTGACTGCAAGATCTACCTGCCAGACAAATCGAAAATGAGAAAGGGGAAATGCAGAGAGATGAACAAATCGGCCAGCGTAGAATCAAAGGCTCTCACCGTCATGCCATGGTTGTTTGGGGAGGCAGTAGGTACAGCGGGGGTCGCCGGAGGTCTTCCCTTTTTCCTCCCTCACCCTCTCTTCTAGCCGACCACTCCATCTCTGTATCTGCGTTCTCCTCCCAGTTCTCAGCGCGGCGGAACACCATGGTCAGGCTGCGGCTGAGCAGCACGCAGGGCTGATGGGGTGAGCCCCATGAAAAGGCCCGAGCAGAGAATGCTCACCTAGGCGGCAACCTCTGATAGGGTTTGACGGCGGCTGGTGCTCACCGAGGGCGCTGATTGTGGTGGCGTGAACGGCTGGGCCTCGTCGTTCGTCCTTACGCCCCGGGAGCCGAGGCGCCATAGAGGGCCCTGCGTCGCCGAAGGGCGAGGGCGACGACGGCGGTGCCATGGTGGGGGAGGAGAAGGACATGGCGGCGGGGATTGGGGGAGAAGCGAATGCGAGGGGATTGGGCCGCAGCTAGGGTTTCACCGCGGGCTGCCTCTTTTATATTGCACGGTGAAAACAAACGAACAATCCAGATGCGCTTTGACAGCCGATCGGACGGCCAAAAATCTCTGAGCGCTGAGAAGCCTGCTTGGGGTCTCGGCATTTACCTCTTTAGATATTCAGATCAGCCGGCTCATCACGAGCTCCGATCGGCCGCTCTGGGCGTGTGCCAGGTACCCCTCCCTCGTGGCAATCTAGAAATGAGCCAGCGCTATCCTTGTGTGTCCCGCACCGAGGGCGTGGAGGGCGTGTTTGGTTTTTTTCACCGGTTTTGTCTTTTTTGCATGGTAATACGATTCTCATTGATAAATAAAAGACGAGATACAAAGTACGTATACACCGATCTTACAGATCTGGAAAGATAGGATAAACCTATGTGACAAACCAACGCATATCCATCTTCTTCGGCACCATCGTAGCAGCCACCAAAGAAAAAGTAGACAGATCACCTCTTCACCCGAGCTCGACGCGGCTCCATCGCTGATCATCAGCTTTTCGGACCTCCAAAGTAGTTTGCCATAGACAAACCATTGCCGTTGAAAGAATCAGACCGGGGCAGCACGACCCCGGACACGCCATCGAACTTCAGCACTGGCACCCCCGCACGACGACGTCGGAGTAGGGAACCAGAACCGTCAGCCTCCAACCACGAACCCACCACAAGGTACACCATCTTCCAGCTGTCACCAGTGCAGACCACCGTCTGCACGTACTCCTGGACGAATCCTCTCTGCTCCACCATGGCGTCGGAGACAACGCCGCAGCAACGGGGACAGAGCAGGAGGAAAAACCCATCTGATGGAGTCGCCGCCGCCGCCTCGCCGACACCATCCATGAACCCTACAGCCACCGATCTGAAAGATCGGCAAGCACACAAAGCCACCACTCCGAAACGCCGCCATGAAGGACAACGCCGGTGTGGGAGTAGAGTTGAGAGATTTATTTGCCCGGGCGCCGCTCCCACCACCCCAACGGCGCACCATGCCAGAAACTTTCTAACCCTAATTACCATGCAAAAATGGGTCCCCCTCCCTCCTGCCGCCGGAGCGGCAAGCGGAAGGAGAGGGGCCCAGCTCTTCCGCTGGTGGCCTGCGGCGGCGGTGGCTAGGGCAGGAAAGCGAGTCGCCTCGCGAGTCGCCTGGAGCGCCTCACGAGCGAAGCGGTGAAACTGGTCTAGTTCCACCGGTTTTGTCACTTTTGCACCATTTGCATATGTGGACATGTGGTTTCTAAGATTTGGCTAAAAACGAGATTAAAACCACGATTGTGCATCCCATTTAGGATTTCAACTGGGACGGACGTGCCGTTTCTCCCGTGTCCCATCCCACCACAAAATCTCCACTTGTCCACTAAGCAGGTCCCACCTGTCCCGTACGGGGCAAACAAAAAATGCCCATTTATCCCTCCAATGTCCCAGAAATACATCTATTCCCCTCCCGAGAGTCCCCCCAATCTCAGCTCATCGAGGTGACACTGCTGGTGGCCGCCCGCTCGTCGCGAAGCTAGAAGATCAATCCATTGGGTTCAGCTCCATTTTCTAGGTGTAATATTTAACTAAATTAGCACTAGAAAATACAAAATTAGTAAAGGATTTGGAGAATCTATTGGAACTCAACGCTTGTGCACCAGCTCCGCCACTGGTCCAGCCCCGAGAGCGTCCCGGGCACCTTCATCACATGTGGCATCCGCCTCAACCCGAACGACCGGCGCTCGAGGTGTTTGTCGTAGGTCGATCTAGCAAGTCCTCGGAAGACAGTAGCCAGACAAATAGCTCTGCCATTGGCTTCACCTATCAAATTGTACTAGACAACTTAGCGCGGCAATGCGCGCCTCCTGTTTGGTAAATTTCAAATTTGGGAATGTCCGTATTCAGAAGTTTTTTGAATCTGGAAATTATTGCAATTCAAAAAAGTGTGCGCTTAAAAAATGTTGTGAATTTAGAAATTGTCCGTATTGGAATGTATTCAAATTTGAATTCTATTAGAAATGATCATATAGATTTTTAAATTGTACAAATTGGAAGTTTTTCAAATTTAAATTCTCGCGGCATATGCCGCGCCTGTGTTGTTAGAAGAAGAAATAGTGCGATGTAAGAAATTCAAATTTGTGAATGTCCGCATTCAAAAGTTGTTTAGATTTAAATCTGTTGAAACTAAAAGAAAAGTTTACACTTATAAGTTGTTCAAATTTCAAAAATTGTTAGAACTGGGAAGTTATTCATATTTGATTTTTTTAACGTTTATTGAATGTTCAGGTTTGGGAGGCATTTGAATTTTTGAAATATTCAAATTTGAGTTTTGATCACATGCCAGAAGTAGTTAGTGTTTTTTTTGTAGGCATGCTGTTTTTTTTGTTATATTTGTGAATACCGTAGTGTAAAGAATTGAAATTTGGAAATGTGCACATTCAAAAGTTGTTCGGATTTTAATATGTTGAAATTGAAGAAAAGTTTACATTTATAAGTCGTTCAAATTTCAGAAATTAGAAAAATTGGGAAGTTATTCATATTTGAATTATGTTTATATTATTAGATGCTCAGATTTGAAAGGCATTAGAAATTTTAAAATATTCAAATCTGGAATTTGGTCAGACGTCATAATTAGCTTTTTTTTTGTTATATTTGCGAATACCGTAGTGTAAAGAATTGAAATTTGGAAATGTGACATTCAAAAGTTGTTCGATTTTAATGTGTTGAAATTGTAGAAAAGTTTACATTTATAAGTCGTTCAAATTTCAGAAATTAGAAAAATTGGGAAGTTATTCATATTTGAATTATGTTTGTATTTATTAGATGCTCAGATTTGAAAGGCATTAGAAATTTTAAAATATTCAAATCTGGAATTTGGTCAGACGTCATAATTAGCTATTTATTTATGTTTTATGTTGGTATATTTGTCGTATTTGAATTCTCTTTGCGTTTATTAAATGTTTATATTTGAAATGCATTCAAAATTTTAAAATATTACAATTTGGAATTTGATCGTATGCCATAAATAGTCAACGTTTTTTTCATGTTGATATATTTGTCATATTTTTCTCGCACGTGGTGTAAAATTCTAATTTGGAAACGTTAACATTCGAAAACTGTTCGAATTTTGAAATTATTGAAATTCAAAGGAGGTTACGTTTGAAATTTGTTTGGATTTCAAAAATTGTTCAAATTGGAAGTCATTCAGGTTTGAATTCTTTTTACGTTTACGGAATGTTCAGATTTGAAGGATATTTAAAAAATTAAATATTAGTATTTAAAAATTTCATCGTATGGCATAAATAGTCGGCATATATTTTTGTGACCATTTTGCTATATTTGTTTTTTCCAGTGTGTAAATTTAAAGTTATTGAATTTGTAAAAAAATTCATTTTTCTGAAATTCGTGTAAGTAAGTAGGGCCCATCTGGCAGGAATTTTATATTTTCTGAATTTTTCTGCGAAAAGAAGAAATTCCTGGCAGCCTGGGCCCACGCTGACGTCGCAATGACGTCAGCAATGGCCTGCAGTGCACTGCCGCGGCGGCGTCGACCTCGCCGGCGTCGCGCCACCGCGAGATGGGATAGGCGCGTGAGCTCACCGGAGGCGCGTGGGCGCGGGGTGGCAGGGAGCGGCTGCGCCGCCTCTTCTGGGTCGCCGGAGCGGCGTGCGGACGCGGCGGAGGGAGCAGTGCCACGGCGGCGTCGATTCCGGCGACGGCGCGGCGTTTCGGCACGCGAAACTCGGCGAGGAGGGAGAGGCGGCGACGGCGGAGCTCGCCGTGTCCGTCGATTTGAACGGGGAGGGCCGGAGCGGCGAGGGCGCGCGTCGGCGGCGCCGGCGACGTCGCGGCCGCGCGGGAGAGAGAGAGAGGGAGGGGGGATCCGCGGATGATTTTCCAGCGGGGTCCCTGGATTTGTGTGGAATAGCAGATAGGTCCTTCGCAGTGTGAAAATTAGGACTGTAGGGCAAGCGTTGGATTTATGAGAGTCGTTTTTGCAAAATTGGCAGGGTGACCGCCTGAAACCGGCTTCACCGGTTGGTGACCGGGTCGCGTGGCGTCTTCTGATTGGAAGAAAATCGTGGTACTGTAGATGTCTACAGTGCAGCGCGCTGGGGGTGGCGTGGCCGTTTCCTGGCCGTTGGATCGCGCCGGTCGGACGGCCAGGAAAAGGGGGCGACGTGGAAGGTGGAATGGGGGGGTGAATCTAGCTAGGCTTTATATATTGATCTAATCTATGATATTCAGATCAGCCGGCTGAGCACGAGCTCCGAATCTCCGATCGGCCGCTGTGGGCGTGCGCCATGTACCCTTCTCGTGGCAATCTAGAAATGAGCCGTATTCTTGTGTGTCCCGCGCGGATGCAGCTTCAGTGACTTTGAACTCAAAAGTCTAGCGGTGACTTTATACTAGATGTACATTGTATTATATTTAGAAAAAATTTAAAAAAATCTAATAAATCTGATATGTTATATTATGCATTATGTGAAAATTTCGTTGTATTTGGACAAATAGTTTGTGAATAAACATCATTTTAAAATTTACTACACAAATTTGAACTTAAAATTTAAATTTCCCAGAAATTTAAAAAAATCCAGTAAATCACATATCCGTTATTATGCATCAGGACAAAGTTTCGTCGTATTTGGACATACGGTTTGTGAGTAAATGATATTTTAAATTTTAGTCTAAAAATGTTCACTCTTTTCTATCCGTTGGATCATGTTTGGATAGCTGAGATGAGGGCAAAGTCACGGCTAGACTTTTGAGCTCAAAGTCACTGAAGCTGCATCCATCCCGCACCATGGAGGGCGTGTTTGCTTTTTTTTTCTCGCTTTTGCACCGCATACGTGGTTTTTTGGGCTTGCCTCTAAAAACGAGATTAAAGCGTCCCGCACCATGGAGGGCGTGTTTGGTTTTTTTTATCGCTTTTACACCATTTGCATACGTGGTTTCTTGGGCTTGGCTCTAAAAACGAGATTAACGCGTCCCGCACCATGGAGGGCGGTTTGGTTTTTTCTCTCGCTTTTACACCATTTGCATACGTGGTTTCTTGGGCTTGGCTCTAAAAACGAGATTAAAGCGTCCCGCACCATGGAGGGCGTGTTTGGTTTTTTTCTCGCTTTTGCACCATTCAAATAAAGTGTACACAAAAAATATGCGCAAATGGTGTAAAAGCGAGGTGAGCACACTGGCATGGGGTTACCAAGGCAAATCCCATCGGTAAGATACCTAGGGTTTCGTATAGAGAGAGAAGATGGCGCGCAGGTAGTTTCGGACAGCTGACAAGTAAGGATTTACCCAGGTTCGGCCCCTCGTTGTGAGGTAAAGACCTACTCCTGCTTGTCTGATTTGTATATATGTATGATTACATGGTGGCCGTAATGGCGATTGTGGTGGTGAGACATGGTCTCGCTATGGCTATGCGTGTATCTGTCTAGTTGTGTATGGATCTCCCTCTGGGGGCGCCCCTGCCTGGCTTTATATATGGAGCCAGGTAGGGTTTACATGAGACCTAGTAGACTGCGTCTTGGAGTTCTTGTCTTGTACTTCAAGTAATTGTTGGGCCGCCAGGTGGGCCCTGTGTGCTCCTTCGGCTGGGCCGCACCAGGTATGACAATGGTAGGGAAACCGAAGGGTACATCCCCGTCAGTAGCCCCCGAGTGTCTGGTCGATTCGAAGAATCGGGCAGAGACTAATAGCAGCATGTCGAGTAGGCGTAGTCGATGCGTCGGTATGTTGATGACCATGTGATGAACGTATTAGCCATGACCTGAGAGTTGACTTATTTATGAAAAATCCAGTGTAGGTGTAAGAAAACTGATAGTAATAAATCTGATGCGGGCTATAGAGAGAGAAGATGGCGCGCAGGTAGTTTCGGACGGCTGACAAGCAAGGATTTACCCAGGTTCGGCCCTCATTGTGAGGTAAAGACCTACTCCTGCTTGTCTGATTTGTATATATGTATGATTACATGGTGGCCGTAATGGCGATTGTGGTGGTGAGACGTGGTCTTGCTATGGCTATGCGTGTATCTGTCTAGTTGTGTATGGATCTCCCTCTGGGGGCGCCCCTGTCTGCTTTATATATGGAGCCAGGTAGGGTTTACATGAGACCTAGTAGACTGCGTCTTGGAGTTCTTGTCTTGTACTTCAAGTAATTGTTGGGCCGCCAGGTGGGCCCCTGTGTGCTCCTTCGGCTGGGCCGCACTAGGTATGACAATGGTAGGGGAACCGAAGGGTACATCCCCGTCACACACCAACGTCACATATCCAGCCGAGTCATCCCACGTGCGCCGACATGGGGTTTTTCCCTCGAACAAGCATGGCCGTGAAGAAACGGCTGAATCGGCCGTTCCTCTAGGTCTTGGTTGAGAACTGTGTTAAGATTTATGCGAGCCAACAATGTGGAGCAGGCCGGGTTACCAAACGGGACAAAACTCGCATGTAACAGTACGAAACGAGGCTTCAGAGCTAACCAAACACGTCTATAATCCTCACTCCCCTCCTCTATTTGTACGGAATACCGCGTCTCAGGGTTAGATCATCAGTGGATCTTTAAAAGGGGTGATGGCGTGGATCACACGTTCGCTGGGAACCCCAAGAGGAAGGTATGATGTAGCGTAGCAGCAATTTTTCTTGATTGCAAAACCAAGGTTATCAATCCAGTAGGACTTGGTGAAGGCTTCGGCGAGGTGTCAATGGCAATGGCGCCGAAAAAAGCTGTTGACGTGGACCTGCGCACAGACACAAACAAACTACTTTGCCCCAACGAAACAGAGAGGTTGTCAATCTCTCCGGCTTGCTGAACACAAAGGATTACACTTATGGTGGAAAATAATATGAGAGCAAAAATGACCAGCGAGCAAATGACTAGAAAAGTTATGAAAACGGTTGTAAGCAATATAGGAAAATAGGACCGGGTCCACAGTTCACTAGTCGTGTCTCTCCGAAAAATAAACAAGTTGGGTGAACAAATTACAGCAGGGCAATTGACAAAGCATGGGCATATAACAATACTATCATGACACAAAGTTTACCGTTTCATTTAATATGGGCATTACGTCAAAATACTGTTATCCAACTGCATCTATGACTAATAATCCACCCGGGATCGCTATCCAGCATGTCACCCGAAAGTATTAAGTTGCAAGCAACAGATAATTGCAATAAGCATGGTGCGTAATGTAAGCAATGGTTACAACATACAGCAATAAACATCGCTGTTTTACCCCTAGTAGCAACAACACATCTCAAGCCTTAATCGTTTTGTCAACTCGAGCTCGACAAGAGAGGCATGAACCCACTATCTAGCATAAATACTCCCTCTAAAGACACAAGTAATTACTTCGGCCAAAGCATACACAAGTATCGGAGAGCATGAAAGATCATAAATAAAACATATCATAAATAAACTGAACAATAATGTCATGACTCCATAATTCATCGGATACCCGCAAACACAACATGTAGCATTACAAATAGATGATCTTGATCATGTTAGGCAGCTCTCACAAGATCTAAACAATGGAGTACAAGGAGAAGAGACAACCATCTAGCTACTGCCATGACCCGTAGTCCCGTGGTGGACTACTCACGCATCACTCCGGAGGCAGGCATGGTGGTGTAGTTGCCTCCGGTGATGATCTCCACCTCCGGCAGGGTGCCAGAAAAAGCTTCAGAACCCTCCCGATCTAGGGTTGGCGACGACGGCGGCTATGGAACTTTTCATGGATTTCGGATCGGGTACTTAGGATTTTCGGGAGGAATAGAATTTATAGGCGAAAGGGCGGCGTCGGAAGGTTCTCAAGGCGCCCAGGTGGGGCCCAGGCGCGGTCCACCCTTTACCGCGTATGGGTGGCGTCTGGGGCCTATGGGGCCCCCTGCAGGCGCCCTCCTGGCTCCGTCTTTGTTTTTTCGTAAAAATAAATCACGTAAATTTGCAGCTGATTCCGAGAAAATTTCCCGACTAGCTTTTCTAAAACAAAAGGACAGCAGAAAAGGAACTGGCACTGGGCATCTTGTTAATAGGTTAGTTCCATAAAATGTGCCAAAATGATATAAAAATATTATAAAAACATGTGGCAATGGTATATAACATGCATGGAACAACCAAAAATTATAGATACGTTTGAGACGTATCAGCATCCCCAAGCTTAATTCCTGCTCGTCCTCGAGTAGGTAAATGATAACAAAATAATTTTTGGTTGTGACATGCTACCAACACAATTTTGATCAAATAATGTAAAGCACATGAACTGAATGAAATGATCCTAGACAATGGTCTATAGTTGATATAAAACAAACAATGATCAACCATGTGTAACATCTAAGCAAGAATTTTTCATGAATAGTACTTTGGAGACTTGAAAATTATAAAACTCGACATGCTTGATAGCTCACAAAGCAATATACTTTCAACAAAGGTGTTTAACCAACACAAAGGAAGATTTAAGTTTTCACCCAAAGCTTCAAATCATAACATATTTATCTCAAGATAATGTCAATACAAAGTTTTCACAGTTAAACATAAAGATAAAATGTAGTAGACTTGTACCACAATTGATACTAGTGTTTGCTTGAGAGATAAAGATTGGAAAGGAAAACTGACTCAACATAAAAGTAAAAGAAAGAACCTTCGCAGAGGGAAGCAGAGATTAATCGTGTGCTAGAGCTTTTTAGTTTTTGAAAGCATATAGAGACATAAAAATAAATTTTTGAGAGGTGCATACTATGGTCAACGAATGATAGTGAGCAATGCATTACTACATTTGTTAAACAGACTTATAAGAGCGGCTCCCATGAGGAACGTTATTTCTGCAGCAAGCATATCATTCCTATTTATCTCTTTTGTTTACACATGCAGATGTTTTACTGAATTCACAGGAACAAAATGTGAGGAGAGTTTTGGTGAAAGTTGTAAATTATCTTTTATGGGGCTGGGCACCCCGTTGCCAGCTCTTTTTGCAAAATTAATGGACAAGTAGATGAAGCATACAAGTCCTGGATAGAAGTCTGTTCAACAAATGCAATAAAGACTACCCACTACTTCCTCATGAGCTTGGTAGTAGTGGCAC
The DNA here is from genome assembly GCA_947311845.1 of Poa pratensis. Taxonomy (NCBI): domain Eukaryota; kingdom Viridiplantae; phylum Streptophyta; class Magnoliopsida; order Poales; family Poaceae; genus Poa; species Poa pratensis. The sequence continues at coordinate 38,837,874 of CAMZMU010000093.1, read as the reverse complement.
AAAAAGAAGTAATAACATTTTAAAATTTAAAGGTAGCACACGAAAAATTTACTTGGAGTGGCAAGGAAATACCACATGTAGGTAGGTATGGTGGACACAAATGGCATGGATATTTGGCTCAAGGATTTGGATGCACGAGAAGCATTCCTCTCGGTACAGAGTTTTTAGGCTTAGCAAGGTGTTGATGGCGTGGATCACACGTTCGCTGGGAACCCCAAGAGGAAGGTATGATGTAGCGTAGCAGCAATTTTCTCTTGATTACAAAACCAAGGTTATCAGTCCAGTAGGATTTGGAGAAGGCTTCGGCAAGGTGTAAACGACGCTGTTTACGATTATTGACGTGGACCTGCGCACAGACACAAACAAACTACTTTGCCCCAACGAAACAGAGAGTTGTCAATCTCTCCGGCTTGCTGAACACAAAGGATTAAACTTATAGTGGAAAATAATAACAGAGCAAAAATGACCAGCGAGCAAATGACTAAACAAAGTATGGAAACGGTTGCAAACAATATAGGAAAATAGGACCGGGGTCCACAGTTCACTAGTGGCGTCTCTCCGAAGATAAACATGTTGGGTGAACAAATTACAGCAGGGCAATTGACAAAGCATGGGCATATAACAATACTATCATGACATAAAGTTCACCATTTTATTTAATATGGGCATTACGTCAAAATACATAGACCGTTATCCAACTGCATCTATGACTAATAATCCACCCCGGGATCGCTATCCAGCATGTCACCCGAAAGTATTAAGTTGCAAGCAACAGATAATTGCAATAAGCAAAGTGCGTAATGTAAGCAATGGTTACAACATATAGCAATAAACACCGCTGTTTTACCCCTAGTAGCAACAACACATCTCAAGCCTTAATCGTTTCTGTCAACTCGAGCTCAGACAAGAGAGGCATGAATCCACTATCTAGCATAAATACTCCCTCTACTGACACAAGTAATTACTTCGGCCAAAGCATACACAAGCATCGGAGAGCATGCAAGATCATAAATAAAACATATCATAGAAAAACTGAACAATAATGTCATGACTCCATAATTCATCGGATCCCCACAAACACAACATGTAGCATTACAAATAGATGATCTTGATCATGTTAGGCAGCTCACAAGATCTAAACAATGGAGTACAAGGAGAAGAGACAACCATCTAGCTACTGCCATAGACCCGTACGTAGTCCCGTGGTGGACTACTCACACATCACTCCGAGGCAGGCATGGTGGTGTAGATGCCTCTGGTGATGATCTCCCCTCCGGCAGGGTGCCGGGAAGAGCTCCAGAACCCTCCCGATCTAGGGTTGGCGACGACGACGGCGACGGAACTTTTCATGGATTTCTGATCGGGTATTTAGGGTTTTCGGGGGAAAGGCAATTTATAGGCGAAAGGGCAACTCGAGAAGGTTCTAGAGGCGGACAGGTGGGGCCCAGGCGTGGTTCACCCTTGACCGCGCCTGGGTGGCGTCTGGGGGCTGTGGGGCCCCCTGCAGCGCCCTCCTGGCTCCGTCTTTGTTTCTTCGTAAAAATAATTCCCGTAAATTATGAGCTGATTCCGAGAAAAATCCCCGACTAGCTTTTCTGAAACAAAAAGACAGCAAAAACAGGAACTGGCACTGGCATCTTGTTAATAGGTTAGTTCCATAAAATGTGTCAAAATGATATAAAAACATTATAAAAGTGTGTGGCAATGATACATAATATGCATGGAACAACCAAAAATTATAGATATGTTTGAGACGTATCAGGTGTCAAGCAAACACATATCATCAACCCAATACATGAATGACTACAAGATATACATTAATCATAACTATTAGACTCCACAGTCCACACTGTCTTCCTTGTTAACCAAACAAACCATTGCAAAAAGAATATCTAGACTTTGAGAAATAACAATCAGAACAAGCATCATAATTCTAAGCTTTACGGTATTTCTCCACTAGTCCATTCTTAAGTAAATGATCCACAAGTTTAAACATTAGTCTAATTCATATCTCAAAACAATTGACAAGTATCAAATTATCCAAAACAATGGCCTACAAGACAATGTAAACTACTTTTACCACTTCCTACATGATAGTTCCCTTTCAACCAAACACCAATCAACTTATTTGAAACAACTCTCTAAGCAAGTATGCATGTAACACAAGAGAGTACAACCTAACTACAAAAAACTAATAGCTCTGAACAAGAGATACATGAAAAACAAGAGCTAGAAGCTAAAATAATAAAAAACTAAACACTCTACACATATAAGTGAGGAACAAGAGTGTTTTATGAAAAAGCGGAGCGTGTCTCTCTCCCACACAAGAATGTTAGGATCCATTATTGAAAAGACTAGCAAACAAAGCAAAACAAAACTGAAAGCAAAACACAAATGACGCTCCAAGAACAGCACATATTATGTAAAGGAATAAAAATATAATTTCATGGGATCGACCTGATTAATTGCACATGAAGAAGGGGATGCCTTGGGCATCCCCAAGCTTAGACACTTGAGACTTCTTGAATATTCGGTGGAGGTCCAGGGGAGCCTCCCCAAGCTTGAGCTTTAATCCCTTCTTGATCTTCTTTCATCACCTCGTTCTCTCAGCACTTGAAAACTTTCTTCACACAAAACTTCTCACAAACTCATTAGAGGGGTTAGTTCTCAAACAAAATAATCCACCTTCAGTTCTCCCTTAACACATTGCATAAAATTATTTCAACATTATCTACTGTCACTAAGCATTAAGTGGCGCTATTAGATCAAAAGAACCTCACTCAACACTTGTAAAAGACACAATGCAATAATAAGGCAGAATCTGTCAAAAACGGAACAAAACACAAATATGATTTTTTTCGAGACACTACGACACCTCGAATCAGAAAACTTAAAACTAACGAAAGTTAGACAAAACCCATATGCTTGCTGTCAAAAAATTTCACCTCCAGATTACGTTCTATGATATTTTAGAATTTCGTGCGGTGACGAACAGAAATCTGTTTCTAGACAGCAAACTCAAAATTTTACTTTCCTCCCATTAGAGACTATTCTTGGAGAAAAAACGAAAATAAAAAGGATACAAGGGAGTTGCTACAGAGGTAACAAAACCCCAAAACAAAGAAAACAAAACAAACTGAAAGTAAAAATAATGGGTTGCCTCACATAAGCGCTTCTCTTTAATGCCTTTTAGCTAGGCACAATGGCAAAAGATCAAGTATTGTCAATATCACAACCATCAAAATCATCAAGAACATCTTCAGAAGAATAGCTAGTCCTACTAGGAGGACTTTTTGTTGGTTCCTTAGCATCAATACTCTTAGGAGACGAATTAAAGCTTTTAGTTTCAAGAGTGCTTGATTCATTAATCAAATTTTAAGGACTTTTACAGAATTCAACTCATCAAAAGGTGTAATCTTTGGTTCAGAAACTTTTGGCACATACATGAACTTAGGTCCCCTACCTACTGGAGTTTCTTTATTTTTGGTTTTAAATGAGGAAAAAGTTGCACCCAAAGTATCAATAACTCCTTCTAATTTGCCAATTCTCACATTTTGATCATCCTTTCCTTTAGTGGTTTCTAGAACATTGATTCTCTTAGTAATGTGCTTCAAAGATCCATCAATCTTGTTATTACTATCAAGGAGTTTCCTATCTATTTCATTTATCCTATCCAAGTTTGGCAAGTTTTTCTCTACAACATCTAACCTTTCCATGATGTTTTCCATTGTAATTTCAGTTTTAGGTTCATTAATAGATGGAGTTCCAACTAAACTTTCAATAATGTTGCAAGTCTCCACCGGGGGGGGTGCCTAGGAAATTTCCACCGGTTAAAGTATCTAGCACATACCTATACCAATTTGTGATTCCAACACAAAAATTTCTAAGAAGAATAGTGCTTGAATATTTCTTTGTAGAACGGTGTTGAGCATCACTAATTCTATACCAGGCATCTTTTAAACTTTCTCCGCCCCTTTGTTTAAAAGTACGAACTTCAGTTTCAGGGGACATAACAAAAGGGGTAGAACTAGATATGATAACTAAGCAAGACAAGAAGAAACTACTTGCTGGATTTTTTTTTTTTTGTGTTTTGTTTTTTAAATCAAACGAAAAGCAAAACAAGACTAACAAAAAAAACTAAGCAAGACAATAACAAAGTAAAGTGCAAGGACGTGCGAAACTCCCCTAGCTGAAGCTTCCAAGTCCCCGGCAACGGCGCCAGAAAAGAGCTTGATGGAGTGGATCACACGTTCGCTTGGAACCCCGAGAGGAAGGTATGATGTAGCGTAGCAGCAATTTTCTCTTGATTACAAAACCAAGGTTATCAGTTCAGTAGGACTTGGAGAAGGCTTCGGCGAGGTGTCAATGGGAATGGCGCCGAAAAGAGTTGTTGACGTAGACCTGTGCACCGACACAAACAAACTACTTTGCCCCAACAAAACAGAGAGGTTGTCAATCTCTCCGGCTTGCTGAACACAAAGGATTAAAATTATGGTGGAAAATAATATGAGAGCAAAAATGACTAGCGAGCAAATGACTAGGAAAAGGTATGAAAACGGTCGTAAGCAATATAGGAAAATAGGACCGGGTCCACAGTTCACTAGTGGTGTCTCTCTGAAAGATAAACATATTGGGTGAACAAATTACAGCAGGGCAATTGACAAAGCATGGGCATATAACAATACTATCATGGCACAAAGTTCACCGTTTCATTTAATTTGGGCATTACGTCAAAATACATAGACCGTTATCCAACTGCATCTATGACTAATAATCCACCCCGGGATCGCTATCCAGCATGTCACCCGAAAATATTAAGTTGCAAGCAACAGATAATTGCAATAAGCATGGTGCGTAATGTAAGCAATGGTTACAACATACAGCAATAAACACCACTATTTTACCCCTACTAGCAACAACACATCTCAAGCCTTAATCGTTTCTGTCAACTCGAGCTCGGACAAGAGAGGCATGAACCCACTATCTAGCATAAATACTCCCTCTAAAGACACAAGTAATTACTTCGGCCAAAGCATACACAAGTATCGGAGAGCATGCAAGATCATAAATAAACATATCATAGATAAACTGAACAATAATGTCATGACTCCATAATTCATCGGATACCTGCAAACACAACATGTAGCATTACAAATAGATGATCTTGATCATGTTAGGCAGCTCTCACAAGATCTAAACAATGGAGTACAAGGAGAAGAAACAACCATCTAGCTACTGCCATGGACCCGTAGTCCCGTGGTGGACTACTCACACATCACTCCGGATGCAGGCATGGTGGTGTCGATGCCTCCGGTGATGATCTCCCCCTCCGGCAGGATGCCGGGAAGAGCTTCAGAACCCTCCCGATCAAGGGTTGGCGACGACGGTGGCTACGGAACTTTTCGTGGATTTCGGATCGGGTACTTAGGGTTTTCGGGAGGAATAGAATTTATAGGCGAAAGCGCGGCGTCAGATGGTTCTCGAGGCGCCCAGGTGGGGCCAGGCGCAGTCCACCCTTGACCTCGCCTGGGTGTCGTCTGGGGCCTGCTGCAGGCGCCCTCCTGGCTCCGTCTTTGTTTCTTCGTAAAAATAAATCACGTAAATTTGCAGCTGATTCCAAGAAAATTCCCCGACTAGCTTTTCTGAAACAAAAAGACAACAGAAAACAGGAACTGGCGCTGGGCATCTTGTTAATAGGTTAGTTCCATAAAATGTGCCAAAATGATATAAAAACATGTGGCAATGGTATATAACATGCATGGAACAACCAAAAATTATAGATACGTTTAAGACGTATCAAGGGGCAAACTGTAAAAGGTGTCCCTTAAATTTTTTTACTTACGGTATCGCATGGTGTCTGGCGAAGCAGATACAAGTTTAGGGTATCTGCTCTCCCGATACCATATTGCAATACATGTTATAAAATAGATTTAAATTTAACATCCAAATAGGTTAGCACATCAAATGACTTGCAAATAAGTTGCAAATTTGTTACAAAACACTCGTGTCTCTCTCACCATTTGCAAATAACTTAAATTTAACAACATTGTTTTAATCAAATGACATCGCAAGCCGAAGCATCACCATCAACGGAAGCACAACCACCATCCGGAGCAACACCACGCCTCGCTTGCCTTCTGCATTCTATGATTTGCAGTCTTCTCATCTCTCACCACCTTCTTGCAACGCCGTCCATTCCATTTGTATTCGCCATAGTCAACCGGTTCTCCTCAGTAATCATGTCCGTCATCACCTTGTGCTAGTCAAGTTTAATTCTTCACTCGTCAAATGTGGCCATATTTTTCCCGAATTTTGAGCCACCTTGCCTCCCTCTGGTTGCTTCCTCTCGGCAAACTTCATTTGTTGAGCCACGAACAAATTCTTATTTTTCATCATCTCATCATTTTTTGCTCTAAAGCTTGGGGCTTCGGCTTCTTCGGTGGAGCTTCTTGATTTCTCAACCTCCATTTCTTACTATGCTAAAGCAATTTTCAACAATGTTGAAAAACAGATAGTTTACCTGCATTTATTTGCACCTTTAATGTGTAATGTGATCCTACATCCGAAATGCAAACAATGAGAGCACATTCATAGTAAAATTTGGTCAAACTTTTTTTTAATGCCTTATAGCAAAAGTTAAAAGTATATGCTTAAAGCAAACAGGAACGAGTAGGCTTTAAAATGATTCACCAGAGTGCTTTGAAATGAATCATTCATATATTTCCTAGTTACTTCCTTTTTTCCCGAGCCGGCTCTCTGCATTTTCCTTTTCCGTCGGCGCACGGGCCGGACGGCGATAGCGCCTGCGGCGATGTCGGGAGCCTGGACGAAAAGCTCCCGTACTTGAGCGCATCGACCTCGGCGAGCCTGGCCGCATCACCGCCTGATCCCTCGGTGCCCTCGTCGAAATTGCGCGCATAGCTTCGGGCGTCGTACTGCAGGTCCACGGATCGTCGGCGGCCTTGCCGAGTCGACCCGAAGCTATGCGCCCGGATCCGAGCCGACGGCGACTTGATCAGCGAAGGCGGCGCCGGCCGGTCACCATGCGCGTGGGACGTGGAGGTGGAGGTAGGGGAGGGCCCGAAGCAGCCGGCGAAGCAACCGGTGGCGGCAATAGGGGGCACTTCGACGTTGAGGTGATGGTGCCGCCTGTTATTGATTTCCTGAGGTTCGGAGGTGGTCACTGCACGGTGGTGGTCCGCCATGACCTTCCTTCCTGCAGATCGAAAGTATGGAACTGTATTTCTCTCTTGTGACAGAACAGGAAATTATTTTCATTTTCTCGTGAAGCTGTGAGGATTAGAGAATTTCCCGGTCTCTTGCTTCCTTGAGAAACTGCAGTTGTCTAAATTAGGTATTAGGCTATTAGCTTTGCATGTCCCATGTATGATGTAATGTTATGGTGATTTCAATTTTTGAAACGAGGGGAAACACAACTTTAATTGCATCAATTCCATTCATCCACGTCTCAAAGTAAAAAATAAATGGGACTGTCTATCTAGCAGCTGGCTGTTTTCATCTTCAGGAACAGACACATTTTCCGACCAGTGGGATGCTGACAACTGTACCAAAAAGAAATGTGTAAAAACAACAAACGACTCAGTGTTCTGTCTGTTCGAAACTACCACAAAACAGACACTTTTGTTGCTTGTGTTTTAGTCTACACCCGTTTCTTCCCCAGGCCAGCTAAAGACCATCTTCAGTTTTTTGAGTTCGGCCCAGGTTGAGCTGCACTGTGGCCACACTTGTACGCGGCCGGAGGCTCCCCTGCTGGCGCGGTGCCTGAGGTCGTGGCTAGGCCATGGGAGTATCTAATGTACGTCAACGTCGGCACGCCGCGCACCCGAGAATCCGAGATGCTCGCGATCACCGACACCGGCAGCGACCTCATTTGGCTCAAATGCACCAACGACACGTCCGTACCTCCGTCAACAGCCGCCGATGCCGTGTTCGATCTGTCATGTGATAAGAGAATAAGAGACTCAGGAATAATACTGAAATAAGAGTTTAAGGGAAGTTAAAATCCAAAAAATACTAAAATAAGAGTTAAAAGACTAGTGCAAATAAGAGAATAAGAGACTGATCAAATAAGACAGTCAGCGAATTAAGAGACTGATTACAGTGTTTCTGTACAAATAGCTTGTGATCTTCAAATCTGGGGGAGGGACCATGGGAATCATGGTAATAAAGAGATTGGTCATAAATAAACAAACTACAGCATAAATCATTATTTGAAGTGCAACTTAAAAAAAGCCAGGCAAAATTACAGTGCTCACAACAAAAAGGAGAAAAAGGACAGTACATAACTCGCTTTTAACTTAGCCCAGCAAGTATCAGAGCAACTAAGAGATCCTTCAGATGGAATACTGAATGAACCGGGCAAAATGAGACTTTTAGATCTCCAAATATCTTTGTTTGCGGACATGGTGTCTCCGAGAGAAACGTCACAGAATCCATGGCACTTGCCGATGCATCTGTCACGCTATTGGCAGTTGCAAAATTCATATAATGGTGGACCTGTGATACACAAGTTCATACATAACTTCTAGATCAACTATCAACACAAGAAAGTAACATGGCATGAAAGCCCCAACTACATTTGAACCGCAACTACTAAGAAAGCATGTTTTTTTCATCTTGGACCATGGAATGGCACAACAAATAAACCACAACTACATTTGAGACCAATATTGCTACTCTACTGAACACGAAACAATGCTTACTCAAGTTTAGACTATTCAGGTGCTTAATTATGTGGCGAAGCTTGCTTGTGACAAGCGCGATCCTAAGTATAGTTTATAAGCATCAGTTTCGAGAGAGGGGAGTTGTAAACTAAATCAAGTCATTAGAAGGTGTAACAATCAACAAAGATAGATAGGCGACGTTACCTACTGTTGTTGATGTCCCGCAATACTACTGCAAAATACAAAGAAAATGAGGACCCAAACTATTGACTGCTTTAGTCTCTAAATTTTATGGGCTGTTAACTACCACTTGTAAGGCAGCTGTTAAGTGCCACTTGTAAGGCTGAAAATATTGTGCGCAAAGTCCACTGTTTTTCTTGACAGAAACAATAGAAAATGGTTTATTCTACAAAATAAAAAATGGAAAGATTATAACCAAAATTTCAAAGGAAGCATTGCTTGGTTGAAGGGTAGAGAAACATAAGCCAAAACTTAATGCACCAGCGACAGTACTTGAAGTAATGCCATATCACTTCCCATCTTTTTTTTGTTAGAAAAATCAAAAGGTGACAAAAGAAAATGATAAACCGGGGAATGGAAAACTGGAAAACCGAGATACTTCAGATTGAAAGACTAAAGAAAAGGGACAAAACAAAGAGTAACAGAAAACTGAAAAAGAAAGGCAGAGACTGAAGAAAATGATCAACTTGAGAAATTCAAATCAAAGGAATGATGACTGAGTTTTGAAATGCAAAAAAATGAGTGGCTAAAATTGAAAGACTAAACTGAATCTTCAGAGATTGAGAAGTGAGCGACGAAAGGCTGCGATAATTAAGAAACAAGTTGAGGTAAAAAGATCAACAAAACAACTGAATGACTAAGGTACTGACTGAAATGCCAAATAATGAGTGGAATTAATGAGAGACTTGGGGAAGTAAGAGAATGAGAGACGACAAACAATAATCAAATAAGAGACTGAGAGAATGATCAAATAAGAGAATGCTTATAACTAAGAAATGCACCAAGGGAATTAAATAATAAATACTGAGAATGACAAGACAACGACGGAGATTGAGAATGAAAATAATGACTGATAACTGAGGAAAGACATAAACTGAAGAATAAACTAAAAGACAAAATGAAGAAACACTGTGACTGAAAAATGAATAAAGAAAACTAAAGACATAAGTATACTGAGAGACTAAAGAAATGCCGATAAATGATGATCTGAGAGACTGAAAAACTGATACTGAAGTAATGCCGAGAAAAAGATTGAAAAGAAGGAAATTGGAGACTGAAGAAATGCTGGAAATTGATGAACTGATATAGTGAGAGACTGAAAAAACCCGAGAAATACAAGTGAAATGAAGGAAATCAGAGACTGAAGAAATGACGAAAAATGATGAACTGATATACTGAGAGACTATACTGAAGAAATGTCGAGATAACAAGTGAAAAGAAGGAAATTAGAGACTGAACTAATGAAATGAAGGAAATGAGAGAATGAAAGATTGAAAGAGGAAACGACTGAAACAATGAAGAGACCGAAGAGATTGAAACTGAAACACTAAAGAACAAGACTTGGAAAAATGATGACCGGAAGAAATGAAGATTGAAAGACTGAAAAATAAAAAGACTTGGATAACTGAGAGGGGCTAAATACTGAAGACTTGGAAATGAAGACTTAAGACCGAAAAATGAAGGATAAGAACTGATCAACACGAACAAATCCTTATTTTTCATCATCTCATCATTTTTTGCTCTAAAGCTTGGGGGTTCGGCTTCTTGGTGGAGCTTCTTGATTTCTCAACCTCCATTTCTTACTATGCTCAAGCAATTTTCAACAATGTTGAAAAACAGATAGTTTATCTGCATTTATTTGCACCTTTAATGTGTAATGTGATCCTACATCCGAAATGCAAACAATGAGAGCACATTCATAGTAAAATTTGGTCATTAAATGCCTTATAGCAAAAGTTAAAAGTATATGCTTAAAGCAAACAGAAACGAGTAGGCTTTAAAATGATTCACCAGAGTGCTTTGAAATGAATCATTCATATATTTCCTAGTTACTTCCTTTTTTCCCGAGCCGGCTCTCTGCATTTTCCTTTTCCGTCGGCGCACGGGCCGGACGGTGATAGCGCCTGCGGCGATGCCGGGAGCCTGGACGAAAAGCTCCCGTACTTGAGCGCATCGACCTCGGCGAGCCTGGCCGCATCATCGCCTGATCCCTCGGCGCCCTCGTCGAAATTGCGCGCATAGCTTCGAGCGTCATACTGCAGGTCCACGGATCGTCGACGGCCTTGCCAGTCGACCCGAAGCTATGCGCCCAGATCCAAGCCGACGGCGACTTGATCAGCGAAGGCGACGCCGGCCGGTCACCATGCGCGTAGGACGTGGAGGTGGAGGTAGGGGAGGGCCCGAAGCAGCCGGCGAAGCAGCCGGTGGCGGCAATAGGGGCACTTCGATGTTGAGGTGATGGTGCCGCCTGTTATCGATTTCCTGAGGTTCAGAGGTGGTCACTGCACGGTGGTGGTCCGCCATGACCTTCCTTCCTGCAGATCGAAAGTATGGAACTGTATTTCTCTCTTGTGACAGAACAGGAAATTATTTTCATTTTCTCGTGAAGCTGTGAGGATTAGAGAATTTCCCGGTCTCTTGCTTCCTTGAGAAACTGCAGTTGTCTAAATTAGGTATTAGGCTATTAGCTTTGCATGTCCCATGTATGATGTAATGTTATGGTGATTTCAATTTTTGAAACGAGGGGAAACACAACTTTAATTGCATCGATTCCATTCATCCACGTCTCAAAGTAAAAAATAAATGGGAGTGTCTATCTAGCAGCAGGCTGTTTTCATCTTCAGGAACAGACACATTTTCCGACCAGTGGGATGCTGACAACTGTACCAAAAAGAAATGAGTAAAAACAACAAACGACTCAGTGTTCTGTCTGTTCGAAACTACCACAAAACAGACACTTTTGTTGCTTGTGTTTTAGTCTACACCCGTTTCTTCCCCAGGCCAGCTAAAGACCATCTTCAGTTTTTTGAGTTCGGCCTAGGTTGAGTTGCACTGTGGCCACACTTGTACGCGGCCGGAGGCTCCCCTGCTGGCGCGGTGCCTGAGGTCGTGGCTAGGCCATGGGAGTATCTAATGTACGTCAACGTCGGCATGCCGCGCACCTGAGAATCCGAGATGCTCGCGATCAACGACACCGGCAGCGACCTCTGTTGGCCCAGTAAGAACCAGGGTGTGCTGGGCCTGTCCTCCACAGCCCTCGACACTCGGTGGCCGAATTTCGCTAAGGACCAAGCCTGCGGCTTGGAGAGACCCGCGAGGCGAGAGGCCTGCGGAGGCCCTCCTCACTGCTGCCCCCTCTTCAAGGAGATTTTCCCTGAAGAGAGGTCAACGCCGAATCCTCCACAGGGCACCCCAGCCCTCGTGGGGATTCCTTCGCTGCAAAGCAACCTCTGCAGAGCGCACATGGGCTCTGCAGCGGCCGCAGAGTGACGCGCGCCTCTGCGCGCGGTGACGACGACGCCGCAGTTGCCGTTTTGGTGATTAATGGAGTCAACAAAGCTGCACCATGCGCACCGGACTACAAGGATTTCCTCTTTGGTGATAAGGGGACTGGCCGGCGCTACGCTCCACGGCCGACGTCACCGTGGGCACCCCCACGTTCCTCTGCAGCCCCAGCTGGCCGTCCTGCTTGGACGGTGGTGTCTCTGCCACAGGCGTCAGCTTTGCGCCCTTGGACCGCGTCCATGGGCAGCTGGGTTGCGGTGCACCGTGCTCCTCCTTCTGTCGCCATGTGGTAGCCCTTCCGCTGCGCAAGCACAGGGAAGAGGCCCGGGGCGCCTATAAAAGGAGGAGGTGCTCCACCGTAGCAAGGGATCGCATTTCCAGTCTAGTTTAGCTACTTACGCGCAAGGAAGAAGAAGACCACTGTTTCTCCTTCCTTGTGCACACCATTGCTAAAAGAGAGCCCTCGGCAAGCTCATTGTACTGTAACCTTCATAGCAGTGCAATACAGACAAGCAGGAGTAGCGGTGTTACCTCCACACGAGGGCCGTGAACCTGGGTACGGGCTGGTGTTCATCTCTGTCGTGATGTCCCTCCTCATGCTCGACGAGCACCGTCGCTGTGCAGGTTGAGGGTTGTTTGACCAACGTGTTCAGCCCCTTACACGAACTCTCTTCGTGAGCTTGACCATCCCTGTTTCGTGGGAGTCATTCTCCGTCAATTGGCGCGCCAGGTAGGGGGCTGAGGCGCGTCTTCAACCTTCACCGACCTCTGCACCATGGCGGACACTCGCGCAGCTCGCGCCACCCGCGGGCGTCAGGCAGGGCTACCACCGAGCCCGCTGCCAACACCACCAACCCCCGCGGCCGTCCCCGTGCCAGCCGCGCCTCGGAGCGCAACACCGCTGAGCCGCGTGTGGAGCACCGCGAGGACGATGACGGCCACCACGACGACCGCTACGACGAAGATGTCGACCACGGGCACGGCGAGGACGCTGAGTCCTCGCATCCGTCCCAGCGCCACAGCGCCTCCACTCTTGGGCGTCCAGCACCCAGTCCGAACACCGCGCTGCTCATGGCTGCGGAGCTCTTCCGCTACTACCCCACCGCCGAAGCGCACGATAACTAGCTCGGCCGCCTACAACACCTCGTCGACATCGCGGCTGCGCCGCGCGCAGCTCCGGCGACGTCGCGCTCGCTGGTGCACCACAACTCCGGACGCGCAGGGACTGCCGCGCATGGCGCACCACCGCCGCCGCCTCCGCCAGGATCGCCTCCAGCAGCGGCCCACAAGGCCGCCTCCCACGCGTCTTCGCCACGCGATTGCAAAATCGTGCAGCGGACTCCTCCAGACGCGCGGGTGGAAATGGTGCGCCAGAAGGACCTCCAGAAGCGCATCGTCGAGGAAATCGGCCAAGCGGGGCGACAGAACCGCCGAGCTCTTCAGGGCGGCGTTGCCTCGTACGCCACAGGATGCGCGGCCTTCACCCGCAGCCTGCGTCGCGTCGTCTGGACACAGAAGTTCAGGCCTGACACTAGTACAGAACGGTACTAAGGATACCACTCTATGGAAACGGCAGCAAAAAAACAACGGTAAAACGACACTGTGCACGGAAAATTAGATCCCGCGCCCGCAAATCGCGACACATCGGAAACGGTTAAATTAATTCAACCGTTTGCAATGTGAATCCACGATATCGGACACGGTTAAAATTCTGACCCGTATGCAAACTGAATCGGTATAGTATAAAAACTCTGAAACCCTAGCCATCGATCTTATCCCATCACTCTCCTTCCTCTCCCGCAGAGCCGCACGCGCCTGATCCCCCTTCTCCATCCATCCTCACACCTATCTCGTCCTTGTTGTCGGCCACCTCCATGGACGAGGCGGTTGTTCCTGAGCAAATCGACGAGCTCCGACAGCGGCGGTCCTCAAGCAGATCCATTAGCTCCGGCGGCGGTCCTCAAGCAGATCCGTTAGCTCCGACGGCAATCCCTCAACGTCTTCGACGAGCATGGACGAGGCGTCCGACGATGGCCTCCCGCGAGCAGGATGGCGCGGTGTCCAGATCCGCGCGGGACGAACATGCTACTGCTGCCATGGCGGCCGATCTGGCGCGAGCCCGACCAGCGATGCAAAAGGCGATCGACTACGCCCGCGCGCTGCTCCAGTTTGGGTACCCGCCACCGCTAGATCCCTCCACCTGCGGCTTCTTCAGCACAAGGTACACAACCAGAATAATTTTAGTATTTAATCAAGATGTAGGATGCACGATATTGTTTTTTTAATTGATCTGAGGAATAGCGTTGTATAATCAAGTCGGTCACCAGGTACCACCGTAAAAGTATTCCACTGCTGGCCGAGCAGAGTACGTACACTTCGTTGAGTAGTACTGTGTAGCTAATCGATTTAGCTAGTTCATTTCGTTGAGTATTGTTGTACTAGTAGTAGCTAATCGGTTTAGCTAGCTAGTTTAAGACCGATACTGGTTGTTCGGTTGGCTTTAGAATTGCTTCAGGGCACATTAAGTACTTGTAAATTTGTTTTAGTTGTCTATGGAATTTTAATCGATTCAGTTGTACTTGTAATTTAATTTGTAAACTTGTAATATGTAGTGAATAACTGAATATTGATATTTCTTGTTGCCCTCTGGACAATTATTTGTGTTGAAATTCTTAATATTTGTGTTGTAGGCACTTATCCAGCTGTCTGCTTGGGTGCTTCCTCCTTTTTGATCGAGTTGCTTGCTTGGGTGCTTCCTCGCAAGTTAGGAAGCACCCAAGCAAGCAGCTGGATCAAAAAGAGGAAGCACCCAAGCAAGCAGCTCAAAAGGAGGAAGCACCCAAGCAAGCAGCTCAAAAGGAGGAAGCACCCAAGCAAGCAGCTGGATCAAAAAGGCGGAAGCACCCAAGCAAGCAGCTGGATCAAAAAGGAGGAAGCACCCAAGCAAGCAGCTGGATCAAAAAGGCGGAAGCACCAGCTGCTTGGCTTGGGTGCTTCCGCCTTTTTGATCCAGCTGTATTGAATGTCTGTGAGCCGGCTAATTCCTGCTGTGAGCCGGCTGCGAGCTGGCTATTTTTTTAATATTTAATAACCACATCAGAAACGGTTATATATTATGCCCGTTGCTAAACTTATTGCAAACGATCAAAATCTCCGTTGCCATTGTGAGGCTTCACATCAGTGACAGAGGCGGGGACACGGACCCTTTCTCCGTTGCCGATGGGCTTTTTGGCCCGTTTCCGATGTGTCGTCCTGTACTAGTGTGACCTACCCAAGGGCTACGACGGCACGAACAACCCCATCGAGTTCCTGCAGCTCTACACCACCTCCATCCAAGCTGCGGGGGGGGGGGGTAGACGACAAGGTCATGGCCAATTGGTTCTCCCACGCTCTCAAGGACTCTGCCTTGTCGTGGCTCCTGAACCTCCCCGAGGAGTCCATTGACTCGTGGGAGGAGCTCTGCCAGCAGTTCGTTGCAAACTTCAAGGGCACATACGAGCGCGCCCTCACCTACAACGACCTGCGCGCTGTGCGCCAGAAGCCTGGCGAGACCCTCCGCAGGTACATCCAGCGCTTCAGCCAAGTCCGCAACAAGATCCCGGACTCGCACGTCATTGCGGCCTTCAGAGAGGGCGTCACCAACCACAGGATGCTCGAGAAGCTCGGCATCCACGATACCCTCTCCTCCGTGGTGAAGCTCTTCGACATCGCAGACAAGTGCGCCAAGGCAGAAGAAGGCCTCCTCTTCGTCAAGGTGGGCTCAGCAGACGACCCTGTCGAGGGATCCAAGACCCAGAAGAGGCGTGACGAGACAAAACGCAAGCCTACGGCTGTTCTGGCGGCCGAGCCCGATGCCAAGCACGTTCGCGAGGACTCTCCCGAGGCTGGCGAGAAAAAGGTGGACAACCGCCCATTCTGCATCTACCACAACAGGCACGGCCATGCGACGGAGAACTGCTACGACCTCAAGCAGCTGAGCAAGAAGCGCGAGCAAGAAGAAGGCAGCGGTAGCCGCGGCAGAGGCCGTGGTTACCGCAAGGGCGGACGTAAAGGCAACTACCAGAGGCCGCAGGGGACTCAGGCGAATGCCGCCGAGAAAAACAACAACCTCCCTGACGAAGAGCCCGGAGGTTACCAGGCCCTAAGGGTGCTATGGCATGCATCCTCGGCGGATCCCAAGCGCCCAAGTCTAACAATCAGTTCAAGCAGTTCGCTCGCGAGCTCAACGCAGCGCTCCCCGGTGTCGAGACATCCCGGCCCCTCAAGTGGTCCCAGTACACCATCGCTTTTGACGCCAAAGATCACCCCATGTCGACCAAGACTGTGGGCACCCTCCCGTTGGTGTGCACCCCCACCATCAACAACATCCGCCACATACGCTACGACATCCTAGCCCCTCAAGACCTGCGACGCTACCACAGCCGCCATATACGCCCACGCACTCTGGAGACAAGCGACCTCGTCCTCAGGAGAATCCTCTCCAGGGAAGGTCTCCACAAGCTCTCGCCCATGTGGGAAGGCCCCTACAGGGTCGCACACATCGCCAGGCCCGGCGCGGTACGCCTCGAAACGGAGGACGGCATCCCGGTCAAGAATCCATGGAACATCGCGCATCTACGCAAGTTCTACCCGTGATCATAGTCACGCCAGACATTTTTTGTCTCTAGAGGGAAGCACACAACTTCACCTCCAAGCTTCACAAAAGGTCCTCTCACCGAGGGCCAGCCCCTCTGAGCTCTCCCCATAACGTGCCGCCGCAGGCCGTGAAGAGTCTCAGCCACTGAATGTGGTCCCCATGGCTCGACATGGAAAACTTTATCTTGGCGATGCCAAGTGTAATGAACCAATTCGTTTCTCAATGAAACATTGCGCTGAGGCGCCGCTGTGTAATATTTTGGTGGTGGTTTTACTTTTCATCATTGTTTTCATTCGCGCTCATATTTTTCCCCTTGCGCACCTCACGAGCGGGGGCTGAGTACGGTGACTGTGCCTCGAGAGCACCCCAGCAGCACCGTAAAATCCAAAGGATCCGAGCACTAACACGTGAGCACGCTCTCACGCCTGTTACCTCACCAAAGAGCTCCGGCCCAAGGGCTTGCTCCCAAACACGCCACCTCACCAAAGGACCTTGGTGCTTACTCTCCTCGCGAGATACTCATGAGGAAACCTATAAGCGCGCATGAGTTTTACTACCACTAGTAGGGAAGTGCCTTTCTGTGGATTCCCTATCTGTGGCGCACCAAACCTACCATGCGCCACAAAAAATGTTCTGTGGCGCACCACTCCTAATGCGCCACAAAATACTGTGGCGCATACGTGCATGCGTGCGCCACAGAAAAATGGTGGGTCCCACCACCACAAATATCTGGTGACCTTTCTGTGGCGCATCCATCCTGATGCGCCACAAAAATTTGGTGGGGCCCCCTCCAATGATTGCATTGGTAATTTATCTGTGGCGCATGCAGAATTGTGCGCCACAGAAAACATGGTGCGGCCCCACCAATAATTTAAGTGGGCAACATTCTGTGGCGCATGCATGGTGGTGCGCCATAGAAAGACATGTTTCTGTGGCGCACCGTGATGCATGCGCCACAGAATGTTGCCTCCAGATCTACAAAAAGGTGGCAACCCCTCTACCTACCACCATTTACTTCTTCTCTTCTTCCTCCTCCACCTCCACCTAGCTCGTATTTCTCTTCCCTCCCCTCCTATTTTGCCCATAGTTTTCTCCATTTTTTTTAGTTAAACCTATTTTGTTTGATAGATTATTGGTGAGGGTTTAGGAGAGCCTCCAATACATCTCTTTTTGTCCACTAGTTTCTCTCCAACATCACACGCTCTCTCATCGATCGCGGTCACGTCTCGGCACCGAATCTACTAGGTGAGACATGGATCTACAAGGATGATGAACATGCATATGCATGTTTGGTGGCGCTGACGGTGTGTGTAGCACCGATGGACTCAATCCGTTCGGCAACCAGAGTAGCACCCATAGTACCTGGCCCGTATTTGTATGGCCTTACAACCTTCCCCCGTGGTTGTGCACGAAGCAAAGGTACATACACATGAGTATTCTCATTCAGGGGCCGAAACAACCAGGTATCGACATACATCTGTATCTCGGGCTGTTGAAAGAGGAGTTAGCCACGTTGTGGGAGACGCCAGCCCGTACGTGGGACGCCCACACAGCTGATTATTTTGATATGAGAGCCGCGTTGTTCACGACGGTGCAGGACTATCCTGGTTGCTCATATGTATCGGCCCAGGTAGGTCACGGATTTTGCGCATGTGTCAAGTGCATGGATAAGACCCCGCATCTCCAGCTACCAAGGGATCCCGGGTCTTCGAAAACCGTGTTCCCAGGGGCTCGAAGGTGGCTTCGCATGGATCACCCGTGGAGAAAACGCGGTGATTTGTTTAATGGTAAAGACGAGCCCGAAAGAGCCCCGTGCCCGAGGAGCGGCACAGAAATCGACGAGCTTTTGAAAAACTGGAAGGAGTGCCCAGCGCTGGGAAAGAAGCGACCGAAGGTAGATCCACTGCTGGGTGTATGGAAAGCGAGGTCTGTTTTCCACGACTTGGAGTACTGGAAGGTCCTCAAGACGCCACATAGCCTCGATATGATGCACATTACGAAGAATGTTACCGAGAGTCTGCTTGGCACACTTTGCCACATGTCGGATAAGACCAAGGATGGGATGAAAGCAAGATACGATCTGAAATGGCTTGGCATCAGGACAGAACTTCAGGCCCCCGATAGTGATGACGACGATGATGATGATGATCAGACAGAAGGGACTCAAGGTCGCCGCAAAAGGGCAAAGAAGAACACGGCGATGCTTCCCGCTGCCTGCTTCAGTATGAGTCCGGAGGAGCTCGAGCAGTTTTTCAGGTGCCTTCTAGGAGTCAAAGTTCCTCACGGTTACTCGGGGAAGATAAGCAGATATCTGGATGCAACAAAGAAGAGGTTCACCGGCATGAAGTCTCACGATTGTCACGTGCTGATGACACAGATACTTCCCGTTGCGATCCGAGGGTTAATGGATGAGCACGTCCGTGATACGTTGTCTGCCCTTTGCAACTTTATCGACGTCGTCAGCAGGAAGTCGATCGGCGTGAAGCAGCTCGACATGCTTGAGGAAGAGATCGTGGTGATACTATGCGAGCTCGAGATTTACTTCCCGCCTGCATTCATTGATATCTGCGTGCATCTCCTTCTCCATGTCGTTGATGACATCAGGCAGCTCGGTCCGACGTTCCTGCACTACATGATGCCGTTCGAAAGGCAGAACGGTGTCATGAAAGGATACGTTCGCAACGGGGCCCGTCCAGACGCAAGCATGGCCAAGGGATTTTTAACCTACGAGTGCATCTCCTTCTGCCAGAATTATCTAAGGACCGAGAACGAGGATGTCGGTCTGCCCACCAGGACACACCTCGGCAGGCTCGATGGAGTTGGTCACCACGACGGCTACCGCTCAATCTTTGTTGGCATTCATGGTAAAAAAGACGACCTCGACAGGGCTCACCGGGTCGCGCTACAACACTTAAAAGTGACCGAATATTTTGTGGAAGAGCACAAAATCTTAATCGAGCAGAATTACGTCGACATGAGACGGCAGAGGAAGAAGGGAGACGTAATCAGAGAGCACAACTCCAGCTTGACGCGTTGGTTCAAGAAAAGGCAACTGCTTGAAGCAGAGAGCAGGAAGCCATCTATGGAAGAGGAAAAACTCATATTCTCCTTATCACAGGGCCCCGGGCAGAACGTAAAGACCTATCAGTCGTACGACATCGGCGGTTTCAGATTCTGCACCGAGGAAAAGGACAGGTATAGCGAATATCAAAACTCAGGAGTAACTATGCTATCCTACGCCGATGACGAGGCTACTGTCAAGGAAAGATTCTTCGGAAGGATCGAGGAGATATGGGAGCTCAACTACTGTGGAGAGTTGGTACCAATGTTCCGTGTGAGATGGGCCAAGGACGTCGTCAAAGAAGACCGGTATTTTACCACCATGGTTATACCCGATGCCAAATCGAAGAACGCCTCCGCAAAAAATGAGCCATGGGTACTCGCTAGCCAAGTTGAGCAATGCTTCTTCATTACCGACCCGTCAAAGCCTAGCCGTGTTGTCGTGAGGAGGGGCAAGAGGAGCATCATCGGAATGGAAGGAGACGCCACCGAGGAAGACTTGGACAACGAGCCAAAGATCGAGGAGGAATTCGACAAGTTCTTCGACATGCCTACTACTAGTACACAAAGAAGGAAGACCTCCCTACCTACTAAAGGTTGTCCGTTCACGCGAAGAAATCTCAAGGTGACCGGCCTAAAGTTTTCAACCGCGAAGAAGGGAAAGAAGAGAAGCTAGCTCGCGGAACCAACAAGACGAAGAATACTTTTTTGGTGTATTTAATTTGTGTGTGTGTGTGAGACAATGGAAGCATATATATGTATGATCATGAATATGTACTAGACAATGCAAGTTTTTGAATATGTATGAGTCAATGAATTGAATATGTGTATGAATTGAATATACATTGTGTGTGAGACAATGCAAGTTTTTGAACCAAATTTTAAAGAAAAAAAGTTAAAAAAAAGTGAGTTTGCCAGGATTCGAACCTGGCTATCAGGGTTAATTCGGACTGTTGGAAACCACTGGGCTGTGTTGCTGTTTGTGTCATCAAACAGCAGCACAGCTTTTTAAATTTTGTACTAGACAATTCTGTGGCGCACCGTTGGATTGGTGCGCCACAGAATCCTGCCTTTCTGTGGCGCACCAATCCAACGGTGCGCCACAAAAATCTTTTGTGCCCACTTACATGTGGACCCGCCATCGCGCTGCGCCTCTTCATCCAAAATTCGCAAGTCCCAAATTATTAACCGCGCACGCGCTCGACGACCACCGGCCGCGCCCTCGCCGCCGGCAGCTCCCGCCCGCGCGCTCGACGACCACCGCGTCCTCGCCGCCACTCGACCGCGTCCTCGCCGCCACTCCACCGCGTCCTCGCCACCGGCCCGCCACCTCGACACCGACGCCCTCGACATCCCCTCTCCCTCCCCTCCACCATCCCCTCCCCGAGGTGCTGCTCCTTCCATCCCCTCTCCCTCCCCTCCACACCGGCACAAGGTGTTTGGTCAAATGCCAAACCCATATTTTTACAGAATTTGATTCATTTGGTTGTTGAGTGCTTGCTGCAAGTAGTTGCTAATGCTTCTAGTTGGTGCTAGTGGTGTTAGGAAAATTTTGGAGACCAAAAAAATTTAAAATTTTGCTAAGTTAAATATGGTCACTGTTTAAACATACCTACAAAAATGCCTTCAATTAAGGTTCTAGATGTATTCAAAAAATTATTTCTGGGGTTAATTATGAAGTACTAACTTAGTACAAGAGATCCATGAGGGTTAATGTGAAATAGGATCAAGATTTGATGCTTTAGAAATGCTCCAAAGTTGGTACTTTTTAAAGGAAATGAAGATATATATGGATGTGAATTTTCTTATTTTTTTCTTGTGCAGACCACCGGCTTCGACTACATCAACTATCTCCTCAACTACAGTTCCCCTTTGGTGAGCTATTGGTTAACCCGGTGACCATGTGTTCTGTGCTACCACGACCATCGTGTCGTGGTTGTTTGTGTTCCGACCAGCGTGTCGTGTTGTGGATGTTGCCGGCCGTAGATACCGGCAACATGATTTGTGAAATCTATGCAGGTAACCATGAGGCCCTTGAGTTTGCCGGAACGTCGATTAACTTCCGTTCCGGCAAATTCGGGTACTCCATATGTCCCTTTTTTAGCAAAGGTCATGCCGAATTTTTTCGTGAATTTTGGCATGACTTTGCTAAAAATAGGACACGTGGAGATGTGGATGTGGTATTGTGTTTGTTGTCGGCCGGCAGATGTGGATATGTGTTTGTTGTTGTCCGGCCGGAGATGCCGGCAACATGATTTGTGAAATGTCTGCAGGTACCCATGAGGCCCTTGAGTTTGCCGGAACGTCGATTAACTTCCGTTCCGGCAAATTCGGGTACTCCATATGTCCCTTTTTTAGCAAAGGTCATGCCGAAATTTTTCGTGAATTTTGGCATGGCTTTGCTAAAAACAAGACATATGGGGTATTGCGACTAATGCATGGGCCGGGTATCTTAGTACTTAATTAAGTGATTTTTTTCTTATATTTGGTGTACTAACTTCGACATTTTTTTCTTATAGGTGAGACGAACATGGCTGACAATAACGAGGCCGGGGGTTCTCGAACAGGAGGCGAGGAACCGAGAGAGGAAAATAGTATGATTCAGACGGTCATCGCACAGGCAGTGACAACGACGTTCACGTCGATCTTTACTACCGTCTGTGAGTCTGTCAGGGTTTGGATTGAGGGAGGGAGAAAAGGGCCTCCCCCAGTGATCAGCTTCGGCTCCAACAAGTACTCAATCAATGTGCCTACTACAGAAGATGCACCCCCAGCATCCCCAGAGGTAAAGAAGAAGAAGCACAGGAAGAGAAGTAAGCCAGCTCCTAAGACGACTATCCGGGGGTATGAAGACATGGTATCACCCCGTGCGGATGGCTTGAGCCGAGTTCATGAAGCTGGTCAACCGATCCTGTCTCGGGAGCTGCTCCACCTCGCAGACGGATGCATGCTCTCTTTGCAAAATGCTATCTTGACGCGAGAGAGCAACCTTCTTAAAGAAGATAATCCAAATTACCCGGTGTTCACTGTCAAGGTGCCAAAAGACTTGGCCGAGTTCGTCCATGAAACCCCCGCGGATCTGTTTTTCATATCGTACGAGGACGTCTTCAAGCTGTTTCACTTTAGACGGCTGGACTATAACTTGGTCCGCCTATACGCGCTCAACCAAGCGATGAGGATCAGGAGAGATAATACCCCGTACATCAAGGTAGTGGATCCCTACTACATGCGTGACAGCCTGCTGGTGGAAGGATCAACGACACGGGCCAAGGCCACGAAGTTCCTCCAGAGAATCATGCTGAACAACAAGGATAAGAACAACTTTCTTATTCCTTTCTTTTCCGAGTAAGTACACATCCGGTCGCCGCCGTCGTATCTTATGCTTTCTTATAGATTTCTTCCGTTGTTGATCCTTTCCAACATTTCGTTTCAATTGTGTTGAGCAGTGACGAGTACGCAGTACTCATCGTCGTAAGCCCGAGGTGGTCCGTTGCCACTTATTTCGACTCGGGGAGTCTTAAAGACTACACCAGAATAAAGGGTGTTCTCGATGAGGCTCTCGAGGGCTATGCCCAAAAGGGAGGCCACTTCCACAAAGAAAAGAATGGGGAACGTTTAACGAAGGACAACAAACACATTTTCTGGCATGGGACCGGGTTCCATTGCATCAAGCATGCGTCTGGCAGCGTGAAGGATGCCTTCTACGTCCTCCATCACATTAAAGGGCTTGTCCGGGATGTAGAGACAACGAGGTGGCCATCTAGTCTCCAAGAATGGAGCACAAATGCGGGGAAAATCACCGATTCTGAGCTTAGAGAAGACTTCCATCGCATCCAGAGGCAGTTATCGCTAATCATTTTGGAAGATGTCATGGAAGCATGGGGGTCCTTACACAACGCCAGAGGTAGGATGTATTGTAAAAGAAAAGCCTTGCCTCACTCGATAGAAGTGCTTCTTTATTTTCTTTATTATAGACTTATCCACTTAATTAGATGAATAAATCATACTCTATTTATATTATTAATTAAATATATATCCCAATTCATCTCCAGGGTTGTCTAAGTGGGAGATCGAAGAACGCCTAGACAAGCAAAATGACATGAGGACGTGGATGACGAAAGACTGCTATAAACCGTTCCCGGAGCCGATACACCAGAAGGCTCAATCCTACCAGTGGAGCTAGACGTGTTCTCCGTCAGCGACCCAGCAAGAGACCCCAGCGGCAACTCAAGAAGAAGAGACTCTAGCGGCGACTCAAGAAGAGACGGTGAAATGGCACATCGTTGTATCCATCTCCAGGGTTGCATCAGAGGGAAATCGATGACAACTTTATTTGTACTATGACTTATGTGACATGAGATGAACTTTTGTACAATTAATTTGGCACTTAATTGTCACTATATATGTATGTATCTCGGGCTCTAAGTGGTGATGTACATATTTATCTGTCTGTTTTAATACTGTGTCAAAATATATTACTGTTTCTATTATTTTCTATAAAAATTCTGTAATATACCTGTATTATTGTCAAATACAGCAAATAATCGATAATATAACAAATAATATACGGCAAATAATTTAGTGGCGCACGGTAAATAATTTTGTGGCGCACCATATTCTGTGGCGCACGAACAAAGTGCGCCACAGATACATTATTGTCAAATACAGTAAATAATCAAAATTCTTTCTGTGGCGCATCAAAAATAATTTAGTGGCGCACTCTGGAGGTGCGCCACAGAATTGTATACTTTCTGTGGCGCATGGTTCCGTGCGCCACAGAAATAATATTTTTGTGGCGAGGATTCTGTGGCGCACCGACCATGCGCCGCAGAAACAGTTTTTGGTGCGCCACAGAAAGGCACTTCCCTACTAGTGTACCATGTACTTGCTTTGGGTTTGCCTCTCTAACCAAAACAGGGAACAAGAGTCCCCCCAAACTCATGGAGCCATTCTCCGGCCTCAAGAGGAAAGCGCACCATCAGGGAAACCAATGCCCTCTACGAGGCCAGAGTCTCGCAAAGCTAAGTCCAGCGCTCACGCCTCAGGAGTTTTTCCTCTCTCTCACGAGTATCTGTCGTCCCTCGAGCGGGTTTTCTCCTCACACTTCATGGACTGCTTGCGCGTCAAAGGGGGGCCCTCGAGCACCGCGACTCGAGAGCCCTTACCACTCTAAGCCTTAAACACCCCCCGGCCTTGCCGAGTCAAAGCTCCGGCATACCGCAGTGGCGGAGTCATAGCGCAAGAGATGGTCCTGACGACGTAGAGCGAAAAAAGACATGGAACAGGGGTAAAAGGCCCATCGAGGGACACACACATAGTAGCACACGTTAAAGTGTCTTACAAACCAGAATGAAATGAGACAAGTCTTAAAACAAAGATAACTGCGCCTCAGGCGCGTCTTGTTGCAGGAGCAGCCTAGGCAGGGGCATCGCCTTCACCGTTCTCCTCAGCTTCTTCTTCGGCGCCTTCTTCCTCCTCCTCAGCGGCCTGCTCCGCCTCAACCCTCTTGAAGCGGTCGACGTAATCGTTGACTTCTTCCCGAACCAAGTTGGAGAGGTCCAGGGCTTGGTCCGCCTCGACAGGCTCGGTCACGGACTCGAAGTCGAAGCCGGGATGAAGACGCTGGAGGTTGGCGAAGACGCGATCGATCGCCACCGTCAAGAGCTTGCGGCACTCTTCATCGACAACGTCGCCCATCTCCGCCACAGGGCCCTCAAGCGTGGTGAAGAGCTGGTCGAAGTAGGCGAGATACGCGGCAGCATCGGCATTCCCATGGACGGGAACCGCAGGGGCATCCACTCCCAGGTTCGCCGCAAGGGTGTTCCCCCGAGCCACCAAGGACTTGAACATGCGCTCCCGCTGCTGCGTCAAGACCCGTGCCGCCTGCACGTGGTGCTCAGCCTCCTCAGCACGCTCCACGGCAGGGCCCACCTGCGCGTTCATCTCCTCCATATCAGCCGTCAGGGAGACAAGGTCATGCTCCGCACGTTCGCGAGCCTCTTCCGCGCGGCGACGACCATCCCTGGCGCGCCTCACCTGGGAGTTCAGGCTGGCATTCAGTCGCTCCAGCTGAAGGATGCGGGCGTTGTCCTCCGCGCGTTTCTTCTTGAAGCGGTCCTCCTGCTTCTTAAATTTCCCGGCGTAATCTTCGGCGACGGCAGCGCGATACTCCTTCTGCTTGGCGACGGCCTCCTTCTCAGCCTCTTCCTTCCTCTTGGCGAGCTTTTGGTTGGACTTCTCTACAAGCTCTTTGTGCCTGGCCACCTCCTCACCGTGCTTGCCTATGGCCTCGGCCAGATTGCCCTCCGCGCCTCGAGATCCGCGCGCTGCGTGGTCAGCTCCCTGTCGACCTGCAGCAGCTGCTCCTCGCGCTTGAGCGCCTCCGCCTCGCGCGCCGCCAGTGCTTGCTCACGGGCGTCCAAGGACACGCGGTGTTGGTCCAAGGATTTTCGCGTGGCCTCAGACTCCGCGGCGAACTTCTCCTCGCGGTCAGCAAGCTCTTGGCGCTGAGCGGCCAGCGTGGTCTCGAGAGCCGCGCGCTCCGAGGCTGCAGCTTGGCGTTCCGCCATGGCCGCCTCGCGATCTTCGGCCGCGGCCTGGCGCTCTGCCTGGAGTGGCTCCAGGGTCTCTTGAGCCTCGCGCACCGCGCTCTCGCGGACTCCTTGGCGAAGCGCAGCGCCTCCTCACGCTGCGCCTGCATGGCCTCGTCGCCGTGGCGACAGCGCTCCACGGTCTCAAAGAAGCGGGTCCAGGCCTTCTCGAGTTCATCATACTTCCTGGCGAGCTCGGCCTCCTCGAGAGCGAGTTGGGCCTCCAGCCGTCCAGCGCATCCCTCGCCAGGCGGAAAGCGGAGCTGCGGCGAGCGCCGCTCCAGTTCCTGCCGCCCAGGACCAGAGCCCAGAGCTCCCGCGAGGCATGGAGGCTCCCACATCTGCACTAGGCTCAGGGGCAGGGAACTCCGTGCTTGGGCCAGGGTCAACTCTGGCCTGGGGGTCTGGAGCGAGCTCTCCACCACTTGCGCGTGGGCACCAGCGCCTTCGCCTTCCAGCGGCGCCTCCTCTCGGGTTTCAGGGGCTGGGGAAGATTGCCCAGCCGTCGTCAAGTCCGCCGCAGCCGTGCCCGCTGCGGCCTCAGAAGAAGCTGCCGCCCCTCAGTTTCTGCACTTGGCGGGGGCGGCGGAGGAAC
The DNA here is from genome assembly GCA_947311845.1 of Poa pratensis. NCBI lineage: Eukaryota > Viridiplantae > Streptophyta > Magnoliopsida > Poales > Poaceae > Poa > Poa pratensis. The sequence continues at coordinate 38,810,784 of CAMZMU010000093.1, read as the reverse complement.
GTTCTCCTCCATCTCGACGTCGGCGCCTTCCCTCGCCGGTGTGCCGCTCCCCGCCGTCTCCGCGGCGATCTCCTCCTGCCGCTCCGGTGGAGTGACGAGGCGTGGCGGTGATGGCGTCCTCTCCACCGTCCCTCCTCGAGGCGCTCCTCTGCGGTAGGAGACGAAGCAGCTGCCTCGACAAGAGGCACAACCACCACAGGCCCTGTGGCCTCCTCTGCCACAGGCCTCGTGGCCTCCTCCACAGCCGGCTCCGTGGCCTCCGTCACCACGGGCCTGGCAACCTCTTCAGCTGAGGGCTCCACAGGCCCCTCAGCGGCTGTCGTGGCGGCGCCCCGCACCTCCGCAGCCTTACGGAGCCTACGGCGCTTCGCCGTCACCAAATCCCTGACAAGCAAGCAAGAAAGGTCTTCAAGAGGGGAACAAGGGTTTTTTCATAAGAATGAAAACAGACAAGGGAGCCAACCCTTACCCAGATGCCTTGGCGCGGGAGTCAACCCACACCGTGTTTGACGACCGCCACGGCCTTGACGACGCGGCACCGGACCCCTCAAGGGCAGCCTCGGCTTTCCTCTTGAGAGGAGTGCCCGCCGGACTCTTGGCGGCCCTGTCATGGCTAGCCTTGGAGCGGGGCTCGCAGCGTCCCGCTGCGGCCTCCCGTCGCTGTCTTCCTCCCCCTCCGCGGCTGGCGCGAAGGACCACAAGGAAATCCTCATCCCCGCTGGACGAGATCTCCAGAACCTCTTCCTCGGGAGGCGCAGGCTTCGAGGAGCTCGCCTCCCCTGCCGAAGGATTCGCCCTCCAGAGGCGACGCCCAGATCGGCGTCAGATGCGGCGGGTGACTCTGTGGCCCAGTCTTCTTCCACCACGGGCGCCGCGGCCTCCTTCTTTTCCTCCCCCGCCAGACCTTGAGGGGTGAACTCCGGCATCAGCTCCAGGATCGCGAGGCGCTTCTTCGGAGTGAGCTGATGGATAGGCCTCGCAAGTTCACTGCGCGGCACAGGAATCCGGGGCGGTGAAGAGGATGCCCATGATGGAGGCAATGACGTCGGGGGTGTGGGAGCTGCAGTGCAGCCGCATCGGGTCCGCCGGGCCAGAGTACATCCACGCCGGCTTCGTGTGCTTCTGGAGAGGAGCGATACGGCGCCTCACGAAGTCTTCAGCAACCATCTGCCCCGTGAGGCCAGCTTCGCGGACGAGCCTCATGCGCGCGACCAAGTCAGCAATCTTCGGGCTTTGGAAGGCCGCGCTTGACCAGTTCGAGTTCTTCAGCGGCGGCGCCTCAGGGACGTCGAAGAAGGAGTTCTGCGTCTTGGCGTCCACGATGAACCACCGCTGGCGGAAGTCGTCCACTTCTTCGTCACCCGCGTGACGGGCTTGTCGCCGTCCCAGGACATGGGGATGTAGATGCCTCCCATCCCATCCGCAATGCGGAAGGACACGCAACCAGATCGCTCGCCGGGCGCCGTGGAGCGGAGCGCGTAGAAGCTCCGGAAGAAGGCCACGGAAGGCATCACCCCCAAATACGCCTCGCAAAGATATGCGAAAATGGCGAGGATCAAGATGGAGTTGGGGTGCAGATGCAGAAGCTGGATCTGGTAGAAGGCCAGAACCTCCTCCAAGAAAGGGGAAAATGGCGGCACCAGGCCAGCAAATATGGTCTGGAAGAAAATGGGGTACAACCCCGCCGCGAGCTTGCCGAAGCGCGCCGCCTTGAGAACGCTGGCGCCGTGCTCGTTGTTCTTGCCGCGGCCATCAGCCTGATCTTGTCCAGCGCCTCCGCCGTGTGGATGCGGGTCCCCACGAGCGCCGGCGCAAACTCGTCCTCCTGCTGCGCCCCAGCAGGTCGTTCACCATCGCCGCTTTGTCCTTCTTAGGACCCATGGTCGATGAAGGAAGGGCGGCGGAGAAGCTCGGTGAAGGAGGAAGAGCGCCGGGGACAAGGAGCGCAGAAGTCAAGAGCAAGGAGACGGGGCGCAAATGATGCAGTAACTGCTGCCTGAACCGGCGCTGCAGGCTTTATATCACCTCAGGGCAGTTACCAAGACATGGTGGGTCCCCCCACTACGCCCATCATCTCCGAAGAGAACGTGTCGTCGCGGCTCAACTGCCCTACACGTGTCTCGGGCCGGCCGGACACTTTGGGCCCATGACGATTCGCCTGCGTCCACTGGACTACATCGTGCCCATCATGGGCCCGGGGGCTACTGTCGGCCCAGTAAGAACCAGGGTGTGCTGGGCCTGTCCTCCACAGCCCTCGACACTCGATGGCCGAATTTCGCTAAGGACCAAGCCTACGGCTTGGAGAGACCCGAGGCAAATCGCCTCGCGAGGGCTTAGGAGGCAGCAGAGGCCTGCGGAGGCCCTCCTCACTGCTGCCCCCTCTTCAAGGAGATTTCCCTGAGAGAGGTCAACGCCGAATCCTCCACAGGGCACCCCAGCCCTCGTGGGGATTCCTTCGCTGCAAAGCAACCTCTGCAGAGCGCACATGGGCTCTGCAGCGGCCGCAGAGTGACGCGCGCCTCTGCGCGCGGTGACGACGACGCCGCAGTTGCCATTTTGGTGATTAAAGGAGTCAACAAAGCTGCGCCATGCGCACCGGACTACAAGGATTTCCTCTTTGGTGATAAGGGGACCGGCCGGCGCTACGCTCCACGGCCGACGTCACCGTGGGCACCCCCACGTTCCTCTGCAGCCCCAGCTGGCCGTCCTGCTTGGACGGTGGTGTCTCTGCCACAGGCATCAGCTTTACGCCCATGGACCACGTCCATGGACAGCTGGGCTGCGGTGCACCGTGCTCCTCCTTCTGTCACCATGTGGTAGCCCTTCCGCTGCGCAAGCACAGGGAAGAGGCCCGGGGCGCCTATAAAAGGAGGAGGTGCTCCACCGTAGCAAGGATCGCATTTCCAGTCTAGTTTAGCTACTTACGCGCAAGGAAGAAGAAGACCACTGTTTCCCCTTCCTTGTGCACACCATTGCCAAAACAGAGCCCTCGGCAAGCTCATTGTACTGTAACCTCCATAGCAGTGCAATACAGACAAGCAGGAGTAGCGGTGTTACCTCCACACGAGGGCCGTGAACCTGGTACGGGCTGGTGTTCATCTCTGTCGTGATGTCCCTCCTCATGCTCGACGAGCACCGTCGCCGTGCAGGTTGAGGGTTGTTTGACCAACGTGTTCAGCCCCTTACATGAACTCTCTTCGTGAACTTGACCATCCCTGTTTCGTGGGAGTCATTCTCCGACAACCTCATTTGGCTCAAATGCACCAACGACACGTCCGTACCTCCGGCAACAGCCGCCGGCACCGTGTTCGATCTGTCATGTGATAAGAGAATAAGAGACTCAGGAATAATACTGAAATAAGAGTTTAAGGGAAGTTAAAATCCAAAAAATACTAAAATAAGAGTTAAAAGACTAGTGCAAATAAGAGAATAAGAGACTGATCAAATAAGACAGTCAGCGAATTAAGAGACTGATTACAGTGTTTCTGTACAAATAGCTTGTGATCTTCAAATCTGGGGGAGGGACCTTGGGAATCATGGTACTGAAGAGATTGGTCATAAATAAACAAAACTACAGCAGAAATCATTATTTGAAGTGCAACTTAAAAAAAGCCAGGCAAAATTACAGTGCTCACAACAAAAAGGAGAAAAAGGACAGTACATAACTCGCTTTTAACTTAGCCCAGCAAGTATCAGAGCAACTCAGAGATCCTTCAAATGGAATACTGAATGAACCGGGCAAAATGAGACTTTTAGATCTCCAAATATCTTTGTTTGCGGACATGGTGTCTCCGAGAGAAACGTCACAGAATCCATGGCACTTGCCGACGCATCTGTCACGCTATCGGCAGTTGCAAACTTCATATAATGGTGGACCTGTGATACACAAGTTCATACATAACTTCTAGATCAACTATCAACACAAGAAAGTAACATGGCATGAAAGCCCCAACTACATTTGAACCGCAACTACTAAGAAAGCATGTTTTTTTCATCTTGGACCATGGAATGGCACAACAAATAAACCACAACTACATTTGAGACCAATATTGCTACTCTACTGAACACGAAACAATGCTTACTCAAGTTTAGACTATTCAGGTGCTTAATTATGTGGCGAAGCTTGCTTGTGACAAGCGCGATCCTAAGTATAGTTTATAAGCATCAGTTTCGAGAGAGTTACCTACTGTTGTTGATGTCCCGCAATACTGCTGCAAAATACAAAGAAAATGAGGACCCAAACTATTGACTGCTTTAGTCTCTAAATTTTCTGGGCTGTTAACTACCACTTGTAAGGCAGCTGTTAAGTGCCACTTGTAAGGCTGAAAATATTGTGCGCAAAGTCCACTGTTTTTCTTGACAGAAACAATAGAAAATGGTTTATTCTACAAAATAGAAAATGGAAAGATTATAACCAAAATTTCAAAGGAAGCATTGCTTGGTTGAAGGGTAGAGAAACATAAGCCAAAACTTATTGCACCAGTGACAGTACTTGAAGTAATGCCATATCACTTCCCAACTTTTTTTTGTTAGAAAAATGAAAAGGTGACAAAAGAAAATGATAAACCGGGGAATGGAAAACTGGAAGACCGAGATACTTTAGATTGAAATACTAAATAAAAGGGACAAAACAAAGAGTAACAGAAAACTGAAAAAGAAAGGCAGGGACTGAAGAAAATGATCAACTTGAGAAATTCAAATCAAAGGAATGATGACTTAGTTTTGAAATGCAAAAAAATGAGTGGCTAAAATTGAAAGACTAAACTGAATCTTCAGAGATCGAGAAGTGAGCGACGAAAGGCTGCGATAATTAAGAAACAAGATGAGGTACAAAGATCAACAAAACAACTGAATGACTAAGGTACTGAGTGAAATGCCAAATAATGAGTGGAATTAATGAGAGACTTGGGGAAATAAGAGAATGAGAGACGACAGACAATAATCAAATAAGAGACTGAGAGAATGATCAAATAAGAGAATGCTTATAACTAAGAAATGCCCCAAGGGAATTAAATAATAAATACTGAGAATGACAAGACAACGACGGAGATTGAGAATGAAAATAATGACTGATAACTGAGGAAAGACATAAAATGAAGAATAAACTAAAAGACAAAATGAAGAAACACTGTGACTGAAAAATGAGTAAAGAAAACTAAAGACATAAGTACATAAGTATACTGAGAGACTAAAGAAATGCCGATAAATGATGATCTGAGAGACTGAAAAACTGATACTGAAGTAATGCCGAGAAAAAGACTGAAAAGAAGGAAATTGGTGACTGAAGAAATGCTGGAAATTGATGAACTGATATAGTCAGAGACTGAAAAAACCAGAGAAATACAAGTGAAATGAAGGAAATCAGAGACTGAAGAAATGACGAAAAATGATGAACTGATATACTGAGAGACTATACTGAAGAAATGTCGAGATAACAAGTGAAAAGAAGGAAATTAGAGACTGAACTAATGAAATGTAGGAAATGAGAGAATGAAAGATTGAAAGAGGAAACGACTGAAACAATGAATAGACTGAAGAGATTGAAACTGGAACACTAAAGAACAAGACTTGGAAAAATGATGACCGGAAGAAATGAAGATTGAAAGACTGAAAAATAAAATGACTTGGATAACTGAGAGGGGCTAAATACTGAAGACTTGGAAATGAAGACTTAAGACCGAAAAATGAAGGATAAGAACTGATCAACTGATCAACACGAACAAATCCTTATTTTTCATCATCTCATCATTTTTTGCTCTAAAGCTTGGGGGCTCGGCTTCTTCGGTGGAGCTTCTTGATTTCTCAACCTCCATTTCTTACTATGCTCAAGGAATTTTCAACAATGTTGAAAAACAGATAGTTTATCTGCATTTATTTGCACCTTTAATGTGTAATGTGATCCTACATCCGAAATACAAACAATGAGAGCACATTCATAGTAAAATTTGGTCAAACTTTTTTTTAAATGCCTTATAGCAAAAGTTAAAAGTATACGCTTAAAGCAAACAGAAACTAGTAGGCTTTAAAATGATTCACCAAAGTGCTTTGAAATGAATCATTCATATATTTCCTAGTTACTTCCTTTTTTCCCGAGCCGGCTCTCTGCATTTTCCTTTTCCGTCGGCGCACGGGCCGGACGGCGATAGCGCCTGCGGCGATGCCGGGAGCCTGGACGAAAAGCTCCCGTACTTGAGCGCATCGACCTCAGCAAGCCTGGCCGCATCATCGCCTGATCCCTCGGCGCCCTCGTCGAAATTGCGCGCATAGCTTCGGGGCGTCGTACTGCAAGTCCACGGATCGTCGGCGGCCTTGCCGAGTCGACCCGAAGCTATGCGCCCGGATCCAAGCCGACGACGACTTGATCAGCGAAGGCGACGCCGGCCGGTCACCATGCGCGTGGGACGTGGAGGTGCAGGTAGGGGAGGGCCCGAAGAAGCCGGCGAAGCAGCCGGTGGCGGCAACAGGGGCATGCTAGCTCTAAGTTGACGAGGGAATATTTCCCTGGCAACAGTGCCAGAAACAATGCTTGTACGTCACACGTCAGTTGGGAACCCCAAGAGGAAGGTATGATGAGTGCAGCAGCAAGTTTTCCCTCAGTATGAAACCAAGGTTTAATCGAACCAGTAGGAAAACGAGGTTTGCTTCGAAGGTGTTGGTGAAGGAGTGTAGTGCGGCGCAACACCAGGGATTCTGGTGCCAACGTGGAACCTGCACAACACAATCAAATTACTTTGCCCCAACTTAACAGTGAGGTTGTCAATCTCACCGGCTTGCTGAAAACAAAGGGTTAAACGTATCGTATGGAAGATGATGTTTGTTTGCATAAAACAGTAGAGAACAATGATTGCAGTAGATTGTATTTCAGATGTAAAAGAATGGACCGGGGTCCACAGTTCACTAGTGGTGTCTCTCCAATAAGATAACTAACATGCTGGGTAAACAAATTACAGCTGGGCAATTGACAATTGGTAAGTGCATATAACATGCATGTGTGAGCTGTGGTGTCTACTATGAGATTCATTTGGGCATTACGACAAAGTACATAGACCGCTATCCAGCATGCATCTATGCCTAAATAGTCCACTTTCCGGTTAACATCCGTACCCCTTCCAGTATTAAGTTGCAAGCAACAGACAATTGCATTAAGTAATGTGCGTAATGTAAACAATACATTCATCCTTGAATAAAGTATTGCTGTTTTACCCCTAGTGGCAACAACACATCTACAACCTTAGAACTTGCTGTCACTATCCCAGGTTAAATAGAGGTTGAACCCAACTATCATGCATAAATACCCCCTCTTGGAGTCACAAGTATTCACTTGGCCAAGGCTTCAACAAGTAACGGAGAGCATGCAAGATCACAAATGACATAGACATGATAATATAATATTCAGCTCCACATAGGTATCAATATAAGTCAAATCCCAGCAAACACAACATGTAGCATTACAATAAGATGATCTTGATCATGATAGGCAGCTCACAAGATCTAAACATGATGGCACAAGTGGAGAAGACAACCATCTAGCTACTGCTATGGACCCATAGTCCAAGGATGAACTACTCACGCATCACTCCGGAGGCGGGCATGGCGATGTAGAGCCCTCCGGTGATGATTCCCCTCTCCGGCAGGGTGCCGGGAAGAGCTTCAGAAACCCCCCGAGTTAGGGTTGACGACGGTGGCGGCAGCGAATATGTTCTGGATGAAAGGCTCGGTGTTTTAGGGTTTTCACGTCTCGGGGAATAAATAGGCGAAGGGGCGATGTCGGCGGACCCCGAGGGGCCCAAACCACAGGCTGGCGCGGTGGGGCCCTCTGCCGCACCGCCAGGTGGTTTGGCCACCTCGTGGCTCTCCTTCGGACTCCGTGTACGTGTTGGAAAAATAGGGACTTGGCCTTTTGTTTCGTGCAATTCCGAGAATATTTTCAGAAGTAACTTTCTGAAACCAAAAACAGCAGAAAACAGGGAACTGGCACTGTGGCATCTTGTTAATAGGTTAGTCCCAGAAAATGCATAAAAGTGATATGAAGTGTATATAAAACATGTAGCAAATGGTATAATATAAGCATGGAACGGCAGAAATCATGGATACGTTGGAGACGTATCAAGCATCCCCAAGCTTAGTTCTACTCGTCCTCGAGTAGGTAAAACGATAACAACAAATAATTTCTGAGGAGACATGCTTTCACACAATCTTGATCAATATATTGCAAGGCTCATGTCATGAATGAAGTGACTCAAAGCAATGATCTATAGTTTGCTAACAAATAGATAAAGAGTAAACAATGAATCATATAAGCAAAAACTTTTCATGAATAGTACTTTCAAGATAAGCATCAAAAAGTTTTGCATAAGAGGTAACTCATAAAGCAATAGATTCAAAGTAAAAGGCATTGAAGCAACACAAAGGATGATTAAGTTTCAGCATTTGCTTTCAACTTGTAACATGTATGTCTCATGGATAGTTGTCAACATAAAGCAATATAACAAGTGCAATAAGTAAACATGTAAGAATCAATGCACATAAAGTTGACACAAGTGTTTGCTTCTAAGATAGAAAGGAGTAGGTGAAAGTGCATGTGTTGCCCCATGCGTGGTTTTGGTAATTAATGACAATCCTTATGGACTAATGTTTGCTTTGAGATATACTTGTAGATCTTGTCCATAGGAAAAGATTGGAGTTCATGTGTTGGACTCTAGAAGATTACATGATGACCAAGGGTTTATATGAAGAATGGTCATGAGAAGAGTTGAGCCTATTGCATGCATGGCTTGGAAAAGAAGATTGAGTGAACTTCATGTTTATCTCCAAGCCATCATCCATATCAAGAGAAGAATATGAAGCGGAAGTGGATACATGAAGACGAAGCTTAGCGAGGCTCTCCCATAATGGTGTATGGGGGAGCATTTGGAGATGTCTTCATCAAGCATGTGCTAGCAAGCGCATATCAAGAAAAGTGGTTCACTTGAAGAGATCAAGATCGTCATCATCTAGCTCAAGTGGAATGCGCAAGGCAAAGGTATGATCTTGATAGGGTTTCTATTTTACTGGTCTCATGGTGTTAGTGGGAGACCGGGTTATAGGATAGATGCCGTACTATCAAGAGGGGCTCTCAAGTGAGTAACTTGATCGCATCTTTGTGGAGAGCTCAAACCTTTGCATACTTGGCATATCATTCTTTCTTGGTTCTTATTTGGCTTTTATCCATGTGAGAATTTAGAGCTTGTGTTCATCTCCATACCAAGCTCTAGTTCATCAAAAACGGATTTCATATGATCATCTTGTGATGTTTTTGATGTTGGAGGTTTTACCGGTTTGTATTTTGTAGAGAGGTCAAACTCTCCTCTTGTGTTCTCCTCCTCACATGATGGACTATGATGTTTCTCTACATAATCTTGAAGGGCTCTTCGTTGCGATTCCAACGAGCCCAAGAACATTGAAAACGGAGTCCGGATGAAAACTTGTTGCATTCTCGGCTTTGGAAATATTATCGGTCCACCTTCGAGATAAGGTCCACACCTCCCATGAGTGGTATCTCCTCTATATTTGTGACCCTTAATATTTTTGTAGGCATTCTCCTTGTCATTACCTTTCCAACGCAATTGGATTCACCTCATTTGGAGTTCGTATGAGAAAGTTCTTGCAGTTTTAGTTCTGATGTTTCACTGCTTTCAGGCCGGAGTATCCGGTCTTCTGGATCGGAGTCTCCGGTCCTTGGGGTTCCCTGTAGAAGTTTCTGGAGCTTTTCAGACCGGAGTTTCCGCACCGGCCGGAGTTTCCGGACCCGTGGTCCGGAGTCTCCGCCCCAGACAAGATTTTTGAATCGAAGAACTTCCCACGACGGCGCGTGCGGTATTGGGTCCGGAGTTGCCCCGGAGTAGGTCCGGAGTTTCCGGCCCTACCGGAGTTTTCGTCCTCCAAGACCGGAGTTTCTGGCCTGCTGAGAAGATGAGCATCGCGGCGGCAGCCGCTGTATCGAGACCGGAGTTACCCCGGAGTCAGTCCGCCTAGTTCGGAGTTTCCGGCCTCCCCGACCGGAGTCTCCGGACTTAGTGGACAAAAAACGGCTAGTTTTTCTGGAGGGGTATAAATACCCCTCCACCTACCTCCAGCTCTTGAGCTCTGCCCAGCACGATTTACATTCTCTCTCCTCCATTGTTGCAAGCTCAAAACTACAAGATCTCCCAATCCCTCCACCCAAACTCGTTGATCTTTGGAGGATTGAAGGAGAAGATCTGGATCTACATTTCCACCGAGCCGTTTCTCCTCTAAGTGAGTGGAACCCTTTCGATCTAGTTCTTGAAGTTCCATTTGTTGTGTTCTTCTTTGTTCTTCCTCTCTTCTCCCCCCACAAGCATTTGTTGCTTTTGGTGGGATTTGGGAGTGAAGGACTTGAGCACTTCTTGTGTTCTTGCCTTTGCTTTTGTGCATAGGTTTGCCTTTGCTTTTGTGCATAGGTTTGCTCTCTCCACGAGGATTCGTGGAAGCGAAGATTGTGAGCTCGTTACTCTTGGGTCGTTGGACCCTAGACGGTGTTCTTGTGACCTTTTGTGGTCAAGGCCTTTTGTGGCTAGTTGGGACCTTTTGTGGTCCACTTGGGAGCTCCCAATCCTTTTGTGGGTTGTGCCTCAAGATTGTTGTAAGGGACTCGATTTCCGCCCAAAAGGAAATCAATAGTGGAAGGTGAACCGAGCTTTTGTGCGAGGTTCATCGGAGAATAGGGTGAGGCCTTTTGTGGCACCTTGAGTTTGATACTCACACCCCTCCAACGAGACGTACTCCCCTAAAAAGGAGGAACTCGGGAATACATCGTCGTCTCCACGTGCCTCGGTTATTTCTATACCCGAGCTCTTTACTTATGCACTTTACATTGTGATAGCCTTCGAGCTTGAAGTATTATATCTTGCCGAAAGGTAATGACAAGGAGCTTGAACGCAATTGGATTCACCTCAAAATATTGCAAGGCCCTCTGCCGCGCCGCCAGGTGGTTTGGCCACCTCGTGGCTCTCCTTCGTCTCTCCTTCGGACTCCGTGTACGTGTTGGAAAAATAGGGACTTAGCCTTTTGTTTCGTGCAATTCCGAGAATATTTTCAGAAGTAACTTTCTGAAACCAAAAACAGCAGAAAACAGGGAACTGGCACTGTGGCATCTTGTTAATAGGTTAGTCCCAGAAAATGCATAAAAGTGATATGAAGTGTATATAAAACATGTAGCAAATGGTATAATATAAGCATGGAACAGCAGGAATTATGGATACGTTGGAGACGTATCAGGGTACATCGACGTTGAGGTGATGGTGCCGCCTGTTATTGATTTCCTGAGGTTCGGAGGTGGTCACTGCACGGTGGTGGTCTGCCATGACCTTCCTTCCTGCAGATCGAAAGTATGGAACTGTATTTCTCTCTTGTGACAGAACAGGAAATTATTTTCATTTTCTCGTGAAGCTGTGAGGATTAGAGAATTTCCCGGTCTCTTGCTTCCTTGAGAAACTGCAGTTGTCTAAATTAGGTATTAGGCTATTAGCTTTGCATGTCCCATGTATGATGTAATGTTATGGTGATTTCAATTTTTGAAACGAGGGGAAACACAACTTTAATTGCATCGATTCCATTCATCCACGTCTCAAAGTAAAAAATAAATGGGAGTGTCTATCTAGCAGATGGCTGTTTTCATCTTCAGGAACAGACACATTTTCCGACCAGTGGGATGCTGACAATTGTACCAAAAAGAAATGAGTAAAAACAACAAACGACTCAGTGTTTTGTCTGTTCGAAACTACCACAAAACAGACACTTTTGTTGCTTGTGTTTTAGCCTACACCCTTTTCTTCCCCAGGCCAGCTAAAGACCATCTTCAGTTTTTTGAGTTCGGCCCAGGTTGAGTTGCACTGTGGCCACACTTGTACGCGGCCGGAGGCTCCCCTGCTGGCGCGGTGCCTGAGATCGTGGCTAGGCCATGGGAGTATCTAATGTACGTCAACGTCGGCACGCCGCGCACCCGAGAATCCGAGATGCTCGCGATCACCGACACCGGCAGCGACCTCATTTGGCTCAAATGCACCAACGACACGTCCGTACCTCCGGCAACAGCCGCCGGCGCCGTGTTCGATCTGTCATGTGATAAGAGAATAAGAGACTCAGGAATAATACTGAAATAAGAGTTTAAGGAAGTTAAAATCCAAAAAATACTAAAATAAGAGTTAAAGGACTAGTGCAAATAAGAGAATAAGAGACTGATCAAATAAGACAGTCAGCGAATTAAGAGACTGATGATGCATGTAAAATGCGTACATGAACTTTGCACTTTAATTGCTTATATTCCAATCATATTTGCATCATATAAGGGTTATATCAATGTTTTATAATGATTTTTGGGAATATTCATTTATTTCCTATTTTTATGGAATTAACCCTGCACAGGCAGAAAACTCTGTTTTCTTATTTTAATGTTTCAGGGACCCAAACGTCAACGAAATCACCTGGAAATTTACGGGCATCAATATTTGGAAGTAAGAAGACCTGTGGGCGAAGGAAGCGAGCAAACGGAGGCTCGAGGGCCAAACGAGGGGGGCCCACGCGGCCAGGTAATGTGGCCGCGTGGGACCCACCCATTTGGGCCTCGTGGCTCCGTTGCCTTCGATCTTTTCTCCACCGACATCGTCTTGACCTAAAAACGCCTATAAAAAAGGTCCCCCGACGTTCTCTGGAAGGAGCGCCGCACAAACACAGAAACACCGAAACGGAGACCAGGAGCTGCAGATTGGAGGGGGAAAACTCCGGCGGGGCGCTGCCGGGGTGGTCTCCACCTTCTCCAACGACTTCTCCACCGTCTCCATGATGAAGGGGGAGTAGTCCACCCCCTGGATTTGGGTTTGTGGTGGTAACTTATGTATCTCTCCTCTCTTTGAGCTTCACTAATTAGTACCGTATGAGCTGCTGAACATGATTACGGTCATCTATGTAATTCCCATGGTGGATATTGTGGTGTGAGATAATATTTGTTATGCATTTACTGTTGTGTTGGATCTTTTATGACTTGTCATACTTTGGAGATATTCTATGATGCATGTGATGGTTTGATTTATGCATAATGCCTTGTTTATCTTTATCATGAGGTGATTGACACCACTAAGTGTAGATAGATGAGAGAGATGTGGTCACACACACGAAATATAAATCATTGCACTAGTGTTTAGAATATTATCCATTATGAAGTATGATGTATGTGGGTACTGGGTGGCCAATGTGACAGAAGGCATAGGTATTGAGTGACACAGTACCGTCCAACATCCTTTATCTAGGGGTAAAAAGGGAGAAGTATGATGTGGGTGTGACAGCAACCACGCACACTAGCAACACAAATGAGTATTTCTTTCAACTATGTGTTTTAGGACATGTAGCCGTTATAAAAGCTACCATTAAAACATGACAATTATGTGTACTTTATCTATAACATGATAATCACCATAGATGAGAGAGAGAGAATTAAGTGAACCCATGAACCCATGTCCATTGTTCCTATAAGAGAAAACCTTTGTCTTGTCCTCTTGCATTGAAGAGGATTGGGACACTTTTACATTCTTGCTTAGTTACATTAAACTTCCATCCATCAAATCAACCACCTTGCTCCTTAAACTTGTTTAGTGCATAATCAACTAAAACTTGTGACACTTTAGTTGTAGTGAATAGATAACTTTTCCTTCTTGCTCCTGCGGATCGATACCTTACTTCCACATTGAGAGGTGCTATAGTGATCCCCTGCTCTTGGGGGTAATCAACTGATTACAGTGTTTCTGTACAAATAGCTTGTGATCTTCAAATCTGGGGGAGGGACCTTGGGAATCATGGTAATGAAGAGATTGGTCATAAATAAACAAAACTACAGCAGAAATCATTATTTGAAGTGCAACTTAAAAAAAGCCAGGCAAAATTACAGTGCTCACAACAAAAAGGAAAAAAGGACAGTACATAACTCGCTTTTAACTTAGCCCAGCAAGTATCAGAGCAACTCAGAGATCCTTCAGATGGAATACTGAATGAACCGGGCAAAATGAGACTTTTAGATCTCCAAATATCTTTGTTTGCGGACATGGTGTCTCCGAGAGAAACGTCACAGAATCCATGGCACTTGCCGACGCATCTGTCACGCTATCGGCAGTTGCAAAATTCATATAATGGTGGACCTGTGATACACAAGTTCATACATAACTTCTAGATCAACTATCAACACAAGAAAGTAACATGGCATGAAAGCCCCAACTACATTTGAACCGCAACTACTAAGAAAGCATGTTTTTTTCATCTTGGACCATGGAATGGCACAACAAATAAACCACAACTACATTTGAGACCAATATTGCTACTCTACTGAACACGAAACAATGCTTACTCAAGTTTAGACTATTCAGGTGCTTAATTATGTGGCGAAGCTTGCTTGTGACAAGCGCGATCCTAAGTATAGTTTATAAGCATCAGTTTCGAGAGAGGGGAGTTGCAAACTAAATCAAGTCATTAGAAGGTGTAACAATCAACAAAGATAGATAGGCGACGTTACCTACTGTTGTTGATGTCCCGCAATACTGCTGCAAAATACAAAGAAAATGAGGACCCAAACTATTGACTGCTTTAGTCTCTAAATTTTCTGGGCTGTTAACTACCACTTGTAAGGAAGCTGTTAAGTGCCACTTGTAAGGCTGAAAATATTGTGCGCAAAGTCCACTGTTTTTCTTGACAGGAACAATAGAAAATGGTTTATTCTACAAAATAGAAAATGGAAAGATTATAACCAAAATTTCAAAGGAAGCATTGCTTGGTTGAAGGGTAGAGAAACATAAGCCAAAACTTATTGCACCAGTGACAGTACTTGAAGTAATGCCATATCACTTCCCAACTTTTTTTTGTTAGAAAAATCAAAAGGTGACAAAAGAAAATGATAAACCGGGGAATGGAAAACTGGAAAACCGAGATACTTCAGATTGAAAGACTAAAGAAAATGGACAAAACAAAGAGTAACAGAAAACTGAAAAAGAAAGGCAGAGACTGAAGAAAATGATCAACTTGAGAAATTCAAATCAAAGGAATGATGACTGAGTTTTGAAATGCAAAAAAATGAGTGGCTAAAATTGAAAGACTAAACTGAATCTTCAGAGATCGAGAAGTGAGCGACGAAAGGCTGCGATAATTAAGAAACAGGTTGAGGTACAAAGATCAACAAAACAACTGAATGACTAAGGTACTGAGTGAAATGCCAAATAATGAGTGGAATTAATGAGAGACTTGGGGAAATAAGAGAATGAGAGACGACAGACAATAATCAAATAAGAGACTGAGAGAATGATCAAATAAGAGAATGCTTATAACTAAGAAATGCCCCAAGGGAATTAAATAATAAATACTGAGAATGACAAGACAACGACGGAGATTGAGAATGAAAATAATGACTGATAACTGAGGAAAGACATAAACTGAAGAATAAACTAAAAGACAAAATGAAGAAACACTGTGACTGAAAAATGAGTAAAGAAAACTAAAGACATAAATATACTGAGAGACTAAAGAAATGCCGATAAATGATGATCTGAGAGACTGAAAAACTGATACTGAAGTAATGCCGAGAAAAAGACTGAAAAGAAGGAAATTGGAGACTGAAGAAATGCTGGAAATTGATGAACTGATATAGTGAGAGACTGAAAAAACCCGAGAAATACAAGTGAAATGAAGGAAATCAGAGACTGAAGAAATGACGAAAAATGATGAACTGATATACTGAGAGACTATACTGAAGAAATGTCGAGATAACAAGTGAAAAGAAGGAAATTAGAGACTGAACTAATGAAATGAAGGAAATGAGAGAATGAAAGATTGAAAGAGGAAACGACTGAAACAATGAAGAGACCGAAGAGATTGAAACTAAACACTAAAGAACAAGACTTGGAAAAATGATGACCGGAAGAAATGAAGATTGAAAGACTGAAAAATAAAAAGACTTGGATAACTGAGAGGGGCTAAATACTGAAGACTTGGAAATGAAGAGTTAAGACCGAAAAATGAAGGATAAGAACTGATCAACTGATCAACAAAGACTGAACCGAACGAAATGAAGACTAAAGACTGAGATGAAGAAATGAGAAAATAAAGAAATTCAGATATGAACAAAAATAGGACTGAATAAATACTAAAAAAGAAGAAGGAAGAAAAAGAGACTGAAGAATGAAACAAAATATAGTTTTCTGAAGAATGCTACAAAGCGACCAGACACAAGAAATATAACAGCAGTCTAGCTCATGCATGAATGGAAAGAAATGCACCAAAGCTCACAAAATCTACAACCAGGGGTGGGAGATTATAAAGAAGGCTTCAAGCTAATATGAATTAGCACTACACAGGGGACTATACCTCCTACAACCCAGGTCACTATGATTTTGATATAAACTGAAACTCTAAAACTGAACAATAAATACAGAGTGTTCACTTATCAACATAGAAACTCATCAATTGAGTTGACATCAAAGAAGTGCCATGCAACCCCAAGGCTCATATACAGCAACATCGATCAAAACAAATCAAAACGTCGCTGCCATCTTCTACAGACCAACACCACGGCACCAACATCCGCATGACCGCATCCCCGAAAACCCAAGCGCAACAAACATGGCCCTTCTATGTCCGGTTTCCTCAAACCATTTCTCAATTCTAAAAGAAAAGCAATCTAACCCTGGTGAAAATTTGCATGAGACCGGCCGGCCAGACCAGCAAAGCAACCGGGAAGAAAACAAATGACACAAAACAGTGGTCGATCCATCATCTTCAAACCATTGCCCACTATCTTATCGATTTTGCCAGCAGCAGAAACTACCTTGCCTACTCGTTGTGTACCAAACATCATGAATCTGATGAGAAGTGGTGGCTCCAACACCATGAATTAGCAGAGATGTCTTCAAGAGGCACTGAGCGGCTCCTCCAGGTCAACAAAGTTAAACCTAAGTATACTGAACACAAAACTAAACCCTCACAAAATTAAGCCTAAGTGCAGACAACAAAGCTTGCGCACCAAAAATCTGAACCTAAAATAAGGAGATTTCACACACAAGCATCCAGCGAGACCAACACGATTGAGGACGAACTCCCTAACGCCAAAATCCATGAATTATACTGCATCAGCCACACTACATCATCAAAACGAGCTATCGGCACTGCAGAAAATTAGATCAATTAATTCTCAGATCTCGCGGGCGACAAAACACTACAGAAACATTACCACACCCAAAACCAGCACGCATAAGGGCTAAAAAATTGAACAAAATCAGAGAAACAATCCACGTGGAGGTCGGAATAATACCATCTCAGCGGCGGCGCACATGACTTCCATGCTGGCGAATGGCAGATCTCTTCGATGTCGCACTAGGACGACGCAAGCTGCGGCCATCTCCATCACCGACAGCGCCTGTTGCGCGGTCGCCAGTAGCCACTTTCTCCGTCGGGTGCCTCCCCGGCTCGCGAAGCACAACCGCCCAGGGCACCGGCTGAGATGGCTTCCGCCTCTCCCTCTCTCCCCAGCAAAACGACACAAAGCGGTGGCTTCACCACAGAAATGAAATTGAAAAAAAAACTCAACCCGGGAGCCGGGATAACGTTTGACTCAGCCACGCGAAAGAAAGAATAAAAGAGAAAATGAGGGAGAGCGCGCCGAGATTCGGAAAAGAGATCGGACGCACCAAAATGTGCCTGTTTGCAAATTACAAAACAGCTAGCTGTTAAATAGGAAAACTGAAAATAAAAGAGGTAAAACACTAGAGATACAAATTAGTACAACAAAATTGTAATCTGTAGTCTCGCTGTACAAATTCAGGTGCAAAACTAGTCCAAACTATTTTGGAGACGACATGTGGCGCCTCATCCGTGAAGCTCCTAATCCTTCTAGTTGACCGCCATGGACGACAGTGGTAGTGTTCGAGGGACTTGTTGCTCCGTGGTGGTGACGACAATAATCTGGACCGTCTATACAACTACGGCGGCGTAGGTGGTGATCTATAGTCTAGGCCGCATCCTGCGTCGCAAGGCAATCTTCTTCCAAAGGTGTTGACGACGACTTTGTTGATTTTCATTCATGGTCTCTATAGTTCCGTTGGTCAGTTTCTTCTCTCGCGGAATGAAAAGTATTTCAATCTTGTCATTGTCTTGTGCAAACATGGAAGTGCTGCTCTCCAGCCGTATGGTTGGAGCTCACATTGCGGTGAAGTTGGAAGTTCAAGTAGACGATTCAATCTTTTTGGTTTCCACCTTTTAGGGTCTGTTTGTTTGGGCTGCAGCTTTTGAGAAGCAGTTGTAGCTGTTGAGCTGTGGAAAAGCAGCTGCTGAAAGCAGAGATTTGATGTTTGGCAGGAGTGCTGTTGGCTGCTGTTGCTGTTGGTTTTCTGAGTGAAATGTCTGGAATGCCCCTGAGTGCTGAAGATAAGTGCCGATTTGAAGCGAAACAATTGTTTTTGACTTATTTAATTCATTATTACGATGTTTAGGTCGCGGTAGGTGGTGTGCCGATGGCGGAAAGTTTAGAGATCTCGTTGCATATTCATATATGTCCGCCAAAACAAAAATGTTACAACATGAAAGTTGTGGAATATGGTGAGATCGATCTACTCGTGAAAGGAAATATCAGACGGTCAACCGACTGCGGTGAATTCGACAAAATTCGTCCAAAAATGATGTAAACTTTTGTCAAAAATTAAGATGTTACACTCCACGAAACTCGAATCCGATCACGGGAATGAAACCTACTCGTTGACGCGTATAAATTTCGTGTACAAATTATTTCGAATTAACTTATATTTATTATATTTATGTCAGATGGAGAGTATGTCTTACCTGTACAGAAGGCATGCACTAGAAAGTAGGTATCGTACAGGTCGAGAGCGTGCGAAGCCGAAGTAAAGGGAAAGGAAAGGGACCGGTTCGGCTCAGGATGGCAGCGCGCTTGTAATTTCTAGCAACGGAGTGGGCAGTAAGGAAAAACGATTCGCTGTTTGAGTAGGAAGCTGCGGGAAGCAGCTCCCGGGCTGCTTCCGCTCGTTCGCTCCTGGGCAGTGCATTTGCTCGCAGCGCTTGTTGGAAGCGCTTTCCTATTTGATGCCGTTTGTTTGGGCTTCTGCTTTTGGACCCAAAAAGCAGAAGCAGAAGCCCAAACAAACAGGGCCTTAGTGCTGTTAGGTTCAGTTTGTGTACCCTTGCTAGTAACTTGTGTTGTCAATATAATCTGGGTAGTTTGTCCTAAAAAAAATAGAGAAGCGGCTTACTCCATTTACTCTCACCCTCAATAGGAATCATTCTCGTAAATCTGATTTCCCTACCGGTGGATCGTGTTTCCTTGCTCCGCCGATGTACTCTCTCCTTCATTGCGCTCACCTATACAGAGACCGTGCTTTTCCACACATCCCCGTTCCAAACACTGCACATCAACACTCCTAGCCCTTTAGGCTTGTTTACTCCTCAGGTATTTCTGGGGTTGGGAAGTTTGGGGATTGGAGGGGATTTGGTGAATCCCTCCCTTTTACCCAATCCCCAAATTTCCCCTCAAATACCCTTCCCCAAAAATACACTAGCATGACCTAGAGTTTTTAATGTAGGCAAAAATGAAGTGGTTGGTGAGGGATATTTGGGGATTATCCCTTACAAAACCGGAGTACTAAAGGGATTTTTGGGGATTTTTCGAGATCCGGGATAATCCCCTCCGATCCCCTAAAATACACTAGAAGTAAACAAGGCCTTACCCATGTTCTCCTTGTGTGGGTAATAGCTCTACTACTACTTTGATCAGATTTGTAATGTGCAGAGATTATAGTAGCGGTTTACAAAGATGAACATGACGAATCAGATGAGCAAATTGATAGATATATGAGAACGAAATCGGTCATACCGCTCTAGATAGCCATCGGCTTCTATAGGTCTTAATACTTGTGTTTCGATGGATTTGAATAACTTGGTCCTCTTAGAGAGTTTTGTGGTCCTCCTTTTAACACCTCCAGGCGAGGTAGTAGCCTTCAATATTCTCATCAGTATCCTCTTAGCGTATGAGTATGACTAATAACTACAAGGCGTGTATGATACTATGAGTGTGGTAGCCTTCCTTGTCCCACAAGGCTTTCCTTCTCAATCCGGAGTTGATACCGAGTTTATTTTTTAGGGCAGATACCAACTAGAGTTGGTGTAACCCCCATGGATCCATATGGCATGTAGTTGTCTAGGGCCCACTCGTCATGTATACGGTATAAGGATATGGTAGTACGACTACCATGTGATGAGGGATATATTAATTAGACCAGCCCATGTATGCGGGGATAAATTTTATCCAAGTTCATCCCCCTTCCACGATAACAATCCTACTCCTATCTTAGATTTGTATATTTGTACTCTTTTTAAACTAAAGGCACACATCCCAACCTTAAATTAATAAGGCCACAGGGTTCACAAAGTTGATTACATGCTGCGGCATACAGCTTAGCCATAAGAGAAAGTAAAGCTCGAAAGACAACATGCTGCGGCATACAGCTTAGCCATAAGAGACCATAAAGCTAACAGGAGGATAAAAGACATGAAAGGACCAGCCAGGGAGGAAGATCCCAGCCTACACCCTCGCACTCGCGCTACTCGGAATCGCCGGGCGATTTGCTGTATATAACAGCTTTAGCCTTGCCACCAAGTCCTCGATGTTTGGCTTGTCCTTGTCCTTGGCGTTGGTGCACCAGAGCTGCAGGAAGATAAGGGTTTTGTACACAATATCAGCAGGATGTTTAATGAGCTTGTGTTCAATAGCAAGTTTATTACTCACAGTCCAAAGCGCCCAAGACTGTGCCACGAACACCGTCCAAACAAGTCTACGTCTTTGACCCGACAAAGAACTAAGAATGGCATAGAATTGGGCAAAATTTGCCAGGCACCACCTACAGTCCAGTAGCTGGCAAAGGTAGCCAAAGAGCAGTTGAAGAACATATGCGACGCATCCTCATCTTGTAGGCAAAGCGCGCATTTTCCGTCTGACGGACCCCTACGGGTAGCCAGCTGCTGACCCGAGGGAAGCTTATCCAACACAAGCTGCCACGTAAAGATCCTAATTTTAAGCGGAAGTTTTGCTTTCCAGACATCCGCAAAATGCGTCACCGTCACCCCTTGAGACAGTTTCGCATACATAGATGCAACCGAGTAGCAGCCATTCTCTTCCAAAGACCAAGCAACCCGGTCCAGCCCCTGGGACAAGTTGGTTTGCAGGAGTAGTAGTTCCACTTCTGCCCACTGCGTAGCACCTGCCTGAGACAGCGTCCGTCTGAGCTGAATCGAGTGTTGAACAGCAGCCGCCACCGAAATGTGGGGATCAGAGCACACCGAAAAAATCAGAGGGAATCTATCCTTTAGAACACCAGCCCCGTGCCAGTTATCAAACCAGAATAGAGTCCACTGCCCATTCCTAATAGAGTGTCGAGCACCCACCTTAAAAAGATGCTTGATTTTGTTAAGACTTCTCCAAAACTGAGAGCCCCCCGGCTCGAGCAGGAGAAGATGTCATCATTCTGCAGATACTTTGCACGGATTATCTTTGCCCAAATAGCGTCTTCCTCCTGATAGATTTTCCAGACCCATTTCAACATTAGAGCTTTATTCATAAGCATGGAGTTGACGATCCCCAGACCGCCGAACTCTTTCGGTCTACATACCGAAGGCCAATTTACCATGTGGTATTTTCTCTTGGGTCCCGACCCTTCCCAGTAGAAATGGGCTCTATGTGAATCAAACTTGTCATGAACCCCATCCTGCAGCAGAAACAAGCCCATAGCAAACGTAGGTAGATTAGCCAGGCATGAGTTGGATAGTATCAACCTCCCCCCAGAGGATAGAAACAAACCAGCCCACGGTTCCACCCTAGCAGCTAGCTTAAGCACAAGGAAGTTCCATTGATCTATCGTCAGCTTCCTATCTGCGATTGGCAAACCAAGGTAAGTGAATGGCATATCCGCCACCCTTTGGCGGTGTGCTCTGGGTTTTCCCAAAACAATCACCTCGCTTTTATGATAATTGATCTTAAGGTCGGACATATCTTCAAAGCACATCAAGAGAAATTTCAACTTTGCAATCGCTGCATCATTATCTTGAATAAGAATCAAGGTATCATCCGCGTATTGTAAGTGGGAATCCCCCCCGGGATTAGGTGCGGCACAACCCCCTGGATGTGTCCTGAATCTGCAGCAGCAGACAGGATAGCGGACATCCCTTCGACGACAAAGTTGAACAAAATAGGGGAGAGCGGATCCCCCTGCCGCACTCCACGCTTATTTATGAAGTAGGGTCCCATTTCCCCATTTATCGAGATCGCAGTCTGGCCCCCTGGACCAGTTGCTCAATTCTGTGAATCACACCAGCATCAAAACCCTTCCTCCTAAGGACCTCGGTAAGGAAGTCCCAATTGACCCTATCATAGGCCTTTTCAAAATCCAGCTTCAACAAGATGCCCCTAGCTTCTTGTTTTTCAATTCGTGGACAATCTCTTGAAGGGCAAGAGCCCCATCAAGGATAAACCGGCCTTTGATGAATGCCGTCTGATTCGGACCGATAATCCGATTAGCGATGGGGTCCAATCTGATAGCGAAGGCCTTGGAGACTATCTTGAAAATAACGTTTATCAGTGCTATGGGTCGGCACTGCGCAATAGCCTCAGCCCCCTGAACTTTCGGAATCAAAGACAGCACCCCAAAATTCAGTCTCGAAACGTCAATTCTACCCTGAATGAAATCATTCAAAATGTGAAGGACCCCATGCTTTACTAGAGGCCAACATTGTTTGAAGAATAGGACCGGAAACCCATCCGGCCCTGGAGCCGTGTCCGACTTCAACGAACTTACTAAGGCTTCCAACTCCTCCTCAGAGTAAGTTAAAGCCAGACCCTCATTCTCGTCGTCCAAAACGCGCCTAGTACCCCCAGGTATTAGTAGCTAGCCCACACGAACGGGGCGCCTCAGAACCCATCAGAGCTCTATAAAAGTCGTAAATGTGCTCCTGAATCTCCTGTTTGGCCGAGATCGGACCGCTGGGGGTTGACAAGGTCGAGATAAGGCATTTCCTACGTCCCCCGTTTCAATGGCATGAAAATAGGCTGTGTTTGCGTCCCCACGCAAGGCCCATTGAACCCTTCCACGCTGCCGCCAGTACTCCTCTTCCACCTTCAAAATATTAAGGAGTTGTTCTTCCAGATGCAGTCTGAAGGCCCAATCCTCTTCATCAAGACCGTCTGAGTCTGCTTTGGAGTCAAGATCTTTGATCTGGGAGAGTACTAGAGTAGTAAGTCTTTTTGCCTTCTCGAGTTCTGGCCTAGGTTCCGACTCCAGCCCCGCAAGAACTCTGAGGTTACCACTCATAAAGGACCACCAGTCCACAATGTCTCTGCCCCTAACCTTTCCAGCCAGAATGCCCCACCTATGCAGAAGCAACTCTTTAAAGTTCTCCAATTCGAACCACACAGTTTGGAAGAAGAATCTATTACTACGGACCAGGGAGCCCTCTCCCGTGTCAAAGATGATCGGGGTATGGTCCGAACCAAGACTGGTTTCGGCTGACAAGGAGCAGGCTGGGAAGCGTACATCCAGGTCGGAGAGATGAACACCCTGTCCAAAACGCACCGAACTGGATTTAACTGCTTGTTAGTCCAAGTATACCTTGCACCCGTGCGAGGTAACTCTTTGAGGGCCCATCCCCCAATGTGAGTGTTGAACAAATCGATCCGAGCCCAGTTAACTCGGTCATTATTCTTGTCTTCCGCAGACCTGATGAGGTTGAAGTCGCCACCCATGACAATTGGATAAGAACACCGACCAACCTTGGCAGAGATTTCTTCCAGAAACACAGTTGACCTAGCATGGTCTGCCGGCCCATAGATCCCTATCACATGGAACGCCAGACCAGATGGACGATGAATAGCGGTGGCACTGATGAAAAATTGCCCCAAGTCAATTGCTCCAACATCAAACAAACTGTCTCTGAGCCCAAGCAGAATTCCCCCGGAGTGACCAATCGCTGGTAACCAACTCCAGAAAAACTTGTCTCCTACTTCTAAGCTCTGCAGCTGTGAACTCATGCTTGATGGTTTCTTGCAGAATCACAATGTCTATACAATGTTTGCGGAGATAGTCTTTGAGTAGGGTTCGGCGGCCCCGCACCCCGAACCCTCTAATGTTCCAAAAGAGGATACGCATTATAACACTGCCCCTCTAGCCCGTGCTTGGCGGTTACTGGGCACCTGCCCCCAGGTGCCACAGATTTAGCCTTCTGTTTCCTTGTCCTTTTCAAAGTCTTCTTCCCCGCCTCCCCTGAGGCAGAGAAAACCATATGTTTGGTTGCCCCTGTAGGAGTAGACCCCTGATCCTCCACCGCCTGGGCCTCAGGCTCCCCTTGAGCCTGTACCCCCTTTTCTTCCTTTCGAAGCTTCTCCTGCGCTTCTCTTTCTTCCTTCTCTTGCTTTTCTTTATCTTCTTTTGCCTTCTGAATCCTAGCGTTAGCCAAGGCAAGTTCAGCCTGCATCTCCTTTGCTTGGATCATGGATACTACCTCCGCGGCCGACCCCGCTGACGGGTCAAACACCACGCAACAATCTCTAGCTACCCCAAGGAGAGATTCTACAGGAGTATCTTGTAAAATGGCAAACTGGGAAAGCGAAAAAGTACCTGGCTCATTCTTCTCCTTAGTGCGGCACATGGCTCTGTCCAGGACCGGGCCTTCAGTCTCGCCGGAGCCGCGGTCGCTCTTCCTCGTGACGCCCACCGTGAGTGCCTTGCTGCGGGGTGCCCGAGCCACCGGCGCAGAGAAGGCACGCACAGACGCGTCCAGCGGCAGCTGGTGCAGAGCAGGCGTGGCCACCTCTTTGTTTGATTCGTCTGTAAAGTCCTCATGTTCATCTTTGTCCAGACCGCCAGCCTCTTAGCTGGCCGATCAGCGTTGTTCTTGCTGCGCAACTCCTTTTGCCTTCTCTTCTCAGCAGACTCCACCTCCTCGCCAACCAGTACCGACCCCAGAAGTCCCTCCACCGTCCCACCATCCCCTGATGTCGCAAGCGCCCCGGTATGCGATGGAGACACTGGGGGTTGTTCCCCCGAGAGCAGCACAGACGACTCCGCCAACTGCGGATGAGAGCCTGTCATCCCGGCCGCCCTCATGTCCAGGAAGGACACGTACTGGAACAGCACCGGGTCGGTGTTGGCAGGCTGCACCTCTGGCCTTGCAGTCTGAACCACAGGGCTCGACACCACCGAGGCGCCCAGGGGCGGCGCCCCAGCATCTTACGGTGCCCACCGTCAGCACCAGTCTTGCCGGCCTTCGGGGAGCTGAACTTGTCAGACTTGGCCATTCGCTTGGGATGGCGCTCTTCCCCGTCGTCATCATCGAGCTTTGGTCCCCGCCCGCTCCTTGTCTTTGTCATCCTCCTTACGGTTCTCCGGGGGTGGGGGGGAGGTGGGAGACCCTTCTCCCCGTTACCCCCTCTTCCACCTCCACCTGCACCATATAGCCTTTCAGGTTCACGAACAGCATGATGTGACTCTGTAGCTGCACAGGAGATCTGTAGCCAAACCGCATGCGAATCGGGTCTTCTTTTTTGGTCAGCGAGGTCTCGTCACCTCAAGCGGTCTTCCTATTTCCAGCGTGCCCCTCAACAGCTTCTGAGTTTCCCTCCAGGGCTTGGGCACCCCGTGCAGCTTCACCCATAGCACCTCTAGGGTTTCGGTCGGCTTCGGGATAACAGACAGTTCTTCCACCACGGCCTTCGTTTTGGTGATTGGAAGATTCACCCCGCCCCCGCGGGTTGCCATGTGAAGACTCTCCTTGGACGGGAAGACCACGGAGAAGGTGGACTCACTTAGTTGTTTGACCTTCCAGTCCCACTTATCCAGCACTAAATCCTTTAGCTCCTCTTCACCATCAAATCCGACATCCCAATCAAATCAAGGCGTAGCACCGCAGCATTGGATGAGTTCTTCTCAGTCTCTTCCTCCATCGTTTCCAAGTAAGCGAAGCCTCTGTTCTCGACCCCAAACCCAACCCATCTGAGTTCGGGTTCCCTTTTTTCGGCCATACACACAGCCGTAGGGTGACCCTTGACCTTGCATTTGTGGCAGAACGGTCTCCCAGTGCAGGACGATTGATAGTGCCCTTGTTCCCCACAGTTATAGCACATGGCCTGCGAGGTGTCAGTCGCCGACGCCCCCCCCCCCGCCGGCTTCACATTGCTCGTACCCTCTCCATGCTCCCTTGGGCGCTTGAAACCACCAACCCTAGGCGGGTCCTAAGCACGCAGGGGGAAACGCGGCGGAGATCGAGCACGGCCAGGGGCCCTCCCCTGCCGGCGGTCTTGATACACGTTCTGCCGGTTATCTTCTTCCCTGCGCCGCTCCGCAAAGCGCTCCCGCTGACGGTTGTATTACTCCTGCTCCCTGTTCAACTTGACGCGCAGATCTTCTTGGTTATAGCGGCGGCCCCCGCCGCCGCCACCAGCACCGTCGTGCCGCCCTTGAAACCCTCCGCCGTTCCAGTCCCGGTCCATCGCCACCAACAACGGGGAGGAGGGACCAGAGAGTAGATCAGGGGAGAGCAATATTTTTGCCCTAGAGCGGTGGCGGTGGATGTCCCTCTTGGTTGCTGGAAAACCTAAAGCCCGATCTAGGGTTCCCCTGGGAAGCCAACACCACTTATAGTCCCGAGCCAGCATGGGAAAAACCTGATTTGCCCCTCCAACGTTCTCCACCGTCCAATTTCCCGATGTCGCCACGTGGCCCCCAACCTCGGAACCACTCGGCCTTCTTCCAGTGACGAGCTGGGCCGATGCCGTCAGATGGGCCCCCCGGCCCGATCTGGAACATCAGCCCCCGTAGCCCACGAAGACTGCAAACCCAGGTGCGACCCAGATCTAGGGTTTGCCGAGCTCCCCGGCGATGGCGGCGCCGCAAGCGGTGGCGACGGCGAGGATGGCCCCGGCCATGCCAGCACCACCAGCGCCCCCACCTTGAGTTCCCAGCTAGGAATCGCCGAGGTCGGAGACACAGGCCCCTGCCTGTGCCCCGGGCTCGACCTCGCCGGCAGCGGTGGGAAGTCCTCCTCCACCAGCCGCCCCCCCGGCGCCGCCGACCACCGCGGTTGCTGGTTCCAACACCGACTGAGCACCCGCACTCAGATCCGGCGGTTCCGAACCCCGGAGCAGACACGGCAGGAACTCCCCGAGAGTTACCGCCCGCCGCCGCCCCGACCTGGACCCGTCTTCCTCCGCCTCCGAGCACGAGCCCTCTTCCCCGCACTCCAAGCGACGGCCCTCCGTCGCAGCCTCTGTCACGGGTGACCAGCGCTCCCTGCGCTGGCGCAGCTTGACCTTCCTCCGGCGTGGATCTGCGGTGGGGAGGGCGCCCTCGCCCTCCCAGTCGCCTGTCGCCACCCTAGGCTTCAGACACATCTCCTAGCACTACTCTCTCCGTTCCGAAACATCGTGGTGTGGTTTTAGTTCAAAAGCACGCCACTTATTTTGAAACGGAGGAAATATAACATGCATGATACAAAAGAGATTACATATTTTCCTATGTAATCGTGAGTTTTGTATTGTCATTTGAACAGTCAATATTATGAAGTCGTCAAATGATCAAATTCACGGTGTCCCTCCCTCGGCATCGGCCCAGCCCAACTCGCCCCCGTTCGTTCGCTTCCTCCCGCTCGCCTCTCTCCTCTGATCCCCAACGCACGGCGGCGGTGTCTCCTGGCTAACCCTAGTCTTTGGCCGCCGGCGCCCTCCCTTCCCTTCCCATCTTTCAAAGAGTTAAGTTGTGAATCTATAGGGGCTTCCTCTTGGGCTACCGCTAGTGGTCGCCGAAAGCCGAAATAGAAAGCTAAAGGTGTTTGAGGTGAATGGGGCCTTCCACATCCGATCGAGAGCACAACGGCGAGCCGAGCAGCGGCGGAGGGGCCTCAAAACCGAAGGAGAAGGATCGGCCAAGGTCCTTTGACGAGAAGACCCGTACCGCGTGCTGGCGAAAGGCGGCGGTGCTGGCAGGGCGACACCCAGAGCGGTGGCGGCTGGACGCGGCCGGTAACGTAGTGTGTCGCCGCTTCTGGAGCTGCCACGGCTGTCTCTGCTATGAATACGACCACATCATCCCATTCTCCAAAGGTCAGCTTCTTCTTTCCGCCACAAAACAGTATTAAATCTCTTATTTTCTTGCCTAAAGAAAATATGGAGATTAAACCGCCTACTTTGTACGTAGCTGTTACTTTTTTTTATGTGATCTTATTTGAAACTTTGATTTAATTTTTGTTTTATTGAGCAGTTGTAAATTGAATTCAGGGGCAGATGAGGAGGTTCTTATGGATAATTTGTTCATTCTAGAACCCTCTGTCCAAGCACCTGCTCATTTTGCTCTGAAATCTGAATGAGAATGAATATTTAAGTTTAGTTCAACTGCATGTGATTTTGACAATTATGTTACAAACATCGTGGATGCTACATATTTTTGCATGTATTTAAATGGCGCTAATGACTTAATTAAGATCGTATGATTGCTGATTGTAAGTCTTAAATTTACTGAATGCTAGTTTAGGCTATCAGATTTGGAGCCCTAGCGATTTGATTAGTATGAAACAATTCCCACTACTATATGTCTCTGTATCTGAACAGTTGCAGTCCAAAACAAAGTGAATGATTTATTTTTATGCATTGATCTTAAAACAAGTGTGCTACCAAATATGTGGCAATAGTTGATCATGTTTTACTTCCTAAGGTATGCATTTTGAATGATGTCAGCGGCATCATCTTGCATCATCTGTTGTTTCTACTTCTTACCCATTCCTATTTGTTTGTAATTTATCCTTTCGGCTGTTTTGCAGTATACCCAAAGGTTTTGTCTTTCCGTTAATTAATTTTGAGTGCGAAAGTTTAATTGTTGATCATTGGTTTTAGGAGGGGAGTCCACTGTTGACAATTGCCAAATCCTCCAGACTAGGGTGAACCGGTCCAAGTCTGATAAAGCATGGGTGGAGCAGGCGGAGATGAAAGGCTTTTCCTGCGATGTCAAGTTCACCGGTGAGTTAAGCAACATCTCGGTTCCTACATTTCAGCAATTATAGGGAATGTAGCCTCTGTTCTTCTTATTTCGAACAGATTAACTTGTGATACATTATTTGCTTAATGTTGTTGGGCAACAGTGATAGGCATACCTGTATGATACATACATATTCCCTTAGCGATAAAGGGTATAATTATTTATTGATGTCTAATAGAAATTTACCAGTGGTTATCAAAAGTATTGTGTATAGTCTCAGTAGGAAAGGAAATTAGGTGAAGTGCGAAGGCCGAATTATTGAATCATCCTCCAGTACTATTTTCGTTGCTTTGATTTTGGTAAATTTACGAGTACTGATTTGCTCCTTTTGTCCAGATTAATCAATTGATCATTCACCCTCTGTTACTATTTATGGAACGGGTCTAGACTGAATTTAACCTAAGATGCATGCATAAAACATGCAAACCGGCGTACAAGTACTTGAGGGTTGGACTCTTTGACAGCCAATTCTAACACAAACTGAGGAAAGATTTGGCTTTTGGTTCCATTTGTGAACATTTGCTCACAACAGATTAATTTGGGTAGGGTAAGAGCATCTTCACCCGCGCGCCCAATAGCCCAAAACGGCCCCCAATGGCGAGCCCAATAGCCCAAATGTGGCCGGCGCGCCCCAATAGAGCGTCCGGCAACCCCGCTTTGCGCCCTGTTTCTAGGGACGCAAGCAGGCGTGCCGGCAACGTGCGCCACATCACATCCTGACACGTGGGACCGACGCGTCAGCGGCACACCGGCAACAACGCAAGTTATTGTGGCAGCTCGGCAGTTTTCTGACTCGGTGTGACGCGTTGCGCCTCGTCTTCCCGACGCGCGTCACCGGAGTTACGACTCCTCGGGAACCGGCGCCGGCGTAATGGGGAAGGGCCCGTTCCCGCGCTTCGTGTGGGGACCCCGGACTATTTTCCGAAATTCCCTTGTGCCTACAACATCAGTGATCCCATGATCAGTGTGTCGCTGAGCACAATCAAACTGGTATCAAAAGAACATCCATAAATACCGAATAAATATACTTACGTGATTGAAGTCATAAGCTTCAACAGGTACTTGCAGCGGAAACATCAAACAACGTGGAGCCCAAGTCATTTGCCATAACCCTACAGGCAGCTGACTGGGAAGCGCCCTAGTTCGCATCGACGTCAGTGAAGTCTTCTTCTTCGAACTGCTCCCCTTCAAAGCCTGGCTAAGACAATAGCCAGGGACGAAACCAATATGAGTACATTTGATTGTACTCGCAAGCTACCCCCAACTAGATCATGCATACTGAGTTTATTTTGTTTGATAAAAGACTTTGTTTTTGGAAAATAATTCTTATACCTTTGTTGAAAACAAAACATTTTGGAAAGTAGTTTTTCTCTATATCTTTGTTGAAAACAATACGTTTTGGAAAGTAATTTTTCTCTATATCCTTGTTGAAAACAAAACGTTTTGGAAAGTAGTTTTTCTCAAAAACATCAAAACGTGCTCTTCCTCAGAATTCCGCCTTCTCGACCATAGCCCTTCATGGTCTTCCTCCTTTTCCAGCAAACTCATGCCGACCCTTTGACATAGTTGCATAAAACATCTCCATTTTCTTTTTAAAACTCAAAACTTTGCACATGGTCATAGGACAGCCTCCCAACTGTCCATTACCGAGGACTCGGCTATTCGAATAGTTTTACACTCTGCAGAGGTAGCACGCTTTCCCCACATCCATCCGGCAACTCATCGTGTCAGCCACGTCCCGCCATACAAGGTGTATGCGAAGTTGAGTTACCGGCCATAGCCTCTCATTTGCTCATCCTAGTATAGGACCCTGCCCTTATGACACTTTCCGTCGACACCTAGTCCGGTCACCCGTCGATGACCCTAAGTGTGAGGACTCATAGTTTTGCCCGGCGGTGTATAGGGGACAGCCTTCTATCCTCCTCTTTGTACGAGCGAGGACCCAGGTCAGGGGGGGTCACCAAACCAGCCTCTCATGAAACGGAGTCATCTCCGTTGTTGAGGTATCCCATACTAAAAGGAGCAAACTACATGACTACGCCCTATCCCATATGGGGGTAAATGTGGTCGCGCAGGGTAAGGTTGGTCGTCATAGTACTAGGACACAATGTGCATTTTTAGTAAATTCTCCATACTCCAACATCAGCTCCAATTCTCATAACAAAATATTTTTAACCAAAACATTGGGTAGATCATAATCTCACCCAAAGATTTTTATAGACGGCTTTTGAGTAAAAACAAATATGTCCCCATTTAGAAACTGATGTATAATACTAACACCTCTATATAGGGTGTCTTATATTTTTGTAAAATATTTTTAGAAATAGGGTTTTAGTGGTACACACCACTTAAATCACTTAAGCCTCTGTCATAAGTAAAACATGTAAACTAAAATAGCAGTTTATAATGCAAGATCAAAGAAGTAGCTTGCCTGGTTCAGCAATATGTCCCTGGACTTCTCCTCATACGTCAATAAAATAAAATCCCATCCTTTTTCAGAAATCCTCTCCAAGGGTCACTCCGACATCGTTATTTCTAGCGTCGCAAAAAGGAAAAAGAAGCGAAACTCAATACACAAGACAAAACCACAAATGATGCACAAACAAGTAACAAACCACAAGCACAACACTAATTCATAAAGCAATCATCTAAACATGCTTCTCGAGACAGGGATACACTAGTCCCACTATCCTAATTAAACTAACCATTAGTCAATCATACACTCAACTAGTAACAAGCTAAAAGCCCACAAGGAAACTTTTATTAACAGAAACACTACTAAGACAACAAGCTGAGGACAAGTCATTTAATAAGTCTACAGCTACTAGTTAAGCTTAATAGAAAACACTTAACACAAACATCTCAAGTTTAACTCTATGCTAACCAAACAATTTAACTAACAAGTCAATTTATCAAGCCACAATCACATGGGAATTATATTACCCGAAGTATAACACCACAAACATGCTATAGATATAGATCACAACATAAATTAAAATAAAAGGGAATAACAAACATTTTCCCTTAACCAGGAAATACTTCAGACAAAAGTTAAGTCATCAATTAATCTGTGCAAGTCAAAACATTACACCAAACTAGGGTAAGATAAAGTGAAACACTAGGAACCTAGCAAAATTGGATTTGTTCCAAAAATCATCACACAAAAATTCACAAAAATCACTAGAGTGCTCACTGGTGTGTTTACAAGAATGAATAGAACTTTTGTTCTAGGATGAATTTGGATGCAAGGCTAACAGATCTAGAAAGGTATCACCTCAGGCTATCCATAGAATTTTAGTTTGCAATATTTGGATTTGTAAAACTCTAGATATTAAACAATTAGTGAAATAGACACTTTTTACAAGATTAAATCTAGGCAACACTTACAAACATATTTTTGCACAAACCCAGTGCTGCATGTTTAAGAAAACACACAGGAATACTACAAAATTTAAAACAACTCATTTGCATGCATAGATCTACCACAAATGAATTAAAGCTGCACTGTAAAATAAACAGGAACTAAAAACAGTAAATAGATCCACACAAAAAAAAAGGATAAACGGCCAGATCTGGCCCAGCTACAGCCGCGCCGCGCTGGGCCGGCCCAACTGCTCGCGCAGTGCGCGCGCGAGCCAAGGCGGTAAGTCGCCGTCGATCCGCAGGTCGACGGTCAAGATTAGAACGAGGCCGATTCAAACGAGGCCGTGGGTTCAGAGATCGACGGTCAGGAGTCATCGTCCTCCCGCGACGCGCACAGAGGCGGGACGCAACCCCGGAGCTTTCAGGCGAGGACGGCATGCTCACCTAGGGTGCATGCATGAGGTCGCCGAGGGTCGTAGGAGGGTGCGGAGGTCAAGGGGAGGTCAGGGGAGGCAGCAGGTCATGTCGGCGAGCTCCCTGTTGATGGCGAGGGCGAACTCGGCTTCCACGGGTCGGTGGCGGCGCCGGCGTGGCAGGTACCCTGGAAAGAAAAGGGGGGCGGAGGAGTTAGATACGGCCACGGCGATCTCGACGAGCCGAAAATGGCGAAGAATGGAGGTTCGGGGCGACGGCAACATCCACGGCAAGTTCTCGAAACCGAGACGGAGATCTCGCGTTCCTCGCTGACAGAGAGCGAGAGGGCTCGCTTGCTCGTTTGTGATGGAAGAGGGGAGGTAGGGGAGTGTGAATGGCAAGGCTAGGGCACGGGAGAGGCTCTCTGGCCTTATAACCGAGAGGTTGCCGGTCCATGGTGCACGGAGTGCACGGACCTGGGTGGTGGGTGCACGGGAGCGCGATTGGCTGCGGGAGGCGGTGGAGGAGCGTCTCCTGGCGCCGCTGCTTTCTTTGGACGCTAGCAAATGGCCGGGAGCCGCTAGCGCGAGAGGGGTGCAAGGAGAGGTCGCGTCCGCCCGCGAGGTGTTCGATGAAAAGCCTCGAAACCGATTGGGGGTTGCTGCGGCGCTGGTGTGCAGAAGAGAGGGAGAGTGGGTGTCTGCGGGGTTGACCAGGCTGCAGGGCGCGAGGAGGGATCACGGGGTGGTCGGGATGCAAGGATTGGGTGGAGGGGTGGTGCTCATCCCTGTTCATGGCACTGTAGCAGCGTCATCAGAGCTCTCTCCTGGCGTGTAGGAGAAGGGAGGGATAGGGAATTGATGTCTAGTGTGTCAAGGGCTTACTTGTGCGTGTCAAGGAGCAAAAGATGAGGGTTGGAGTGGAGTGGCTCAACCAGAACAAGCAAGAACACATTGCTGTCCATTTTAGGCAGAGGGTTTTTGAAAGAAAACTCCATAATTTTTAATAATACAAAGCACAAAATAGGAGTCTAGGGAAGTTTGCCTCCCATTTTTTGAATTGAATTGAGGTTGTTATAAGAGATGTCGTGAAATGTCCAGAACTTTTTATTTGATTTTGTTTCAAAAATTTGAATTGGACTAGGTGGGTTTTTTGCATAATTAGGCCTCACATGAACCTAAGCACCTCAGGGAATTTTCCCCAAATTTTTAGAAATTCTTTTGTTCATAAAATAGTTAAATTTTCATTTCTGCCCTTTTTGGAAAATAATTAATAGTGAAAATAAAAAGGGTCAAAAATACTTATTTTTGAAGTGAGATGAGATGGTTCATAATGTAAAACACAAAACTGGTTTTTAATAATTTTCTGTTTTTGAAAATAATTATCATTTCATGTAAAACATTGGGATTGGGTTTTTGAAATAGTTTCCAGGAAATTCAATACTGACTAGGCATGATAGCCCACATGGACTAGTGATGTGTTGGGCTAAAAAGGATCAACATTAAGTTTGGGGTGTGAGATATGGTGTCAAGGATGGATGATGTGGTGGTGCATTGGCCCATAGGCCAAGATTTGGAATAAACACAAGGGTGTCAAAATGATATTAATTACAGGAGCAGATGGTCACTTTTTGATTAGGCCACAAAGTGAAGATGGATAAATAAGCAACAACTTCAAATCCTTTCAAACTTGATTTGATAATAAAGATGAGATGGAGTAGATGAGATCTACAAAGGTGCATTTCCAAAGTTTCCAAGATTTAACCAAATGGGAAAGGCCTAGAAATGATATTTGTTAACATGAGTGAAGATAATTTTACTTGACAGTTTTTGGAGTTAAAGAATTTTGGATAGAGTGGATCAAGGTTCTAATGACTAGAGAACATCACCACACACAAGCATCCTAAGGAATTCAATACAAGCAAGTCACATGCACAAAAAGGAGCAATCACACATACAAGTCAACACAAGGTCAAACAGAGCAATGGGAAGGAAAAACTCAATCACTAGTGAACAAATTTAAAAAGTTTTTGTTGGTTCTGATTTTTGGGTCATTTAAACTAAATTTTTCTTAATTCCAAATTTTGGATGTTACACTTCGCCTCCCCGCCATCCTTATAAAGCGCGCGTGGCGCCGCTCCCCATCGCATTCCACCACCGCTCTCCTCTCTTCTCCCCTTGCTCCAAAGTTCACCGGCGGCGAGCAGCGATGGTGCACAACGGCGAAGCGAGAGAGGCAGCAGGAGTGGCGAGGGGAAGAGCTGCCTCCGGAAGGACGAGACAACCCTTCTTCTACAAGCATCGCATCCCCGTGCCGCCGTCGATGCGCCGAGGACGAGCACGCGCATGACCTGTGGCTGTGGGAGATGCCGGCGAGCTCCTCCTCCCGCAGCTCCTCCTCCAGCGCGCGGTCGACCACGCCGCGGTTCGTGAAGGCCGAGCCGACGCTCCCCGTGAGGATCAAGGCCGAGCCGGAGGGCGGCGCTGACCATCCGTGATTTCGGTTCGCCGTCCCCGTGAAAATGAAGGCCGAGCCGGGGGTGGCGGCGCCCCGCAGCAAGAAGTGCGCCGCGCCGTTGCCGCCGACGCGCTGACAGAGGAGGAGGCCAAGGGTCAGTTCCAGAGGGACCTCGCCCTCGCCTCCAAGCTGTCTTTCGACACCGTGCAGCCGGCATCGAGGGAGTTCGCCGAGCGATGGTCGTGCATCGAAAACGACATCGTCGTCATCCCCGACGACGATGAGCAGGCCGCCGCGCCACCACTGCCCCGAGCAGGCGCCGCGGTCAAGGACGAGGTCAAGGAGGAGGAGGAGGAGGCGCCGCCGCAGAAGCCGTTCGACGTCGAGGCCGCGGTGGCGAACTTCAACTAGGATCGGTTCTACACCGGTCTCTAGGGTTTAGTTTAGTTTATAAATTTCTTCATATTTTGTAAGAAAAAACTATCAAGTTTCAATAAATCAATCAAGTTTGAATGAATTCAGTCGTATTCCATCGTTTATTTTTTGTTTTGAAAAAAAAAACTATTGGGAGCGCCGGTGGGGCGTGCCACTTTCAATAGGCGGAAACGCGTGCTGGCGCGCCCAATAGCACTTGTCCGGCACACTTACCGGACGCTCTATTGGGCACGCCGGTGGATATGCTCTAAGGGTTCAAAGATTGGGGATAGTGCACTTGCCTGAACTACCAGCTATAGGGATTTACCTGATGTGGAAAAGAGGCTTTGAAGCTTAGGTTACAGGCTAGCTTGATAACTTATCTCTCAGGAAGCTTATCTCTAATTCAAAGAAAATTAATCCAATCTCCAACCGTATTTTTATGCTAATCGTATCCCTTTCGTAATCAAATACGGAGTAGTATTCTATCTTTATTTGATCATTAGCTAATATTTGATGAATTCAGTTTGGTGAATTCAGTTATTAGATTCAAATACCATTTATTCTAGACATGAAACTGGTACAAACTGGACAGCTCTAGTAGTTGTGTTTGGCCTCCATTTGTAACTGCAAACTGAATAGAAACCCAAATATTGTTAGGAATCTGATTATGACTTTGTCACACCAGTTGCAGCCATTTTGGTCCATCAATATAAAAAATAACCTAAATGTGACGTTTTACCAAAAAGAATCTGTAATTCAGGATAAAGCGTTACACTATTTAATCAATTGCAGCTAAACATTTTGTCAATAGACCCTTTGGTGGCCTACTCTGCTTCTCCTTGAACCTTTCCATAACTTCATGATAAATTCATAACCAATACATGCTCCTGTGTCCAGTGTTATTCTCTTCACATTGGACAGTGACCGCCAAGTGGAAGGTTAACCTCCGAGTTCTCACTAGAGCTGGATCTGTCAAAACATGGAAACACTTGATGGAGCACTCGATACTACAAGTCTACAACTAGACCATAGAAAAACATTTCCCAAGTTCTGAGGATCTGCTGAAGCAGCAGATGAACTTCATTTCTCCACACAATAGTTTTGGTACTAGTAATCACCGTGTGTGGACAGAACTATTAGTCTGACAACCAAAATGTGGAAGTCTCACTCGCAAGTCGCAGGCGACAGTCCTGAAGAAGGTATGGGCATAGGTGGATGGCGAGGGCATTGGAGATGGGGTCTGTAAAGGCTCTCGGGGCCATGAGCGATTATAGGCTGGATCTAGTAGTCTTCTGCTATCGAGGCCGACAGATCCGGTTAACGTTGTTCTGCTGTGGATCCGAGCGATGGGGGTTAAGGCTGAACGAGGAGAGGCAGAGGAGGCCTAGGAGGAAAGCCCCGGTAGTAGAGGATGCTTACAAGGATAGGAGATGTCACTGGACACCATCGGCGACAACGTGGGAGAGGTTGGGGTGGTCTGAGTGCCATCGTGTGATTGCACGGAGGATTTGCGCTGGGAGAGATGTTACCTATTTGAAGGAAAATGACGGGTTACAGAGAGGAATCTGCTTTAATGTGTGAGAGACCGTGGGGTTATGGATCGAGTCAGGATCAGCCGAATACCCAACTCTATGGAACCCAATCCCAGTTCCCCCATTCCATCTGCAATACCTGGTAGCCGAGGTGTCCATGATTTATTGTGGACTGCATTGGCCAGATGAGGTTCAAGTTGCCAACAGACTGAATGTCCTTCTACTGTTATTTTTTTTTCTCTGTGATATGAAATCATAACTATCTAGATTCAGTAGTCAGGCTGGAATCTCCGAGTAAACATAACTTTATCTGTACTATTTCGTATGCATTAGCATGAGATTCCAATCAAATATGACTTTCGTCATCTGCACTATTCGTCATGCATATACATCTCTTCCAGTTTCATATCTTGCAAACTTAATCTGATTTGCTAGTGTTTTTTTTTCATCCCTCAGACAAGGAGCTTGATGTAATCGAGATGGCTGTCTATGGGGATGTCATTCGTCCTGGCAAACAATGTCGTTGCAAGACAGTAGCTGAGATGCTCGGACAGGTGAAGCCAAAGAATCAAATGGCTGCTTGTGACTTACCGTAGGATGATGCCTCCGAACATGAAAGGCCATTCGCACCCGTATCCTTCAGTTTGGGATTGCAGTCATTGTCGAACAATTGATTACATTCTATTATGAGCATTCGATTATATTGTCATCAATGTCTAGCACAAAGAATGACAGATAACATTCTTAACCTCATATGTCCAGTTGAACACTGTTATATTGTGCTTGTCAGTGATGTCCTCTGGAAGTTGGAATATGAAAGTGAACATGATTGGCTGTAGAATTGCTAATATTTCTAATAACACCACCATTAAGAGTTGTGTCGAAATATTGTGTTTGTGTGATCTCTTGTTTGCTGATCCGTTGATGCTCATTGATCTGGTATCATTTATGTATGTTCACAACCGTTACCCCTTTAAAGTTGCAGCAACCTGTATCTCTCATCTCCCATGCACTTATGATTTGGGTTCCTTTTCCCAAAATTTCCTGTTAGCAACCCTGAGAACAAAAGTAGCTGTGTTGTTTCGTGATTAACTCTTGAATCAATGGTATGTTGGAATGGTGGATGGTATCAGTACGGTGGTACTGAGATTAAAACAGCCTAGTTCCAATACTTGTTGACCTTTCTTGACCTTTAAAGTTGCAGCGTGGGGGATTTTAGGCAGGAAAACCCCCCCGGTGGTCTTTAGGAGGCGACGTGGCTTCCTCTCGTCCAAGTATCCTCCGCGGTTAGGTGAGGACGTCTGCCTTTAGGGAAAGCGGGGAAGACAGGGCCTGGCAGCCCCACCGACCACGCCCAAGGCGACGTCACTGGGGGCGCGTCCTTCGTCTTGGCGCCCAAGTCTTCTACAAGCTTCTAGCACGTGCTGGCGTGCTTATCCTCTTCACCATACAGAGGGGAACCCGAGAGCGAGCCTGGCCTCCTGCCGGGCAATCTGGCTCTCGGGTGCTCTATCTTGTTCGCCGGGTTGCAGGTGACCCCGGAAGGCCACCTAGTCCTTAGCCGCAGGTTGTCGATGTCGAGCTTGTCGGGTTTCCGTGGGGCAGGTGGGTTGGCCTACCTGACTGTCTTGACTCCTTATCTTGTCCATCTTTTTGTTGGGCCCACAGGTGGTGGACCCACTTTGGCAGCACCAGGGGAACCCCATGTTCCACTGTTGCGACAGAGGGCGAGGAGGAGGGGGTGATTAATGCTGCCACCGGCGAGCCAACACCGGCAAAGAGGAAGAAGAAGGGGAGTTGTGGCATTACTTGGATGACCAAGGAGGATGAGTGCATGGTCGAATCATGGAAGGCCATGACCAAAAGCCCAATCACCGGCGCCAACCAAACATGCACCGCCTACTGGACGAGGATCAAGACTGAGTTCGACGAGCGCCGGTTCACCAAGGACTACTTTTTGGTGCACATGGATCGCAACCAAGGCGCCATCAAGCATAGGTGGCGCATCATTCAAAGGATCGTCAACGTGCGCCTTGAGAACATCCGCGATTGGCCCGAGAGCGGGAAGAACCAGACGGATCAAGTGAGTTCATGTCGCCGGCTTGACGCATTGCTTGTATTGATATAGTGTGATCACTGGCTTCGATGCATTGCTTGTATCGCCGGCTATGATCCTCATCGGCTTTGTTTTTGTACCTCATAGACGCCCTCGTCATGTGCCGGTCCCAAAACAAGGACAAGGAGTTTGGCTTGATACATTGCTTCAAGCTACTCCAAGATTGCGATAAATGGAAGGCGCACCGGAAGACGCTCAACAAGAATGGCCGCGTCAACCTCGACGCTGATCCGGCCAACTCAGAGGGGCGGCCTGTCGGGAACAAGATGGCAAAGGCGGCTCTTGCGGCGGCGGCAACGACGGAGAGGGTACAATCATCC
This sequence comes from Poa pratensis, assembly GCA_947311845.1. Lineage (NCBI taxonomy): Eukaryota > Viridiplantae > Streptophyta > Magnoliopsida > Poales > Poaceae > Poa > Poa pratensis. The sequence goes on along the minus strand of CAMZMU010000093.1, from coordinate 38,771,057 downwards.
ATCGACAAGGTGCTCGCCGATGTATCCTCCAACTCGAGCTTGAGATGCGCCGAGAACAACGCAAGGTGGGCGGCCTTGATGGAGAAGGCCGACATCAAGATCGACCTCGAGAAGAATAAAGCTGCCATGAAGAAGTTAAGCCAAGATTTCATTTTCTTGACAGCCGACGTGTCGACCATGGACCCGCTGGCAAGGGCGGCGCATGACATGTTCCACGCCGCGATCTTGCAAGAACTTTGGCTCTCATTGGCGACCGGGACAAGCGGCAACCAGGGCAACGACGACTGATCTAGGGAGACGACGATGAGACCCAGGGCGATGATGACGAGACCTAGCCCGGTGGCGACATCTAGGGCGGCAACGACACCATGTGGTCGGCTCCCCGGCATATTTTGGGCGTATTTTGATGGCCGAAACTTTGAGTTTGTGGCCAAGTGTGGCCAAAACTCTGAACTTGTGGCCGAGTGTGGCGAAACTCTGAACTTGTGACCGAGTGTGGCCGAAACTCTGAATCTGTGGGCGAGTGTGGCTGAAACTTTGAATTATGGCCATTATTTAGGTTTCTCTCATTTCAAATTTAAAAAAAAACTTTTGTTGGGCCGATTTGGGCGCCGCGAGCGGGGAGCGACGCCCCATAGCCGGCAGCCCGTCCGGAAGGCAAATCCTATACGTCGCCCCGCAGCGACGCAACGAGGTAGCGTCGCCTGAAGGGATCCATCTGATGGGCCGGGCCCATTTAGCAGATTTTTCTTTTCTTCTTTTTCTTTTCGTTTTGTTTTCTTTTTCTGTTTTCTTTTCTATTTGTTTCGTTTTTATTTTTTGTCACTTTATTTAGGATTTCAAAAAATGGTCAGTTTTATAATTTTGTACAATTTTCAAAAAATGTTCTAAAAAGTCGAAGTCGAAAATTGTTCCGATTAGAAATTCGTTCAAATTTCAAAATTGTTCTGATTAGAAATTTGTTCAAATTCGAAATTTGTTTCAAATTATAAATTTGCTCTGATTCGAAATTTGTTCAAATTTGAAATTTTCCGATTTGAATTTTTCAAATTCGAAATTTGTTCTGATTCGAAATTTGTTCAAATTCAAAAATTGTTCCGATTTGAAATTTGTTCAAATTCAAAATTTTGTTTCATTCGAAATTTGTTCTGATTAACAATTTGTTCAAATTCAAAATTGTTCTGATTCGACATTTGTTCCGATTCAAAAATTGTTTCGTTTTAAAATTTGTACAAATTTATAATTTATTCAGATTTAAAAACAGAAGAAAAAACAAAAACAAAAAAAATACCTTTTATATTGGGACGCTCCAAATGCGGCCCATGAAGACATGAAGGAGCTTCCTTCAGGCGACGCTACCATTCCGCATCGTCCGGAATAGCTCTCGTCCCAACGCTATTTAGACGGCGCCGCGATGGAGATGCTCTTACTCCTTTGGTTACTCAAACTCGCCTATCCACCCCCACACGCTGCCCGAATGGGACAAAATTGTTCCACAATCATCAATGTCTACTATCCTCCATTCTTAATGACATGCGACGCACCCAGACCATTGACCGATCTACCCTCCTGCGACTAGTACGTACAAAAAGGCCTGTTTCTAATATGTTTCCCTCATGTTCTGGTTCAAATTTCATACGAGAAGAAAGGTTCATGTAATTCAAAGCAGTGACGCGAAACTACATAGCTGCTCCATTTTATAACTCTCAGAACGGCAGGGCATAAGCCACATTGGACCGCACTACACAAAATACAGGGTGCCGAGCACACGATGCTTTTCACAAAAAATCTCGAACAACCTATCAGCACATATTACATAGGACTAGCAAAGTGCTCGTGCGTTGCAACGGGTAGATACACAAACATTTAATACAACATAATATTTGTACAACACCATATTCACATAAATAAAATGATAAATAGTCAATAAACCATGCTGCTTCTTTTGGTTGTTTACCTTGAACTTTTAGGAATAGTATCAAACATGAGTACTCTAGATTTGGTGGCTCACTGAGAAAAGGGAATGGTAGCTGGCTAACTGAAATATATTCTCAACAAAGAACTGAACGACATGTTCAGTTTCAAAACAAACGCACAATTCAGTTCAGTTCAGAAGAAACACATGACTTTGGCAGTTTGGCTACTATCAAATGAACGATTATTTTGACGGATAGGCTCGCCAGCGGCGATCAATGGTATGGGCTTGATCAGGAGATTATGGAGGTTCCGTTTTTGAAAATAAAAGTATAGTTGCTGCACGTGAAAAGATCGGCCGTGTCATGGTTAGACTACCTGACAGGAAGTAGGTGATGGACATTGCTACAGAACAACGCCATTGGGACCCTCTCTCAAACACAAAAATCTGAGACAACACACCAATTGACATGCGTGTTTTCGTTCTTCATGAACTCCATCGTCCATCCTAGCTAGCAATACCTGCCTCCTTCTCCACCTGCAGGCGTGATGGGCTTGGTCAGAGCTCGACCTGGATACATGCAAATGTACAAATACCAGTTAGCTGCACTAAACTTTGTATCAATACCTGGATGACATTGACCATTTGTTTCAGTGCCAACCCAATTAGTGTTGAAATGAACATGAAGACAATGAGGGGATTTTCATTTGGCCTCTGCAAACCTGATCCCTACCTCCTCGAGGGTGCGGACGACCCCTTCCCCTACCTCCTCGAAGCTGCAGGCGCAAGTACATGCTTCCGCGTAGCTTATCAGCCCACAGCGCGAGGCGTTCGAGCACGCGTCGGCAGCACTCGCGTGTTTAAGCCCGGGGGACGCGGCGGAGCTCGCGGACCAGTTTCCTCCTGGGCAAGCGGGCAGATCCACGCATCCCTGCTCTGCTAATTCCTTTCTTCAGAGGCGGAGGCGGCGAGGAGGTCGCTGTAGGCACGGGCAAGTCACGAGGTCGTCATAGCCGGTGCCAGGAAAACCCTCCCTCTCGTAGGCCTCCTCCTCCCCATAGACGGCCGCCTCATCGACCTCCGGGAAGTACCCGACCGTCGCCGCCGCTGCGTGGATCTGCCGACGCCGCCGGGGCTGGGTTAGTGGAGGCGGGATCAAATTTGGTCGGAGCTTGGGCAACGCGCGTCCGGATGAGTGGAGGATTGCAAGCGGTGGCCGGAGAGATGGGCGGCGGAATCCTAGCTTCGTCCGCCTCTCTCCATCGAGGGAGCTGCACGAGAGGAGGAGAAAACGTTTCAGGCTCTGCGAAAATTTTCTGAAGAAAGGACTGCGGGTTGATTTTACAGGTCATGAGGGACTAAAATGAAAAAGTGACGACGCCGTACGAGACGTACGGTCGTTAGGCTGCGTTATCTATACCTAATAATAAAAGCATTAAGGCTTCTTCTCGTACGTCATTGAAAATACCCCTAAAGTTCACAATAATTACCCACCACTGCCACCTATAAGTCATACCGGTTCGGTTTTTCTTTTTCCCTCCGTCCGTTCGATGTCCTCATCTCTGTCCGCTCCGGCCCAGCCCATCATCATCATTGCACAACAAAGGCCCACCTAAGGTGGTCAACTACTACAACACGAACACGATCCCCTCTAGAATTGTTTCTACTCCAGCAAGAACTCTTGGATGTCTGCGCCTCTGATCCGACCTGAACTTGATGCGCGCAACCAATATATACTCCACCACGCGCGACCTCTCCAGATCTCATAGCTCTGAACACCAAGATCCTTGGCGGAAGACGATTCAATTCAGTTTAGACGCCCGGTTCGATCGAGTCGATCTCTAGATCCCATGGATCCTTGACGGAAGACGGAAGACGATTCAATTCAGTGTAGATGCCTGATTCGACCGAGTCTATCTCGAAAGAACACGTCCATGTCCATCACCTTCAAGGATCAAATCGACGAGAAGCCGCACAGCCAGGTTGAGGGCCGTGCGCGCGCGCAGGTCATCATCACCGACTTCCCCCAACCGTTCGAATATGCTTGACGATGGCAGTTTTTTTCTCAATACAAGGAGATCGACGTTGATTGCAAAGCTTTGGTCAGATCAGTTGGCAAGCTTTTGATCCGTTCATTACGAGGCTACTACAAGCAGCGGACGACAATCTGGTACTCCCTCCGATCCATATTAATGGTCTCAACATTGTCTAGATACGGATGCATCTAGTCTAAACACTTAACTAGATACATCCGTATCTAGATAAAGTTGAGTCCATTAATATGGATCGGAGGTTGTACTAAAAGAATCGACAGTAGAACAGAGGTGCTGCTAGAAAGAGTACTACCATGAATCCATGATGGACAAACACTCCAACAGGTTACTCTCACGCTGCAAACGTAGCCTAGAGGCTTAAGTCTGAAGATGAGCTTCAGATAGAAAAGTGCTACCATGACGTGGCGCCGGCTCGGCGAGTCGGCGTTGGTGTCGCGGGATCGCAACTCGCAGCGAGGCCATCATTGTGGTCTCCTCTTCGTTGTACCAGTGAGTAAGCGGTACAAGAGCTAGAGGGAGACAAACATCTTAGGGAGAGTTGCAAGGTAAAAGCCCACCATGCAAACCAGTAGAGAATGCAATAGCCGCCTTATCTGGGTACACACTTGGAAATCACCAAAGAGCGTATCTGAAACTCAAGGAAGCATCCGAACATCCTGTTGACGGTACGGGCAGGTCTAATCCTCTCACCAAGGGTCTGGTGCAGAGCCGCAGAACAATTTCAGTCTACACTAATAGGAAGAGCAGCTGTGACTTCCGAATAAAAATCAACATGCTCAGGTCAATCAATAAGGTTGATGATGTATTCGTTCACCTCCAAGTTTGGAGCTGATAAATCAAAGATAATGATGGAGGGTGTGGGCTGCGGACTGAGAACTTTTTTGACCCACCCACAAACAAGTGGACCTCCAAGAACAATGGCACGACTACCTATAAGAGAGGTTTTATTCAGTAATGATAATCAAGCAAATCACCGAGATCTCCATGTTTGGAGGATAAAATTAGCAATATGCATTTTCATAATTTACTATACGGAACTTGCTAACAAATAGGAAACGCTCAAGAAAAATTCAATGCATTGCACTCTTCACATCACAATAATCTCCTCTTAGCTAACATACTGCAAAACAATCCGAACAATGATGAAACATGGAGTTAAATGTTTACCTTGATTATCCAGCGTGAGGGAAACGAAAGATATTGGTAATCGATAGACAGAGAGATGTGTGAGGTAGATCAGATTCTCCCGGACCGACGCCGGCAACGCGGCACGCGCCGGTGCTGTTTATCTACGACTTGACTCATGCCGGCAATGGGAGGCGTTGGTGCTGTTAATATGAGTTGACTCAGCGCAGCAAAAATGAGAAGGGAGCTTATTAAAAAAATGGAGCGAGTAATTAGGACGTCACAAGCGTTGTTTTTTACATGCATGGGGTTGTGTGTGTGTGGAGTGAGTATGGACGGTAAATCCTGAAGGAGAGGTGAGTGTGTCTAGCAGCTCATGTGTGAGAGACACGGAGCAGAGAGAAAATGATAGATTGAGAGTGGAGACACCTGAGCAACTATGATCCTACAACATACGAGCTAGAGTTGAATATCATCAAGTAGGTTTTCATAAATTTTTACTATTTTATTTATGTGTACTATTTTGTCCAGTCGGTATTTGTTGTATTGAATCAGATATATAGTGCATTTTAGAGAATGGCATTGAAATGCAAAGAGAAACAGAGTGAAATTGAAGAGACCAAACGTAGATTTGGAGAATCAAATTTTTATAGTCTATTGGACTCGCTCTAAATATGATTAAGAGGGGGAGACGAGGGATGCAAAGAGGACTGCAGGGAGTGACACCCGCATATGGCAACACGAGTGGCATGCCAACGTCACATGATGGCCAATTTTTTTTTTGATAGTGGATCTTCTCCGGCGAGCGTACAAGCAAAGATTACAGGATCAAGAACACACGCACGCCGAAGAAACAAAGAGGGAAGAAGCACAGTACAACAGCAACAAGGCTAAGAACACAACGCCGAACCTGAAGCCCTGAACGCTGGACCACCGCAAGACCTGCAAGCCACCTCTTCGTCACCGGAGAGGAAACAGCCAGGCCGCCGCTCCGCCTCGGAAAGAAAGCACCCCCACCATTGTAGAAGACCGCATGGGCCGTTCGCCGCAGGCGACGAAACTGAGCACATTGAACGAGCACGGCCATGGCGCTTCCCCTCCGCATCCGCCCGTCTTCCATCATCCCTGCACTGAGCAGAACCTCCTCTTTGCCGGAGCCATCGCCAAGACACCACGCACGCCTTGAGCAACCCCCCTCGCCACCACGGCCGGTCGGAGAGGACAGGACAGAGCTCGAAAAGACGACGAGCAGCACCGAGAACCACGCAGTGAAGCTCCTGTACAGACGGCCAGGACGGCCGCGCCACCCCCAGCTCCCCCGCAGCAAGGCCAGAGCCCACCCTACTGCGCCGAAGGAAGGAGCAGGGGACAAAACTCCACACGCCGGCCGCCGTCTTCGTCGGCGACCAAAGCCGGAGAGCAAAAGCTCAACAGATCGAAGGATCTGAGAGCACCTACCAGCCAGAGCTCGCCGACACCGCCAGAGGCAACGCCGGGAAGGGGAACGAGCTCCGGCACCACAACCCCAAAGCTGCGCCGCCCCACCCTCCACGACGGCGGCAGCCGGGCACCTACTACCTAAAAAACTACGGCTATACACACGCACGGACGAGATCCAGAGCTTCCCCCCACCTCGCAACGCCAGAACGGCGCCGGAGGCGGAGGGAAGCAACGGATTCGCCGGCGAGAACCTAGATCGCCTCTCCTCCGCCTCGATGTACTGTAGCAGGGGAGGGGAAAACGGGGACGGAACTCTTTTTATTGTTTTTAATTCGAGACCACACATGATGGCCAATTTGTCATCATGCTTCGGTTGGAAACGTTCCAGACCCAGAATTTGCGGCAGTCACCCTAAGGAGGGGAAGACGTTCTTCAAAGGTAGACACTCTACAGTACAAGGTTGTCATTCATTTGCACATGGTAGAAGATTTTTCTCCCAGCCAGGAGGATCCTTCGGAAGGAAGAAGCGATGATTTCAGTATGGATGGCTTTACTCGCTCGCCGGAATCCGGCGACGGCCCTAGGAGACACCCTTTCTCGGTGGGTCTGGGTACAATTAATGGGGACAGATCAGCACCAAGGAGGGTACAAAATATAGCCAATAGGGAGAGACACGCCAACTCTGCTTCTTGGAGGCATGATGCACTAGGGCGCTCGCAGCACGAGGAGAGGAATTTTGAAGGTCGGACGGCATCCAAGTTGCAGGTTCCCGAGACAAAGTACTTGATGGCGGGAGTGCAAGAGACAGACCCATGTTTTGAAATGAGAAATAATTTTTCATCTCCAATATTAACGGCCACGGACATTGCCCTGATCGAGGAAGCAGGCCGCCCCATGGAAGGCCGAGGTAAGAAAGCAGAAGAAAGCCCATTGGAGGCCACGCAGAACTGCTCGAGCCCGAGGGGACGTCAGTCTCAGCAGAGTGATGGGTCGTCGTTCGTGCCAGAGACACAAGCACTCGAACCAAGTCAGCCACAAGAGGAATTGGGCCTCTCCGCGCGTCCGAACCAAGACCAGGATACACAAAGGGAGGGCCTTACAGGAACCAGCCCATCTATACAGAACGACACTGCCTTCTTATCAAGAGAAGAAACAAATAGTGGTTCCAGGTCGTCCCCTACGCTGGTTGCCAAGGACAGATCACTTGTTTTGGCCGCGTTCACCAGTAGGGTTCAGAAAGAAACACAACCACCCCTACTGCCCCTCCCAGACGTCCAAAACAGAAAAGGAAGAAGGGGGTCTAAGGGAGACATGACGCCTAGCAGAAGAAGCAGCAGGGTCGCCGGACAGCAGCTTCAAGGGCTATCGGCCGAGCAAAAGGCGCAGGTGGTGTTGGCCAAAAAAGCGGGGCTGACAACTAAAGACTTACCACTCTGGAAGGTGGCCATGGCAAAGCTCAAAGAGATGACAAGCAAAGAACTGTCCACTGAAGAAATCTCGAAGTTGGGCAAGTTGTTCAATATAATTGTGCCAGAGCACTGCACTCCAGAGACAGAAGTTTTGGTCGCTGCGTCTGGGTAGTCGCAGCCACCGTGGTCGTTTTGGTCGGTCCACAGTTAATCATGGATTTAGCCAATATAATCTTCCTGTGTTGGAACGTCAGAGGATTAAACGACAAAGTGAGGAGAGACGCTATAAGAGAGTTGGTCGTTAGTTATAAAGCTTCTATCGTTTGTTTCCAGGAAACAAAACTTGAAATTGTCACTCCTTTTATCGTAATGCAATGCCTCGGTCCAGCGTATGATGGTTACTTCTTCTTGCCTGCCGTGGGTACCAAGGGTGGTATTCTGATTGCTTGGGATTCCACTAAAATTCGAGGAGACTCTGGATTCTTAGGAGAGTTTTCGGCTTCTGTTCGCTTTTCGCGCGATGGTAATGAGGCCTTTTGGGTCACCTCGGTGTATGGCCCTCAAGCAGAACAAGATAAAACAAGGTTTCTAGAAGAAATAAGAACTACCAGAAACAATTGCCAAGGTTCTTGGGTCGTTTTGGGTGACTTTAATCTTATTTTAGAGTCCAAGGACAAAAACAACAAAAATCTGAATAGAAGGATGATGGGTAAGTTTAGAAGAGTGGTGGACGACTTGTTTCTACAAGACATTGCTTTAAACGGAAGGGCTTTCACCTGGACCAATGACAGGCAAAATCCCACCTTATCAAGAATTGATCGGGTTCTAGGATCGCTAGAATGGCATACCTCTTTCCCTGGGTGCTTTCTGCAAGGGCTCACGTCATCTATTTCAGATCACTGCCCGATGCTTTTATCAACAACAAGCAATGCCTTTACCTGCACTAGGTTCAGGTTCGAGACGGCATGGTGCAAGAAGGAGGGTTTCTTAGAGGTCGTTGAAAAAACATGGAACGACAGTTCCATAAATTGGCCCGCTGATCCTATTCGAAGGTTTGATTCGAAGCTCAAACAAACATCCAGAGCGCTACAAAGTTGGAGCGCCAAATCGTTTGGAGATATTAAACAACAAATCGTCTGGGCAAATACTCTGATCGGACTTTTAGATCAAGCAGAAGAAGTGCGTACTCTTTCTTTCCGGGAGAGATGGTTGCGGAGAGAATTGAAAAATAAATTGCTTGGGCTTAGCGCGCTGGAAAGAACTATGGCGAGGCAGAGATCTCGAATTACGTGGCTTAGCGAGGGCGATGCGAACACACACTATTTCCACGCTCATGCTAGCCATAGAAGAAGAAAAAACTTTATTGGGTCGCTAAAGGAGGGAGATCTTCTACTCACAGAACACAAAGAAATTGAAGAGGCCCTGCATTGTCACTTCAAAAATAGGTTCGGGGTGCCCTCCGATCGCACATCGAACCTGAACTGGGAGTTTCTACAGATGGGCCAAAGAGATTTGAGTGACCTTGAAAATACTTTCACAGAGAAGGAAATTTTTGAAGCCATACAAGATATGCCCAGTGAAAAGTCACCAGGTCCAGACGGTTATTGCATCGGTTTTTATAAAACTTGCTGGAATATCATAAAAACTGATCTGCTGGAGGTTTTTTCAGCCCTGTATAATCTGAAAGGAAGTGCTATGGAGCAGATCAACGGTGCCTATACAGTTCTGCTGCCTAAAAGGCCGGGGGCCGCCGAGCCGTCCGATTTTCGGCCCATAAGTCTTGTACACAGCATGGCAAAAATATTTTCCAAAGTATTGGCCACTAGACTGAGCAGGGAGCTTCCCAATTTGGTAGGTGCGAATCAGGGAGCGTTTCTTCAAAATCGATCCATTCACGACAACTACAGACTAGTCAGAGAGTCAGCTAAATTCCTGAAAAGGAAGAAGTGCTCCAGTTTACTCCTTAAGCTGGACATAGCAAAAGCATTCGACACGGTCGCATGGCAATTCCTTCTAGAAGTTTTACAGAAAAAGGGTTTTGGTCGTCGATGGATATCATGGATTACAATGATCTTGGCGTCCTCACATACCAGCATTTTGCTAAACGGAGTACCAGGCAAACCAATATGGCACGCACGAGGTTTAAGGCAGGGTGATGCTCTCTCACCCATGCTATTCATTTTGGCGATGGATGTCCTAAGCTATATGTTCAGGCGAGCCGAGGAAGAAGAAGTGCTAACAGCTTTTCCTCCTAACCATGCCATTCCTCAAAGAATTTCAGTATACGCTGACGATGTCATACTGTTCCTCAAAAATTCCCAACAGGATGCCACAGCTACTAAAATGATCCTAAAGATCTTTGGAGATGCCTCGGGACTTAGATGTAATCTAGACAAGAGCTCCATCTCTCCGATCTTGGGAGATGAGATGGCTTTGCAGGAGATTGGTCGTATACTTGGATGCCAGGTCGTAAATTTGCCAGTAACCTACCTCGGGCTGCCCCTACATCTTAAGAAGCCATGCAAGGAGGATTTTCAAGCCTTGATTGACAAGATTAGAAAGAGGCTAGCTGCATGGAAAAGTCACATGCTCACGCAAGGAGGCGCCTCATTATGGTGCAGTCTGTTCTAAGTGCTGTTGCTATTTTTCACTTGCTCTCTCTCGAGGCGCCTCCCTGGGTTCTCAAGGCAATTGATAAAATAAGACGGGCATTTCTTTGGAAAGGAACTGATACTATTTCTGGAGGCAAATGCGCTGTTAATTGGAGTACAGTATGTCAACCAAAATCGGTGGGAGGCTTGGGCATAATCAATCTTGGGATCATGAGCACCGCCTTCCAAGTTCGTTGGGCTTGGAAATTACGAGCAGATGAGGAGAAGCCATGGTGTGCCCTTGCTATTCCTACCAGCGAGAATATTAGGAATATCTTCAATGCAGCAGCTAAAGTGGTCGTTGGAAACGGAAAAAGGATTTTCTTTTGGCTTGATAAATGGATTGACGGCAAAACAATTGAAGATATCGCACCGGACATCTACAAGATCATCTCCCCTATTGATAAGGCGAGGAGAACGGTCGAACAAGCCCTGAATAACAGTACATGGCTCGATGATATTAAAAAGCCAATTTCAATCCATCTCTTCATCCAAATCCTCCAGATTTGTGAAGAGGTCAGTTTACTACAACTCCAGCCTGAAGAGGAAGACACATGGTCGTGGACGTGGGAGACCAAGGGCAGTTTCACCACCAAGTCTGTGTATCAAGCACATTTTAAAACTAAAATCCTATGTGATTCAGCCCCGGTAATCTGGGGTACTTGGGCCCCCCTACAATGCAAGGTCGCTGTTTGGCTGTTCCTAAGGGAAGAATATGGACGGCCGATCGCTTGGCTAAGAGAGGACTTCCCCATAACGAGAAGTGTGTTATGTGCAATGCAGCCAAGGAAGATGTGCAGCATCTCTTTTCGGGATGCGCGGTCGTAAACATTATTTGGAGTAACATTCTTGGGTGGGCTGGACTACAACAAGTAGTTCCTATCATGGATCAGCCGTTCAAGACATGGTGGCAAGAGGGCAGATCACAGCTTGGCAAAGACGGAAGAGCACGACTAAATTCCGTCATGATCTTAACAGCTTGGTCAATCTGGCGAGAGAGGAACGCCCGGGTCTTTAACAATGACCCCAAACCAATTAGCGTTCTAATCAACCAGATCAAGGAAGAAGCAAAACAATGGTCGGTCGCGAGCGCCGGTCGTTTCGCTCTCACTGCGGTTTAACAATTGCAGCTTCTGCGTTCCTGTTTTTCTGTTGGTCCTAGTTGTTCTAACTGTTTAGGTAGTTGGTCGCTCTTTCATTTTTCTTTTCATTCTGTACCAGGTCGTTCTGTAAGACTCTTGCCACTATGGTGGTTTTCCCTCTTCTAATTTAATACATGCAATGCTCTTGCATGGTTCTAAAAAAAAAAAAAAAATTTGTCAAATCCTTGCGTCACGAAGCACCTAGATTCACCGTAGCAACGTCAAGTGCAGCGCTAGATCCAAAGTTGCACTTGACGTTGATAGATCCAAAGTGCAGCGCTAGATACAACGTCAAGTGCAGCGCTAGCAAACTGAAGAGAGTTTCAGTTTTACAACTGCACCAAAGTTATTTGCCTTTTCTCCTACCCTCTGCTAGGCAGAGTTCGTTGTTATGGCGGCGAAAAACGCCGGCCGATAGTCTCCAACGCGGGCAGGTGAGCAGCTCCATTGATGTTGAAGGGATATCCGGTAGCTAGACTGGTATGGTCGTCTATTTGCTATGCTACCCATGAAATGGCATTCAGGAACTGAATGCGGACCAGCTACTCCAAGGATCCAACCAGAGGCCGATGGCAAGCAGGATCAAACAATCGAGGTTGGTCTTGCCTGTTAGTAGATTCATAAGATATTGGTTGACATGATTCATCTAAAGCCTCACTCGGTGGAATCTTACTCCTTCTCTGCACAAGAAAATGATTGTGTTCAAGAGATGAAAATATGAGATGATACACTCTGAACTTTACAATTGCCACCACGATGCTCCGAGCAATTCATTTGAAGTGTACGTGATGTTCAGTGTGAGGATCCAATTAATATTCGACTGCTGATCAGAACTGAATGTTACTATGAGACATGATGAGGACTTTGTTAAATTGATGATCGTAACACCCAGTTATGCTTTTGTATCTGTTTTGTCGACTTGTCTTGCTGATAAGAGCTCTCGAGCGTGCAGGCCCAAAACTAGCTAAACAATTTGTCACTGTGATGCTATATCTCTGGTAAATCTCCCCAGATGATTCTTGTGGTACATCTTGTGAGTTGAGTGTGCGTTCTTTCAAATATTCTAATTATGTTTGTGTTCTTTGTTCAGGTGAATTGAGGCAGACAAAAAGGGGTGAAGTTGCAAATAATCTCCGTTGTGTGGTAAGAAAAATATTACGTTTATAATTAGTGAAGGGTAACAAAGATTAAAAAGGGTAACACGTATTAAAAGGTATTGATGAGATGCTTGTCATTACATGCACCGTTAATTTGATATGTATCATGGTTACTGCAAAAAATCATTTCAGACATATTCCCATAGATTGGCAAGACTAAATTTTGCGTGCACTGTACATGTGTTTTGAAAATAGAATTCTAACCAAACTTAAATACACCCTATTTTTCTCCCGTTGCAACGCACGGGCATCTGTGCTAGTACTAATAAAGTCAGTAAAGACGATTTTGCCCCTGCCAACTCAGCCGTATTACACCGAATGCCACCGCTGAGTGGAACTGAACGGTTCGGTCCGTTTGGCAAAAAAATCCTGACAAATAGGTAAATTAATCCCCAGTCCACATGCCTAAGGAGCCTCCGTCGTTCCGGACTTATTTGCAATTGTATAAAAACCTAGGGACCTTTTCGCAAGAACGCCTTTTCTCTCCAACCTCCAGGCAGTCGCACATCCGCGGCCCGCGAGGAGTGAAGGAGGCGCTCGGCCGCCGCTGCGCCGTCGGCGGCAAGCCGTCGAGGAAGTCCCTGGGTCCGGAGACCGACGAGGCGGCGCTGGACAACCCAGATCTGGGCCCGTTCCCGCTCAAGCAGGCACGGGACACGATGGTATCCGGCGAGGGCGGCGGCGCGGCGCGGGAGCTGGAGTTCGCGGAGCGGCCGTCGCGCGCGCTGGAGCGCCGCGGCCAGGGCGCCCAGCTCGAGCTGGCCATGAGCCTCCACGTAGACGGCGCCATCCACTGCGGCCTCGGCCGCCACGCCGACGCCGTTCCCGTCCTCGAGCGCGCCGTCGCCGTCGTCACCCGCCGGCCCCCGCAGATGGCGAGGAGGAGGAGGTGCGCAAGGAGGGGGAGGAGTGGGTGCTCGCAGCCTTCTCCGGATGGATGCAGCTCGGCGACACGCACGCCATCCTGCACATGTCCTGCTCATTTTTCTCCTGTAAACCAGGTAGCTACCATTTCTGCAAACGGTAAAAAGGAAATTGGAGATTTGATATCCAAAGCTATGGGGATAGTTGGAAAGGACGGAGTCATTACTATTGCTGTGAGTATTACATGATGCTTTTTTAATCAGGCTTATCTGCTACTCCCTCCGTTCCAAATTAGTTGTCTTTCATTTGTACAAAAGTAGATGTATCTAGACATGTTACAAGTATAGATACATCCACTTTTGTACAAATGAAAGACAACTAATTTAGAACGGAGGGAGTATTCTGCAACTTATTCTTAGAAACTGGCAGGATGGTAAAACATTGGACAATGAGTTGGAGGCAGTACAGGGTATGAAGCTTTCAAGAGGCTACATATCTCCTTACTTTCTGACTGATCAGAAAACTCAGCAATGTGTAAGTCTATTACCTCAAAATTTAGTGCAATTATGTGTTATGATCGCTAAACCAGTGAATTCAGCATCCCAAATCTGTAAATTAAAGCCTTTTTTTGGATCCTCCTCTTGCTTTGATTTTTTTCATGGCAGTATGCATGGAGGTGAGAACTTATCAATAGTACTTGTGGAAGTCAATGATTGTAGTTTGTTTGCTCTTTGTTTCGAGAAGCTTCAGTTTTGTCATAGATAAGCTACTATGTCATCCTACTTTTGAGGATGATGCAAGGTGCTTGTGTTTGTTCGTGTGAATCTGCATTGTGAATCTTTCACTGAACTTTAGAGTCTGAGATAGTTTTAGCCTTTTAGGAATGTGACCGATAGAAATTAATGAAGAGATGGATATCATGTATATCAACAAATAAGGAAAATTTCAGAAGAATAGCCTGAGCTAAACCATGTCTGAATTATCCTTCTATATGTGTGCAGGAGATGGCAAATCCTCTTATTCTTATTCATGCCAAAAAAATCTCAAACATGAATTCACTTCTTCCAGTATTGCAAATTTCCATCAACGTAAGTGTGCTCCGTTATGCTTTACTGTGTCCACTTTTGTCAACTACATGATGGAATTTTGGTGGTGGCAACTGATAAATGATGATTGATCTTTGTAGGAACGGAAACCTCTTCTCATTTTTGCTAATGTAGAGGGAGAAGCTCTATCAATGCTCGTACTAAACAAGCATCGTGCTGGCCTAAAGGTAATATTAATTGTTTATGTAGTTTCTACCTATATCATTACTGGTATAAGCTGGCTGGCAATTTGCGCAATTGGTATTGAAGAAAGCCTCTTCAATTTCTTTTCCCTTTTGTCTGGTGTTTATGTCCTTCACGAGGCTTAAGTTATTGTACAAACGCCCTCCACAACCACTCCTCGATCCAGATCTCTCTCGCCAATGTCGGCGGAGTTCAACGTGGGTCGCCAATGTTGGAGAGGACGATTATGAGTTTGAACAACGCGGATTTTTTTCCCGTTGCAACGCACGGGCCTTTTTCCTAGTATAGTATATATGAGATATTACCCTGGTTTTCCTTCATTCAGCACGACTTCTACGTAACCAAGCTAAAACTAGATTACCGCAATTTTTTCTAGCACAAAGAATGATGTAGTAAAGACATCTCAGCTCATGCAGCAATGAAACCCAACTTCTTCCGTGCATCTTTTTTCACGAGGTGGGATTATAGCGGAGGTGCTGCTCGTAGTAGTTTATAAGCTGCAAAAGAACATAGCACTGTGGTGTTGGTATATTTTTCATTCGTAAGGTAACATGACAGAGAAAGACAACGCGACATACCACCAATGGGTTATTAGATTTCAATTCCTTGTCATCCACAAGGACCTCCTGCCCATCAGACCTGTTGATCATCAACAATAAGGAACAATGCCAAAACAATATGGAACAACAATAATTGAAAACTGAACTTAGAGCAACAGAAATGGCCATTAAAACCAGGTCACCTGAGTGCTTTGAATGTTATCGAAACTTGCTGCACATCATCTGTCATGGTGGCGAAATAGCGCACTGGTTTGATTATCCTAGTGATTCGGTTAGCGCAATCCCCCCCTTGGTCCTATGACCAGTTTCTCCTTCTGTGGAATCAACATCCTTGTTGCCAGGCTTCTCACGTCTGCCAGTATGAAGTTCACCTTGATCTTGCTGTGCTTCATCCTGCTCGAACCTCCTCACTAATCCAAGTTTGCGCTTCTTGGCACCAGTCACCTGGACACCCTGAGACGGAGGTGCCTGTACTAGATTTTCAACCTTTGATGAAACATTGACAGGCTGATGCTCATCTTGTTCATGAACCACAACAGATATAGGTGCTCTATCACATGGAAACCCATCCGACAGCACAGTGGAACTACCCTCACGTGGCACACTTTGAGGAAGAATTGGCTGTGCAACGACATTTGCTGATGCATCAAACCCCTCAATCGGGTTCTTACTATTATTAGCAGCTCTCCTACTACTTGTCCTGAGAGGCAATGTTTTGCGTCCTGGGGCAGGAAGGTGGGATAGAAAACGGGGATCTGAACGACGTGGGCGGCCCCTTTTACCATGAGAAGTGTTGGGACTCCTCACCGGATTAGTCGTGATCTTACGCTTGCGCTTACCATAGTTCCTTGGTTGCCTGGTCCAATGCATACACAAACTATCACACCTTATCTTATGCAAATGTAATTTAAATTTAGATACAGAGGTGTTTCAGATGCATACCGCTTCTCAAAGGCCTCAACAAAGTCAGAGCAGGCCTTGAGGTTGTCGACTGGCTCCCATGTGTTAGCGCTCTCCGGCCACCCGCGCCTTACAACTCATCATATGAGATATATAAGCATCAGAACTAACATTCCAGTACAATTGCACTACAAATATGCATAAACCAAAGATGCAGCAAAATCAACCATCCCAAACTAAGGAAAGAGAGATTAAAAGGAATCCATGCAGTACAAATGCATCTATCGCAAGAATCAAAAAAGAGCTAGGCGCAGTTTAGTTACTACTTACTACCAAAATATACAGCGGGAGGATGCACTGTTTGATCCAATAATTAAATTAAAGAAGTAAAAACAGATATCTACATTGCAAACATGGTTTTTAAGGCGTTAAGGCGTCCTAAGGCGAAGTGGGGGCGCCTTGGCGCCTAGGCGACGCCTAGGCGGACGCTTTAGGTGCCTAGGCGCCTAAGGCGGTCGTTTTTCCAAGGCGGAGGGGGAGCGCCTTGACGCCTAGGCGGACGCCTTAGACGCCTCGGCGGACGCCTTTAAAACCATGATTGCAAAGGACAGCAAAAGCCCAAAGGACATGACCAGACAGAGCATAGAAATCAAGATATCCAAAAGCAGGTTTACTGCAACTATAATCAATTTTACTACCAGTATGTCTATAGTCCAAGAATCCATTTGGCTAGAACGCAAGATCACAGGGGAACATGAGAAAACAAACCGTGAATTATTCAATGCCATTATTCACAGGAATTCATAACCGTCTGTCACGCTGGGCTCTAATTAGGTCGCGGCAGCTGCTATGGGGTCAACGAGGCGTGTTCCTTAGAGATAGGAGGCAGGAAGTGCTTTACGCTTTAATGTAAGAGAAACAGTAAGGGAGAGTGAGAGTTAGACTAGTGAGTGTGGACCCGGGTGGCCAGTGTGTACGTTATTTACCCTAACCCGCAAACGCCGTAACAAAAGAACCAGTGAATTGATTAGTGAAATCTGAAATCTCCCCAAGTTCATCTCTCCTCTCCCAAATTTCCATTGTATCTCTCTTGGAACCGGTCGTAACATCATGGTTATCAGAGTCTAATCAGTCCGACATGTGTTCCTTACAACCTCTCGATCAACCCAGTAAAAACTATTCCGCAAACTGGTTACTGGTTGCCCTCATGCCACCTAGTGTAAATCCGAGTTGCGGTTGGGGTAGATTTGGAGGAGAAGCAACGCCGCTGCTTAAGCAAAGCCCGCAGACCCAACACATCATTGCCAGGATACAAACTATGGAGGAGAAGCTCTTGGAGCAGATAGTGGCGTTGTCAGCTCGCCTGGTGGCACTGGATCATGTCCAGTGTCCAGGAGCAAGTCGAGGAACTTGGCCAGCGTTTGGATGAACACACGGCCAACCACCAGACTCGAGCATAGCACGTTCATTAAATCCAGACCAAGCTGGATCTGTCGCTCGGTCAAGGACAGCAGGAGCAAGTTCAGGTCTCGTGCCAGCTTAGGCGAATCGACCACCACCGCTGCAGGTGCCAGATCCCGATGGTCCTAGGATTTTGGGGACGCCGAGCGGCTTCATCCCGCCACCAACTAAGCAGCAGCATCCTCCGTGCTCGCTGCTGCCGGGAAAGGTATACACAGTTCCACCTACTCCGGTTACTCATGAGGGCGCTGAGAGTTTCGATCGTCAGGGGCGATGCACTTGGTTGCCTAAAATGGAGTTTCCTAAGTTTGATGGCACCGGTGCACGTATGTGGTTATATACATGTACTCCCTCCGTTCTAAATTAGATGACTTCCATTTGTCCAAATATGGATGTATCTATACTTGTAACATGTCTAGATACATCCACATGTTTTTAGACTTCTCATCCAAATATGGAAAGAAGATAGTCGCTTTGAAGATTTTTATCCACTTCTCGTTTAAGCTTTCAAGCTGTTTTTAGACTTCTAAACTTTTTTATCTTGCATGAGCTGTAAACTCTGAACTACGATACTTTCGATGTTGCAATAAAAGCCGTGTGCATCAATCGATGCAGAGGCTGGGGCTCCTCCCCCTTTTCTAAAAAAAAAAAAATCTAATTTGAAACGGAGGGAGTAGCACATACTTTGAGATGTGGCAGATTACGGAAGGATTCAGGGTAGCAGCAGCAACTCTGTATATGGTGGATAATGCCTCTCATTTGTATCAATCATACAAGCAAACTGCTGGGTGGCATGATTGGCCAAAATTCAGAGTATGTTCTGTTGCAATTCAATATGAATATGAATCGTGGCAAACTAAGGGAACTACATTTGCTGAAGAAGACAGTTTCAGTTTCTGATTGTAAGTCCAAAGCTTGTGTATCAGGTCAAATTGTATGACAGTTCCGTTGGTGGGCTAATGCTGGTGAACAAGTTAATAATGGGTCTCAAGGGCACTTTCATTCTTTATGTTGAAACTCAACAACCCACAACTGTGGTTCAGGCAGCTACCCTTGCAGTGATTCAGGAAGGTGTGTTGGAGCGTGACAGAAGTTGGAATAACAGACCTCAATTTTCCAAACCAGATTCAGCTCCTAAGTATGACAAGTCCAATATGGTCCAGGCGATTTGTGGAAGGTTCAATTGAAAGAATATCGTGGAGCCAATGGACTTTGTTTTAAGTGTGGAGAAATTTTTGCTCCCAATCGTCAAGGAGCTCCTCCTGCACAATTAAAGAGTATGGAACTTAATGAAGAGTTTGCACTCTTGCTGATGATTTGCTGGAAGCTAAGCTGCCTATGGTGTTGATGGGTGTTATCTGTCTCTCAATGCTTTAGCTGGTTCAGAAAATTCAAGATGCTTTTGGCCCCGAGCTCTTGTGGGAAAACAAGTTTTCCTTCTGCTAGTAGACTCGGGGAATTCTCACTTGAATGCTGAGATGGTGCCAAGACTTATGAGGGACAGAAAGAGGAAGGAGATGTTCAGCAGCGAAGGAGGGAAAGTCATCTGGAAGCAAAAACACCTCAGCGACATGCTGTTCAGCGTACCTCAGGAAGGCCAACTTATGTTGAAGCTTCTAAAGGTGAAGAATATGCTGAGGCCCTTGAAGAACATGATCTCTATTCATATCCAAGAGTATCCAACCTTACATATGCAAGGGATAC
Organism: Poa pratensis; assembly: GCA_947311845.1. Lineage (NCBI taxonomy): Eukaryota > Viridiplantae > Streptophyta > Magnoliopsida > Poales > Poaceae > Poa > Poa pratensis. The sequence continues at coordinate 38,751,386 of CAMZMU010000093.1, read as the reverse complement.
ATACAAGGTGAAAGCTGAGATCCCAACTTTTAATGGAAATGTTGATATTGAAGGGTGCCTCGATTGGTTATATGAAGTGGAGACTAGGGATGAAAACGGAGCAGATACGGACGGAACTGGGTTGTGCCACATTTGTTTTCATATTTTTTTGCGGAAGCGGAAACAAATACAGAAACCCCGGAAACAAATACAGAAACAAATATTGTCGGAAACAGATACATACCGAATACGGTGCGGACACGGAACATAAAGCAGATGTTTGCCGGAACCAAGCGACCCCTTGAATAATGCAGGAAAACTCAAGCAAATCAACAAACTTATCAATTTAATAAGTTGAAATAAATTAAATTATAATAAAGTATTTCTAAGTTATCAACTTTGGCAAAAAAAATACCTACTATCGTCCCTAAACCTAGTGCAACACTGAAATGCCGAACCAGGAATACCTTGAGAGGGAGATAATATGCAAGTACGTAGGGTCTAAACATGGTCACTTGATATATTTTACTTTTTTTTGTTTAGATCTTTGGTTCTCACTAAAATTGTTAGGCCTGCTGCATTCAGATAGCACCACGTAGCAAAAAACGGAAAGTTCCATATTACCGGAAACGGAATTTCCGTTTCCGTGGTCATTCCGCCGGAATACGCTGTTCCGTTTCCGTTTCCGTTTCCGCATAAAAGTTTCCGTTTACGTTTTGCAAAATTCCGTTTCCACTTCCGTATTTTCGTTCCGTTTCCGTTTTTCCGCGGAAAAGTCGGAAAGTTTCCGCTCCATTTTCATCCCTAGTGGAGACTTTCTTTGAGGTCATGAATATTCCAGAAGACCATAGAGTTTCTTTGGTCGCATACAAGTTGAAAGGAGGAGCTGGTGCATGGTGGCATCGCCTTCAAGAAGACTGCAGACTAAGAGGAGAACCTCGTTTGAGATCTTGGCGGCAAATGAAAAATCTTTTGAAAGGCAGATATTTCCTTCCTGCCGATTATGATCAGATCCTATTTATTCAGTTTCAAAATTGTGCTCAAGGAAATAGGACTGTTTCAGAATACACTGAAGAGTTTCTAAGGCTACATGTGAGGTGCAACCTTGTTGAAACTGAAGATCAACAAGTTGCAAGGTACATCAATGGTCTCAATGACACTATTTAGGATCGTTTGATGATGCAACAAATTTGGTCCATTGACCAAGCACAAGCTCTAGCCTTAAAGGCCAAGAGGTTGGTAAGGACTAGAAAGGCAAGTAAGACTCCATAGTTTCTAAGGCTACATGTGAGGTGCAACCTTGTTGAAACTGAAGATCAACAAGTTGCAAGGTACATCAATGGTCTCAATGACACTATTTAGGATCGTTTGATGATGCAACAAATTTGGTCCATTGACCAAGCACAAGCTCTAGCCTTAAAGGCCAAGAGGTTGGTAAGGACTAGAAAGGCAAGTAAGACTCCATATCCTCATACTGAAGGTTCATCTAGGAGTCACTCCCATAGTGGAAGAGAAGTCCGCTCAACCCAAGGCAAAACAACCTGCCCCAAGGCAAGCTGGCAAGAGTAGGACAAAGCCGGTGATAAAATGCTATAAATGTGGTGAAGAGGGACATGTATCTAGCAATTGCCCATTGAGGAAATTCGTCAACACAACTGTCCATGATGATAAAGGTGACGGAGAGTATGAATCTGAGGATGTAGAAGGACAAGATGTTTGTGAAGAAGAGGGTGAAGAGGTGGTATGTGTGATTCAGCGTCTCTGTGCTGTCTCTTGTGCTCGACACCACAACCCGACAACACACAACGGAAGAAAAATATTTGAGAGCAAGTGCACAGTGAATGGCAAGGTATGCAAACTAGTGACTGACAGTTGCAGTTGCGAGAATCTTATCTCCCAGAATTTGGTGAACCATTTAAAGCTTGAGACACAAGATCACCCAAATCCCTACAATATTTGGATGGATCAAGAAAGGGGTGAATATGAGGATCACCAAACAATGCAACCTGCCACCCTCCTTGGCAATTTGATGTGGATACTACACACAAAGGGAAAGAAAATTCTTACTTTTTCACTTGGAACAAGCGAAAGATCATCATTCTACCAAACCAATAAAATCATAGTACCTCTAAGTAGGAGGAGAAAAACATGCTAACTATTTCTCACACCTCTAGTGAGTTTATGGAAGACTTGAAGGAGGCAAATTTGTGTGTTGCACTTACTGTGAAAGGTGAAGAGCAACCGGTGGTTGAAATCCCAACAAAGGTACATGGCCTACTAGCTGAATTTCAGAGCATACTTGGAGAGCCACAAGGTCTACCGCCAATGAGAGGGATTCAACATCGAATTGACTTAATTCCGGGAGAAAGTCTTCCTAATTTTCCACACTAGCGGATGAGCCCAAAAGAGCATGCTATACTAAAAGAGAAGGTGGAGAAATTGCTGCAAAAGGGGCACATTCGAGAAAGTATCAGTCCATGCGTCGTACCAGCCTTGATCACGCCAAAGAAAGATGGATCTTGGCGCATGTGTACTGATAGTAGAGCCATCAACAAAATTACCATAAGGTATAGATTCCCTATTCCCCGATTGGCTGACATGTTAGATCAACTTAGTGCGGGGAGGAATTGCTGCAAAAGGGGCACATTCGAGAAAGTATCAGTCCATGCGCCGTACCAGCCTTGATCACGCCAAAGAAGGATGGATCTTGGCGCATCTGTACTGATAGTAGAGCCATCAACAAAATTACCATAAGGTATAGATTCCCTATTCCCCGATTGGCTGACATGTTAGATCAACTTAGTGGGGCAAGAGTTTTCACAAAACTCGACTTAAAGAGCGGATATCATCGAATTCGCATTAGACTTGGGAATGAATGGAAAACAGCGTTCAAGACAAAGGAAGGGTTGTTTGAATGGATGGTCATGCCATTTGGACTCTCAAATGCACCAAGTACCTCTATGCACTTGATGAACCAGGTACTTCGACTCTTCTTATCCCACTTTGTTGTGGTTTATTTTGATGACATCTTGATACATAGTAAGGATGAAGATGAACACCTGGATCACATTCGTAAGGTGCTATGGGTACTAAAGGAAAACGAACTTCATGTTAACTTGAACAAATGTGTTTCCCTTAAAACACAACTTCTTTTCTTAGGGTTTGTCATAACAAGTAAGGACATTCATGTTGATGACTCGAAAGTTGAAGTAATCAGGGAATGGCCAACTCCAAAGACTATTTCAGAAGTGAGAAGTTTCCATGGTCTCGCAAAGTTCTATAGGCGGTTTGTGAAGAATTTCAGTACGATCATGGCACCAATCACTGAATGTCTAAAGAAAGGAAAATTTCAATGGAATGAATCTGCCGAAACTAGTTTCAAGGAAATAAAGGAAAAGTGTCACAAGCACCTGTCTTAGCACTACCTGATTTTAGTAAGACTTTTGAGCTGGAGTGTGATGCAAGTGGAGTAGGCATTGGGGCTGTTCTATCTCAAGAACGAAAACCCATTGCTTTCTTCAGTGAGAAGCTAAGCGAAGCAAGACAAAAGTGGAGTACCTATCAGCAAGAATTATATGTTGTTTTCAGGGCTTTAAAGACTTGGGAAGTCTAATTGTTGCCTAAGGAGTTTATTGTCTACACTGACCATCAATCCTTGAAGCATTTTAGAAATCAAAAGCATGTGGATCGCATGCTGGCAAGATGGCAGCATATTTAGAGAGGTTTAATTATCTCATTGTGCATCCCAAGAAGTTCTCTACGTGACAAGTTAATTAGAGAGCTTCATTCAAGTGACCTTAGTGGCCATGTTGGACGCGACAAGACTATCGCTAACCCGGAGGATAGTTACTTTTGGCCACAACTAAAGAGAGATGCTGGAAAGTTTGTTCAGCGATGCCCGTATGTCAAACCTGCAAAGGTCAAGTCACGAACATAGGGTTATACATGCCTTTGCCAATTCCTAAAGCTCCGTGGGAGGATCTCTCTATGGACTTTGTCTTGGGTTTGCCAAGAACAAGACGCGGTAATGATGCAGTGTTTGTGGTGATGGAGGGAGACTCAGCTTCGGGAAGTCAAGACAGAGACCTGCATCCAGAAGACTTGGGATACAAGGCGGTGCTGGCGGTCGAGTTAGTCTAGGACTCTATCTCTTAGTCGGTTCGATCTCTCATGTAAGCCCTAGGTCTGGCCGCCTTTATAAGCCAGCCTCCCGAGAAACCTTGGATTAATCCTTTGTACACAACTACATTGTAACTTGTACACAGATCTACCATCTAGTGAATTATAGAAGCACGCAGGGTTCCGCCGCCGTCGTGGAATCTGAAGCTGGGTAACCTGTGTCAATCCCGTCACTGGAATCCTCTTGCCTTAACCCCATGTTCTCTCTGCGGGCTATGGCACCCTACTTCCTGCCTGCGGTAACTTTACCACGACAGTCGGCGCCCATCGTGGGGCCAGTGGCACCTGAGTATCCTTCCGGGCGGGAATACTCGGCGAGATCGGCGAGTCCATCACCGTCGGTCGCGCTCACCGTTTCTTCGGCGACGCCTTCGTCAATACCGACGAATCATGGATCCCAGCCAATGACACCCTCATCAGCTCCATCATTATGCCGATCGGCTCCATCGACATCTTCCTCGGCATGACGCCTGCGGCTTATGGGTACTCCCGTCTTGAGCAGGCAAACGTGCCCACCCACCAACCTATCGACGATCAAGACGGATTTGAGGAAGCCGCCTTCTCCCTCACCACTTCATCAGTGTCATCACCATCACACCGCTCGAGTTCACCATCCTCCCTGCTTTGAGGGCAAATTCAGAAGCCAGATCTAAATCTACCGTCCACATGGATGAGGGGTCTGAATGATGACAGCTCCGTTAGCCTTTTCAGGCAACGGGTTGAGACTTATGGCAAAAGCGACAATATCGAACAGGTCTTTATGGCTGCCCCTGTTCTGCCATCCGAGGCAGCAGCGGCCGATGCAACCGGCAAGCCAGCAATTGCCACTAAAGGTGATGTTTCCATGAATGACAAGAGCACTAACTTGGAAAAGAAGGATGAGCTGCCGCCTAACTTCGAAAAAGGCGCATCTAGCAAGCATCCATTAGGCGAAGTTGACCTCCGCAAGGCGAAGGAAGACAAAGCCAAAACAGCCCGCCTTAAGGCGGCCAAATTGTTGCGTACTCCACTTAGCAACGATGCGACGGCAGAAGAACTCGAGATGCGCCGTCGTGCCATCGAAATAGAAGACGGCGATGGAGCTGGAAAAGAACATGATTGAGTACAACCAGCGAAAGCACCGCCGCACTTTCCGAGATTCAAGTCTCCATTGCAAACTTGACGACAAGTACCCAGAAAAGCCTCGCTTTGACTCCAACAAGAACGTCGTTTACAATACCCCGCTTGTGAACAGGGTGGCAGCTTACCAATGTCTGTTGGAAGATGCTTACTCGCGAGAAGAAAAGGTCAAGTTCACCAAAATACTTTTGAGAAAAGCCATGGAGCAGCAAGCGGTAGCTGAATCCAGATCGGGAAAACTCAGAGGATAACTCTCTCCTGTGTGCTACCATAGGCGGCAATCCAAGCATCCCGGTGACTCCAGCAGCCACAGAGGTGGCGGATCAGGCAGAGACCCAAAGCAGCCTCCCACAAGGCGGCGTGATGAAGAATCCAAGATAGGATCAAGTCGACAAAGGGAAAAACTGACAAAGCGTCGCGGGAGGACAAAGAGCCTCGTGGTGACAGGCATCGCGAAACCTAGTTTCGAGTTCATATGTGTGCAAATATCTAGTTCAATAGGGAGTTAAGTTTTACGGGTACGGTTAGCTCTAACTCCTCAGATTTGAGCAGGCAATGGTAGACATGACTGTAAAATTCCGTGAAACGGAAGAGGCTGCGAGAGATTACCATTTCACGAGGTACTGTAGGTTGCCCTTACGAAGGCGGCGGCGACGGATAGTCTCGATCTCGTAGAATCCCTCGGCTAGCTTCGGCGCCTCTCCGGCCACCCCCTGCACCGGCTGCTCCTCCTCGGGGTCCTCATCCTCATCTTGCTCGTCCTCCTCCTGCACCCATTCCTCCTCTTCCTCCTCCTCCTCCTCATCCTCCTTCCACTCCTCCTCCTCTTCCACCTCCTTCTCTTCTTCTGCATCTCCCTCTTCCTCTTCCACCACCACCGCCGCATCCTCCTCCTCCTCCATCAAATCGCCGGAACCGCCTGCCGCCGGGGAATCCTTTTTGCCTCGAGCCATGACCAATCTATTCCTATTGACCTGACTCCACCTCTACTTTCGCCTCAATTTGTTGTGGATCTTCTGCAGATTGCTGGTGGCGGACTCGGGTTGCGGGTGGAATTTGGGCGACACGGGGAGAACAGGGCTCCTTGCGTGCTGACGCAGGCAGCAGCGGCGGCTGCCCTCGAATTGTTCCCCTCGAGGGCAGGCACGCTTCTGCGGAAAAGCGGGGTAGTTTTTTCTTTCCTTTTGTATGCGTGTTTCTCTGTATTTTTACAGCGCTATGCGGTGCGCATTGAAGTACGTCGTGCCTTTGTACAAAAATCTAAATGTCCCACCTGTAAGTGTGTCAGGCGGCGCCCGGATCCGGCCCACTTCATAAAAAAATAACGCTAAGCTAGTTAGGAACGTGTCGATCAGATTTATCCGTTTTTGACTTGACTATGCGGGCCTATGCGGGAGGCCCGCATGAAACCTGACCCACCTGTCATCTCCATTTGCGCATAGGGCTTATTTTCTAAGAACATCTTCATCGTTAGTTTTAAAATTTTGTCCGGCAACCCAAATAATATGTTCCATTTTGAGTTGCAAAACACATACTGTATTAGACACAATGACACAGTGGGGGATGTCCCCCAAACAGACGGACAAATATGCCGGTCAACGGATTTTTTAGGAATTTTATTATAGCCTAAAAATGACGTGTACGGCGCTTGCGCTCGCCTGATTTTTTTTTTTTTTTGTGCTAGCAGCCTTGTGGCCGACCATTTAATGCTAAGAAGTTTTCGACGAACGCGGCCAAAAATGAAACTCTTGCATGAAAGACCAGGCGCATCTATTTCAAGATATTTCTAGATATTGATATACTCTTGCATATACTCCCTCCATTTAGGTGTATTAGGCCTCTTATGAAAATCTATTTGTTCGGAAATTATAAGGCCTCCATTAGGTATTAATTGCCCGTTTTAATACTGCATGCAAAAATTACATGAGCCTTATTGGCTGTTAATGGGGACATGCAAATAGCTGCAATTATTAGCCTAGATGCGTGAATGAATTGCCCAATGCATGCAGAAGGAATACCCCCATTAATTATTTTAAGAAAAATGTTCATCCACTCTTTGTATACCTTGGTAACGCAGTAAAATCATAGAGGCCTAATACACCTAAACGGAGGGAGTACAGGGTACAAGATCGTATGGTTAAAGATGGATATCTATTGCCGATATGCTGAGTAGCGAGTTTTGATTTAATGCGACCTAGCTGTCTGTCACGTAAATCATGTGCGCGTCATCGTACAGGAACATCTTGTGCCCCGCCGCTCGGTCTGGCACGCACATGAATTTAGTTGGCTACTTCGCTAAGTGGTCGAACCGGGCCAGGTATCGGACCAATAAAGGGTTGTGACGTTGTTTAACTACGGGAAACACTCGTCGGTATCTTCCCCGACCCCCCTCTTTCCACTCCATCCTCCAATCCTCCTGGACGGCAAGGAGTGGCAGCGTCATTTTTTGTCTCTGACATGGAGGGGCCAGCACCCAACGAGACTCTGAGGACAAACACGCCGGCCAATGGATTTTCTATTAAATTTTTATTGTAGCCATAAAAAACATTGCTTTGAAAAAAATTGACATGCCTAGATACAGAAAATAGGATGAGTGGATTGCTTGAAATGAGCGGTCCACATGATCCACTTTCGGAATCTTTTGTTGCCATTGACGTGGGGTTACCACGACAAATCCCATGGTCATGGTAGCTAGGGTTTCGTATGAGGGGGTGAAGTATGGCATTGGTAGTTTCGTCGGCTGACAAGAGGAGATTTTACCCAGATTCAGGCCCCTGGAGGGTAATACCCTACTTTCTGCTTGTCTGGTATTGATGATGAAGTCATGAGGTGTTACAATGGCGATCTCGGCGAGATGCGATCTCGCTAAGGTTGGTGTATGGGTAAAATCATGTCCTAGATCGACGGCCCTCCCATCCTTTATATAGGAGGTTGGGTCTCGGGAGTTTGCAACCGACTAGATTTACAGGGAAGGAAACCTAAACTGCCATGGACTACGCTTCCTTGGAACGTACTCCATGCGATGTGCCTCCATGTTGGGATGTCCTTGTGGGTTTCATACGGGCCACCCAGTGCGCTGCAGGCTGGATTGCACCAGGTATGCCCACGGTGGGGTACCCCGAAGGGTAGACCCACGTTAGCCATAAATTTTTTTTTAGGGACAGAAAATCCCGTGAGTGGACATCTTGAGGTGGCGGGTCTACTTGAACTCACCGGATCTTCTGCAGCCATATAAGAACATTATTCAGGGACACACGTGGGCCCAGCCTTGGAAAATCCTTGAATGCATCGCCACGTGCTAAAAGGCCTGACATGTGGGACAATTCACAGGGGCGTGTCCAGGCGTTGTTCGGTGCCTCCGAGCAGGGCCCCCAAGCTTGGGGGTGGCTCAGGGGTGTCGGACCGATGGGGGCTACCGCTAGGACAGTTTTTGTGTCCGGAGCCCACCGGTGCTTTCGCGGGTTGTGGTAGCTCTCTCTTTTTACGACATAGAGATGATACACATACAATTAACAAAAATTAGAAGGATACAAGTGGTTGTATTGTTGCATGTCACACTCGCCGCAACTATCAAGCACCCACGTACTTCATCGTCGCTAGAGAAGGAGAGCACCAACAACTAGTACACACATTGCACTGAAAAAAATGAGCCACAGTAGTCACCACCTTCGTAATGCTCGATCTAACCGGATAAAGAACATCGGCCGATGGAGCACTTTGATCTTCTTTAACGCCAGATTCGGGGGCAATGTCATCAGGTGACCTGATCCCCCACCGGATTTCGCAGATCCGCAGCTGTCAACACCGCCGCACTCTAGGAGTACTTATCCTTGCCGCCACGCTAAAATGCAATGCCAGATTGAAGTCGCTCAAACAGCTTGGACTTCGTCCTCTCATCGGGACCAGCAACACCTCCGACGAGGAGGAGCACGGGCTAGGAGACCATTATTCCTACTAACACCATCATGATTTTCCTACCATGACGCCGATAGAGGAAACTCGAAAACCTAGGACTAAAACACATGAACAAACGAGAATCAGAACTTCCCTCCTCTTCGCGGCACAAGGACGACGATCAGAGGGAAATGGGGTGCAGCAGAATCGCCGGGGAGCGACTTACATCTAGAACCACCGCCCTCGTGCAGTTAGAGGAGACGAAGAGTAAAATAACGCTGCTGGAGTATTCTAAGAGCAACTCTACCATATATACTCATAGGGATGGAAACGTATGGGCTGCGGATTAGATAGTGCCCTTCTCACATCTATCTTTTCATATTTGTGATCAAGTATGGTTATAAATATGGATGTTGTCGAATACGAATATGGAACGTCTGTTACTCAAATACGGATGCGGATCAAATGATTTTTCAATTCAGAACAGAAACCAATATAACCAAAAACAGACTCATGTTGTAATGAGTCAACTATAGAACGGTATGGAAAGAAATATAGTGCTATAATACATGATAGTTTAAGTTCAATGTACATTTGACCACTTTGTTACTTTTAGGCTTGGTAATTGGCATATTGAGCTATTAGACTTAGAAGATAATCAAAATCCTGATTCTATCATGTAATTCCATGACTTGTCATCTAATTCTACGACTTTATAATCTTTAAATTGATTGGATGATTCTACGATACCAATACCAGTAAGTAGAATCTATGATTTACGAATTCTACTGGTTATGATCCCATGATTTGCAATCTAGTTTTTTTTTTGAAATTTCCCACATATATTAGGTCAGCAAGCCGCCTCATTAAAACCCTGCCAGTCCCTTTCGGTACCCTGGGTAGGGAAAGAGTGCGTCTGAAACTTGCCGCCCTTAAGCATTAATCACAGTTACATCATCCGCTAGGGTGCTTACAAGATAATCAGGAGGATCCTCATGCCAAACAACAGACATAGAACCCTCCACATGTCTAGCAGGGTGGCCCGCGCACTTGCGCGGCTAGATTTATTTGATATTTTTCTCTTGCAATACATATATTTCTATGTATACAGCATATTAATTTTGAGATGTTGGTGTGCTATTAGATAAAACCTCAAAAATATGAAAACCTTGTAGAAGAAAATTTATGTGAAACATACTATCAATTTAACTCACCTCTGCATGATTTTACTGTGAAACTTTATTAGTTATAAAGTTGTTTTCAAGAACATTGGTTTGGCAGAATATTGAATGCCATGGCCCTCCATTTTGCTCATAGTATTTTGATTAATATTTAGATTTGTCTCGTTGGGCTCTTCCTAAGTCTGTTCTGTAGAGTCCATCTTTTCTTAACCTGATTGCCTCCTCTGTCAATATTCAAGTGTTCAGTTATTTAATTATTGTGAAAATTCATGAAATGGGGGTTCTTTTTAATTCAAAAGTGAATTGTAGCAGATATTCTCTTAACCTGCTCTTGGCGGTGGCGATGGCGTGGGACGCCAATGATAGCTCACTGCTTGAGCTGAACCAAATCAAGGCATGGCTGCTACGGCAGAAGCCCCAACGCCAGACCACGTCTGCGGGTGCCGGCATATGCGTGATTTTCTGGTTAGCGAGTTGCAACGCCAACGATAGTATGACGACAAAGACGGCTCTGCAAGAATAGGTGAGATCTAAGCTACCTCCACCAATTTGGTTTGCTTCGATTTTGATTTACTGGTCCATAGCCGAGGAAATTTGAATCCCATGGGTGCTGGTGAGTCGTTTTTTGCAAGGAACTGTGCATTCTTTGATGGATCTTCTGGTAAATGATATGCGAATAAATAGCATCCAGTGTCAGGTTATATGTAGTTATTCTCTTTAGGAGAAACAAAACATTAGGATATTCTGAATTGGTAGGTATGTTTCCTTTTTATCAGCCCTTGTAGGAGAATATAAATGCTCGCCAGATTTGATGCAATTCTCTATTTGACGATCTTCATCTCTTAATGCAATTCTTGATTTGCTGATATTCATTCTACATGCTGCAGTCTACTGGTTTGGAGTCCAGATTTTCTCTTGCTAGCTGTTTTCCATTCATTGCTGAATGCAGAGGTTAGCTGAATTTCATATGGGTGACTTCTTGGTCTTCACATAGGCATTTTACTTTGTAAGGGTAGTACGCAGTCATTACATGGCAGCAACTAAGCTTAAGAGGTTAGCTGGAGTAGGTAGTGTAATTTACCAAGCAAGGTGGATTTTATTTGATGTCTGTAGTCTGAACGGAACAATCGACTTAGATAGCTCTGTTTGTGATCTGTGATTCGCCTCCTTGCTGAAATGGTGGAATCCTGTGATTGAGGTGCTAATGCAGCACGATTTTATGGGGTCAGTTTTGTCATTGTCCAAACTAAAATGAAACATAGATATATTCAGTTCCAGTTTAATGGTTCTATTAAATAAAGTATATTTCAGTTTGATGCTTTGTAGACAGATTAGTGTGTTGTTTTTCTGTAGGGGAAGAGATGGAACATGATGCTGAAGAGGACGACTATGAGGAAGATGGGGATAGCGCATAGTTGACGGATAATTCCATTACATGTTTTGGGACTTGTATTCAGTCAACAGTGTGTCGGGTCATGTGTGTGTTTCGTCACGCAGTGTCCATTTGTAAATATACTAATGCATATTTGGAACCGGATTCTCCTAATTGTGATGATCAGGTTCTTTTGTTAATGGAGAAGAGGTGATGCATGTTTTCTTTCAAATTTTCTTTACTGCCATGATGTCATTGCGTAACGGTTCTGTTCAGTTAAAATCGAAAAAGACCAAATCATTTGGTCATGGGGATTTTTGGTTCTTTCTTTTCAAAGGAACCGACCAGTCAACATTTTTAGAACACCAATGTTTTTTGGAACACGGATGAACCCAACCTATTGACACTGAACGTTCACACATATAGAAACTGGGCCAACGGTTCTCACCTACGCACACCTGGCACATGCTATACAAAGACCGTGCCATACTAAAAACTGCTACGCGCGTGGGACGATAATAGCTAAGAAATAACTTTCACGAAAAACTGATTTTCAGTATTGAAATTCTCCATGGGCTAAATATATTCTATAAAATCACCCCGTAGCAACGCACGGGCAATTAGCTAGTCCCGTATAGAATTCCGATCTTAACTACCTTGACTGACGAAAATTGACTACATGATTTTATTTAGATACGGACATATCCATTTCCTTATCTACACTTGTTTCTAAATTCAATACTATAATCTGCATATTACCACACCATTTCCATTTTCCTCTCATAGTAAGACTTCTTTTCCTGTAGGGTCAAATGTTAACCGCGCGCATTCACTTCTCATAATAAGACTTCTTTTCCTGTAGGGTCAAATTTTCACCAAATAGCTGAAGATACGATTCCATCGCTAACTTAACCACAACCATTAAAATGCAACACATGGTTTGGGTTTCCGTGGTTCAACTATTTCCTGTGAATTCAAGCAGACCAAACAAATCATTAACTCCTAAATGAAGTTTGTTAGCTGCTAGTACATGTTAAATCAGAAGATATAATTTTTTTTTATCAAAACCAGGCTACCAGCAGAATGCGACCTATTACTAACAGGGGCGGAGCCAGGATTTGAGTATGGGGGGGGGGGGGGGGGGGGGGGGGGGGGGGGAGGGAGAAGTCAATGACCACACAATTTTTGGAAAACAAATAAATTTCATCTTCAATCCACTGACGGAGCTGCATACATAATTTTGATATCAATTGGCATCACGGTTTTTGCAAGACACACGCTTAAATATTCTGAAGTTTAGATTAAGGAATATAGTCGTAGGTATCACTACAGCTGCTCCAATCATTCTTCGTATCTTGGGTTCTAAATTCTACGGCGGTAGTCAGGTAGTATATTGTATCAACAAAACAAATAAAGCAATCAACTGTAATTTACAATCAATCTAACAAACTAGAAACTAGCACTAGTATGGATCACACTGTGGTACGATCTACCGTATGTCCACGATGAAACCGTGAAGCAATCCAGCTTTTAGGCCGCAGCCAAAGTCTGGTGATCAAGCGTCGGGGACGACTTGCGTCGGGCATGAGCGGCAAATCTTTGCTTGCCTACTGCCATGCCCTAGCGCAGCGGGCGACGGTGATCAACAATTGACCGGGTCTAGCGAGTCAAATCTGTTTCCTGCTATCTTGTGTGCGCGCGTAGATCCTAAATAATAGGGATCAGCTTGACATCGACAGCTCGTAACAATTAGGGAGATTCTTGGGCTTGTGGGCTTTAGTCTTTCACTTGCGTGTTGTGAATTTTGGGCTGCGCTTACAGAGTCTAATGGTCGTTCTTAATTACGCAATCAACATCAACCTAATACTAGCGGAAATTGTTAGGGGGTGCCGATCGTTGGGGGGGGGGGGGGGGGGTCTGACCCTTGCTAGTACCCCCTGGATCCGCCCCTGATTACTAAGACAAATCCCCTAAAAAACTAAGAAAGATGCAGAATCGTACATGTTAATCCCAGTATCATATTGAGCTTCCAGCCAAAAAAACGAGCAGCACATCCATTACATACACAACCCTCAATTTGGTTCACTGTATTGAATACAACATGTGCAATATTTTCTCTATAATTGCGAATCAAACTTGATACATCATGTTTGTGAGTTACTAGTAACTAGTTGGCATGTACGTGCAATGCACGTTTTATAATTAAAGGATCAATTTACAAGTAGGAAATATTGCACATCCAATGTACGTGCTGACTAATTCATACACAATAATTAAGAGGTCATTTCAGCGACATACTACCAAGTTCAAACAAAATTCGAATGTGACATCATTTCAGCTACATGTTGCCAAGTTTAAACAAAATACCTTTTCCTTCTTACCTTCGACACATCTCACAAATAGAGTTTAGCATTTGAAAATCGATGGTATTTACAGAAAAAGAAGACATTTCTTTAGGATTGTGTAACTTGAAATAAAAAGAAAGGATACACATAAATTATGGGAATGCAAAGTATTGAATTCTTTAAAAACAAATGGGTACCTCATTGCCTATCCTACTATTTAGGCCAGGCCCAACAGTTGTGTAGTAGAGGCAGAAGTAGAACACATGCATGGAAAATTGATGCTCCGTCGGGCCTGCAAGAAAACAACTGGATTCAAGTGCAAAGACAGCTTTTGAATCGATCGGAGAACACTTCAAGATGCACTGATTTGGAGGATGGCAGTTCTGAAGTAGAAGAAAAGGCTGTCAATGGCTCCAATGATGGATGCTGAGGGAGGCTGCGGATGAGGGGTGGCGGGCTGGGGATGCCTGGGTTGTGCAAATTCTCAACAAAACAACTTATCTTGTCGTCCATCTCAAGACAGAATTAACAACTCCCTTGAATAATACTACTTTCTATAGTCGCTTGTCATCACAATTCACGAACTGAAGCCTGCTTCTCATGGCGCTGATTGCTAGGTGACTGATATATTTTTCCTACACGGTCAGAAATAATCGCAGGCCCTTTAAAATTCACAAAGATTTACCGTGTCTAGAGGGAGAGGAACAGCTCCTTTCCCGAATCCATGTTCTTCCGACTGATCTACACATGACAGTACCATACGCGTACCTGCAAATGTACAGGCTCGGTCGGTGATTCAGTGGCCAGGCGAAAAAATGTGATCCACGCTATCTAAAAGATGGGTACCGGCCGCCTGGCGCATGTCGCCGTTCTTCTGAACGCCAAGACAGAGAGAGGAGGGAGAAGCCCCTGTGTTGCGTACCGATACAGAGATGGAAGCCTGGGCATGGGGAGAGTGAACTTCGAGCAAGGGAAATTTAGATTGATTGCACCCTGGAAATTTAGGGGATGTAAATTGAGAGGGGACACGCGAAGAGTGGATTTAGAAGGAGCTGCGCTAGGGTCTCTTGGCGAGGATTCATGGTGGGGAAAGGTGGGCTGAGCGAGGTATTTGCAGCCACGTGATCTGAGAGAGAGGAATCTGTCGCTGCCGTTAGCCCGCCTCCTGCACTCGCCGCTCGCTCCCGCCGCGGCTGACCAGGAGACAAAGGAGTCCACAAGGGGAAGAAAGATATGACGGGAAGACGCCCGCGGCTAGCTCTTTTCCACGCCCACCGCAGGCCCACCCGGCTGTGCCAGCGGCATAGAGCCATAGAGGGCAGCTTGCCGCTGCCGAAGGAGGAAGAACATGTGGTCACGAGCGCGGCCAAGCTGAAACGACAGGGATTGCGGGTTGATTGTCTCCCGCACCACAGATCCATCCGACGGGGTTCGATCCGAGGTCTTCGCCGACCTTGTTGAAATCGGCCGCATGCACGCTTAGGCCTACGCAGCCGAGCAAGTTGAAATAAAACGAACCGGTACGATGGCATTAGCAGTATTGTGTGATTTGGTGGGAGGGTAAAACGGGCAAAAGTGGATTTGTGTTGAGTTGTCAAACATTGGATCGATCTGGACCGTTGGCCAAATATTGAAGGGCTCAGATTCAATGTATCAACACAAGTTTGCTCTTTTATAGTAGTATAGATACGGAGAAAATCAGGAACAACCACACATCTGATAAAAGATACCAGGAGAACTATAATCTCACATTAAAACGACAGATGAACTCCACCTTGGGTAACCACTATAAACCATTTAGTCTTCATAGCGACAGATGAACTCCACCTTGGGTAACCACTATAAACCATTTAGTCTTCATAGCAGATAGCACCTAACAATGATAAATTGAATGCACTGATATTGCCTTGAGTCAACTCTCCTCTACTAAACATGAAAAAATCAAACCAGTATAAAAGCTAACAAACTCAATCAGTTCTAGGTTTATGGCAAAGATGTCTCAATATCACTGTGTCCTAAAACACAATGGTCGCTACGCAACAAACAGACATCCAAACTTAACTAGTCAAAACAAAATACACCTCAAAGCATGCAAAATTGACTATTCAGGTAGATGAACAAATAATCAAACTATTTGGTCATATTCTTATTTTAAGTGATTTCATATTTCCTGGGATGTTATTGGTAAGGCAAGAAACTTCCAAACGATAATTGTGCACTGGATCATGCTGAATGTTCTTTGTTGAGACTGAAACCAGTCTTTTGTTAACCCAACATTATCTGGTTCCATTCCGGATAAACAGCATCAACCTAAAGGTTACACATTGCCACCCAGCAGCCAGCAGGAGACTGAGGCAATTGATGTGTTCAAAATTTGTTACGAAATCAGAGTGTTGGATGCAAATCTACTACAGTAGTTCTATGTGCACCAAACCAGTCGGCAAATCAGCTACAGTTGTGATCAGCAAAATATGGAACCGCAGGTAGCACATGATAACTAGAGTATATGAATTGCTCTTATTAGTCCACAACCGAGTGTATTTTCAATCCTGTTGACAACAGCCATACTGTAACTGTCTTAGAGCTAACTAAGAAGAAGCAGCGGCAGAGCCAGACGCGTCTGCAGGAGCTGCCTCATCGTCCTTGTGCTTCACCATGCCCGAATCGACCAGGATGGGCACCTCGGCCGCAAGCCATGGCGCAAGCCCGAGGCAAAGAGCGTGCGCGAGCCCAAACCTCGGGCAGTTCTTGGCCCACAGCGGCTTGAAGTGCACTGTGAGGCAGATCTTCCCCCCGCGGTACATCTGCATCATCCATATTCCATTACACAAGAACAATTACAATCCCCCGCAAGAAAAAAGGCGAAGAAGATGATGAGAATCTTGTGGGTCTTGCCATCGAGGGTGGGGAGCTCGATCTCGGGGGCGACCTGAGGGTAGGCGACGGGGATGTCGAACTGGAGGGGGAACTCGTAGCGGCGGAGGTTGTGGACGTACCAGCAGGTGCCCTCCCAGCGGGTGCCTTCCGGGTTGGCGGCGGATATGCGGAACCAGTCGTTGTCCTTGGACTTGTTCACCGACGTGTAGGCGATGAGGCCGCGGTACTCCTCCTTGAGCCGCTGCCGCCACGCATCGCCGTCCGGGGACCCGCCCGCGTCGACAGCAGCGGGATCTCGCCCACCACGCTCTTCGTGCCCTTGTCCCACCCCTCCATGGATCCGATTTCCCTCTGGCTCCTCCTCGCTTTCCCTCTGCTCCGCCTCTCCCTTCTTCTATCCTCCCGTGCGGATCTGACGCGAGGCGAATGTGATTCTCTCTCGGGACTGCTTGGATTTTACGCCGACGGCTGGTCTGGTATTCGCCGCAAGCAAAGGGACCGAGCTTTGGGGACGCTTGATCGAAACCAACGGTTCGCATAAGGGTGTGTTTGGTATGTGTCACCAAGTGGAATAGAACGGGTCCAACCCGTTCCAGGGAGTGATTCACGTGTTTGGTAGGTAACTGGAACGAGAACCAACTGATTCGCGCGAAGGAATATTCCGGTAAGATTCGGAACGGGTCGTCCCACCAAATCGAAGGAACCACTTGGTTCCCGAGCGATTAAGGAGAAAAAAAAAAGAAATCGCTTCGCTCAGCGCATCTCAGCCCGTCGCTCGAACCTCCCGTCGCAACTCTCCCCGACGGCGCCCTCCTTCTCCCGTTCCCTCTCTCAATTCGCTGGATCTCCTCACTGCGGCGGCTACTTGCGGGGTGGGCAGAGCAGGCCGGGTCGGGCGGAGCAAGACGGGCCGGGCGGAGCAAGACGTGGCGGCGCAGCTCAGTCGGCGGCGGCGGAAGGAGACGACCGGCCGGGGATGGCGGCGGCGGGTACGTGCGGGGCGGCGCAGCTCAGTCGGCGGGCTCCCTGCTCCCTGCCGCGCTGCTCCCGAGCGTTTGGGAAGAAGAGGATTAGGGAGGCTGACATGTGCTGACTAGTGGGTCCCAGTGGCAATTCCATTACACTTATTTGGTCACAACCAAACGCGAGAATGAAACGGAATGGAACGGTTCAATTCCACTGGAATGGAACCATTCCATTCCATTCCACTTCGTTCAAATACCAAACACACCCAAGACATGAAGATATTAGCAACGATTTCTTTGACGTCTTTTTTTTTCGAAACGGGGGAGCGAAACGATGGACGAGCTTTTTTTTGCACTAGTAAACGGGCACGTGCCATGCACGTTTAATATGGGACATATATCAGCAAATCATGAAACAAGTTTAATCTCATTATTGATGTGAAAACTGGAAATATAACAAAATTGTCACATATATAATAATGTACTTATGAAATATTTAGGTCTCATGTCAAAATAAATCAACCAGCAACTTAAAAGGAAAAAAAAAATCCTGATGTCCTTGACCAGATCTTGTACAACTTGGGGGATTTTTCTTCACATTCGTTGTCCTCGATACGTAAGCATGTGTACCAATATTGAATAGTCCTTGTGGCATTTGGCCGTGTAACTTCTTTACCATTACACGATGGCATAAACTTTAGAACAAATAATCCATGCATGTTGTTATAGAGATGTACACATTGTTGTTAGTAAAAGTGTATAAAAAATATGTGCTATGCTGATGGACAAACTGAGTAAGTGAAGATGTATTTGAGAGTCTCCGCTTCAGCTTGCCATGCTACTTCCAGCGGTTTTCATAATCTGACAGTACCAATTCTGACTGCACAATAGCCTTTTTCTCTAGTTTCTCCCCTTAGTTGGAGGGTTTATTTTGTAGCGCAACCTCTGTCTTTCCTTTCTGAAGTTACAAGTAATCAGATTGTTACGGAAACAAGTATGACGAAGTAAATAACTTTGTTAGCCAAGCTGTCTAGAAGTACATGAATAAGAATAGTTCAAAAGGCTCCAAATCAAGATAAGGACAAATAGCTGCATACATATTATTTCCTCAACATAACAGGTGTATGGGGCTGCCATTATTACAAGATAAATCTCATAGATGGCATAACATGTTTAGATCGAAGTTATACAGATATGTTTGGAACAATGGCCATGATTGGGTATTTTAAACTATATTGTGATATTCCAATCTTTAAACAATAACATTATATCAGCACTATTCCACAAGCAAAGTATCCACATTCAAATACTTACCACTGAATCTTCCACGGCTCAAATACTTACCAATTGAACTGTTATCGTACTGCAATGACTTCAAAAATATTTATTGCTATAAAATTCCACTCAAATATTACCTATGGTTCAGTTTTCAGGTTTTGTCAAAATATTGGTTGCATTTCTCGAATTTATCAACAATTCAGTTCAACTCTGATTTACCTGAAAATCTTACAGTATGTCAACAATAGATATACCTTGATTGTGTATTTTTTTCATTGTTCTATGCTCGTTTGGTTGCCCAATTAAATTATAAACACATAGCAGTTTCAGAAAAACAGAGAGCAGTTTCAATGCGCTGATTTACCTCTGCGGATCCTTGCCTCAAGTATACATTTCCTTGACAACATATGCTCTCGCTCGAGAGGACTTATATGGTGCGGTACAAACCTTACAAACAATTTTGTGAACTAAACAAAATATTGTACTTTACCTCCTTCAATCTCCATGGTAAATAAAGGCAGAAGCTTCCCAAACCCTGATGGAACATAGACACCCAAACAGTCACGAAACAAAATTCAATCTATACAACTATTAAATAGTTCATGGCCTGCAAAAAATCCAGCCAATAATGCATTGCAATGCACTGCAGTTTGGTGCTTTTTAATCAGACCCATTGTCATGCAAAAGTCTATCGTTGATTAACCATGCTTGACGACACTTCTTTGAACCGGCTCCGTGGTGTAGATTAATGCAGGTAACTGAAGTAGAGATCAATAGGCAGAGGAAGAGACATCGGACCTGAATAAAATGCGGCAAGCCGCGAGCAGTTGCCGAACTGCAGCCAACCAGTGTCGGACTACCGGCGGATGCAGGGGACATGCGGGGCGGCGCGGGTGCCGGCGTGTCCCATCCCATGCAGGCTATCGCCTTCTGCTTTTCTGTTCTTGTTGGTGTCTGCACTTGCCCTGCCCGTGTGTACTTCTTTTCAGTATGTGCAAGTGTTTGTACTGCCAAACACATAAATAAAGCACTGTATGTTCGTTTGAGCAGATTAAATGAGAGAACAAAGAGCAAGGGGGCTGGGCCGTGGTGGCCATGTCGCCGACGGCAGGTGCAGGACCTTGCACATGGTCCAGAATCTTCACCACTAACGGATCGTCGTGGAACCAGCAGAAGGTACAGGGCCTTGCAGCTAGCCGCTACAAACTTGGATCGATTCGGCTGCCGTCTGCTAAAACAACACCCTCCACATCGATGGCCAGGGAGACCAGGCACCAGTCGCGGGCGAACGACAGGTTCCTCTTCCGACCGGCACGCGGGCAAACGTCGGGGGAAGGAGAAGGGCTGGAAACGGGGAGCCACAACGGGAGCTCACGTTGGTGCAAGGAAGCGTTCCCGGTGGCGAGTCTGGCAATTGACGACGGTCAGCAGGCTGTGTCCTGTGTGCTGGCTCGCGTCGTCCGGTCGGTGCGAGTGCGTGCGGGGCGGCGACATGCTGCCTCGCGTTGGGGGCGGTGGCGTGCTCGCGCAGGGACGGCGACGGGGGTCGTTCCGTGCGATTGATCGTGTTTGTTTTTAGGCGGTGGCAATCCTTGTAATTATTAGAAAAACGAAAAGGTGTGTTGAGTTGTCAAACATTGGAGCGATCTGGATCGTTGATCAGATATTGAACGGATTAAATTTAATGTATACCGAACATGTTTGCTCTTTTAATAGTAGTATAGACTAGTGAACGTGAACGTGTACGTGCAAAGCACGTCTTCTCCGTAGACATGGTGTGATACGAAAATAGAGTGGAATGAATGTTCCTCCTCCATTTTCTTCTCCATCCTCGTGTATCACTTACTACTTCTTTCAATTGAAATTCATTCGATAAACCAGAATTTGACAATCTTTGCATATATTTAGTATAAGTATGCAATCTATGAATTTCTTAGTGAATTATTTCAAATAATCAGTTTCATAGGTATCGAAAAATCTTAATAGTCTTGACGTTGTTCAAAATATTAATGTTCTCGTAAATAAAAAAATTATAAACCTTTATGTTATTCCTCCTAGTTGAATGCATGTGCGCGAATTTCACCCAAAATGTTTTAACAGGACACAAGCTCTCTTCTTACATGTGTGAATTTCACCAAGTCAAAAATAAAAATGCACCACCGAAAATGACCAGATGCAAGTTAAGAGATAGCGGATAGCGTCACTACATATAGATAGCATAGTGGCCTGTAATCAATTATGGTTCACTCAAATAAGAGTACTCTAAGCATTCTATACAGCCAGGACCTCAGGACCTTCATGTCATGCGAATTAAGAGAAGAAATATAACAGTGCTTGCCGCTAAATTTTTTTTTGAGGGGTGTTACAGATTTATTCAACGGTTACACAAGGAGGGATACAAAGGCCCGGAGGCGGGGCCAAAAGCCACACTTGGCGACCCGAATTATCTAGAACTACGCTTCTCGCAAGACTATGAGCTTCTTTATTGTGAACTCTCCGCTCATGGGTAAACGCCAGAAGATCAAAGTTGTTCTTTGCTCTGTAATCTCAAATACGATGTGGGCATGTGAAAGGACATTTATTATCCCCTCTATGTTTTGTGTGTTAGATAACAACACCGTGAAAGTTTAATATGTTGCTGAGTGATTTCAGAATTGTCCGGTATCTCTCCGTATTCAAAAAGAAGAAAGAAAGTTCGGGATATCGGAAAAGAGGCGCGTGCCCTGGGTGGCCGGTTCCCAGGCCGGCCAGGCCGGGCTCCAGGCCGGCCGGCTCTGCTGGGTCGCCGGCTCCCAGCCGGACCAGTCCGGGCCCCTGGCCGGTTGGCTCTGCTGGGGTGCCGGCTCCCAGGCCGGCCAGTCCGGCCCCCATGCCGGCTCCTCTGGATCTGGGCACAGCTCGCCAGGCCGGCCTCCAGGCCGGCCAAGCCGGCTCCCCAGCCGGCCACTCTGCAGCCTCCAACGGCCACTTATTGGAGGGGCTTTAAATAGCCCTTCACCTACCTTGAGACAAGCAGCTTGAACACATTGAAGAACACCATTGATTGCAAGCTCAAGATTTGATAGATCTCCCAATCCCTCCACCCAAACTCGTTGATACTTGGAGGATTGAAGGAGAAGCCCGGATCTACATCTTCACCAAGCCGTTCTTCATTTCCCCCTCATTCACTTGAGGGACCTTTGCTAGGGTTTCCACTAGGAAAACCTAGCCCTCTATTGTACTCACTTGATTGTCTTTGTGACAGATTGTAGCTGTTTGGGAGCCCCCAATCCTTTGTGGGTTGTGCCCCATCGTTGTTGTAAAGGCTCCGGACTCCGCCTTGAAGGTTTCCGATAGTTGAAGTGAACCAAACCTTTGTGGTGCGGTTCATCGGAGAAGAGGGTGAGGCCTTTGTGGCCGTTGATTGACCTTGTGTGGTTCACACCTCTCCAACGAGACGTACTCCCCTAAAAAGGAGGAACTCGGGATTACATCCGTGTCTCCGCGTGCTTTGACTTCGGTTACCTCTATCCTTGTTTACCGCCTTATAATTGCTTAGTTGCTAGCTTGTCATATAGGTAAATTCACCGTAGTTGCATATCTAGAGAATTTACCTTTTGTGTCAAGCCTAAATTGAAAAAGACTAAAATTGGAGTAGCACCTATTCACCCCCCCCCCTCTAGGTGTCATACCGATCCTTTCAATTGGTATCAGAGCATAGGCTCTCTTGTTTTGGGCTTAACCGCCTAAGAGAAGTATGACACAAAGTGAGGATGAGGCCGATCTTGCCAAGGCCAAAGAGACCATGGCATCCATGGCCGATATCAAAAAGTTGGAAACAACATTGACATCGTCCATGAATGACATGAATGTCAAATTTGATGAGTTGCGTGACATGCTCATGAAACTCACAAATGCCAAGGTTTCGGAAACCATCCCACTAGAGGGCATCTCTAACTCCGATGAAGGTGATTCCGAGGAGGGTAAAAAGAAAAATGAGAAGGGGGTGGAAACCACCTCCGGATCTAAACCAACTCCTCCTCCTACCAAGCATGAAGATGGGAAGGAAGAGTACCATAACGTTCCGGGATGGTACCCTATCGACCCACCTATCACCACCCGCATAAACCCCATTGGTCCTCCACCTAAGCTTAATGCATTAGCTTTGCTAGTTGGCAACGCTCAATGAAATCTCATATTAACAGTGCCTCTATCGAGCTTTGGAGGATCATTGAAGATGGTACAAGGTTGCGGATCCAAGCAATGTGACAAGAAGAGAATTTGCCGAAAAGCAACTCAATGCCTCCGCACTCCATATGATTGAACTTTCAGTGAGTGAAAGTGACAAGCATTATGTTCTCAATGCCACCACCGCCAAAGAAGCTTGGAATTGTCTTGAGGTTGCATTTCTTGGGAATGAAAGCATGAAGAGAAACCGATATGAGTCTTTGAGCAATGATGCCGAAGGCTTCTACATGTTTGACAATGAGAATCATGAAGACATGTATGGAAGACTCAAGACTCTTGCAAAGGCCTTCTTTGATGTGGGGGCAACCTATGTGGATGATGCTTATGTCAAGAGGAAGTATGTGAATGCTCTCTTGCCTTCGAGCCCATCGAGTGAAGGCCATTCAAGGAAGACACAACTACAACGAAATGACATCCAATGAAGTTATGCAAGAAGTGCAAGCCTCCAAGGTTGCCACCAAGAATGCCGAAGATAACCGTGCTAGGGCCATGGGGATGAAACAAGGCCCCTCACTTGCTTTGAAGGCCAAGGTGGTATGTCTTGATGAGGTTGAAGCGTGCCCAAGCAACATTGCTCCAAATGATCTTGAACCGGCTCTAAATGGTCATATAGCTCTTGCCACAAGAGAGTTTTGGCAAGACCCGGCAAAAGCTAAAGCCAAGGTTGATAAAGAGAACAACTCAAGTGGGAAGAAAGAGCTAGCCTCAAAGTGGAAGACGTGCTACAATTGTCATGACAAGAACCACTACATAAGAGAGTGTCCTTATGAGAACCGAGAGCAAAATGGTGGGAAGCTCATCCCCAAGGACCATTCAAGTTGATCCAAAAGAAGCCCGCAAGACCAAGGAAGCCTTTCTTCAAGAAGGCACCAAGAATTGTGTTGGTGGCACAAGAAGAATATGCCACAAGTGATTCCGAAGATGAAGATGCACCTACTAAAGAGGTAGCCGCATTGGCTATTGTATCAACTTCATCATCTTCTCTCTTTGAATCCCCCAATGAGAACTTCTCCACCAACAACGCTCGTTGCCTCATGGCTAATGTCACCGAGGTATCATCTCCTTCTCCCAAGACTATGCATGAAATGAGTGATCAATCTAGTCTTGTGATTAAGAAAGAACTTGTTGCTTTCGATACTTTCATGACTAACTTGCAAGGTGAAGCTAAGGAACATGTTGAGTCTCTCATGAGACAACTATGTGCGGCCGAAGAACTTCTTCAAGAAAAGAGTAAGATTGAGAGAGAGGATTCTCTCACCATTGCCTCTTTGAATGCTTCCGTAGCATCCTTGAATGCCTCTCTTGATGAAGAGAGTGAAGAAAGATGTTCTCTTGAGGAAAGACTTGAGTCTCTTGATGCTAAAAATGATGATATCATTAATAAAATCATTAAGGATAGAGATCATGTCTTTGCTAAATATAAAGTGCTTAAAAAGGAGAAAGTTGAACTTGGGGTTGCTAATGCTAGACTTCTTGAGGATATGGAGAAGCTTGACAAGGCTCACAAGGCCTTGGAAACAACTCACTCCCTTTTAGTCAAGTCTCATGAGCAACTTCAAACTCAACTTTCTAAATCTAGCTCAACTAGCATATCTATTCTTCCTCGTGTTCATGAAAATGTTATTGAAGAAAATGTTAGTGCCAAGACCTCTATTCCCAAAGGTAAAGATAAGGGTATTGCTTACTTATTTGAGCAAAAACCACACAAAGGGAAGGAGGGTCTTGGTTATGTAGCCGAGCCCAAGAAGAAAGTGGGCAACAACAAGAAGATCAAGACCAAGCCCGCACAAGCCAAGACTTCCATTGCGGTGGTAGTGCCACAAGGGGCAAGACCACTCGTAGTGACTTTGCGGGGCATAACAACCCCAACTATATTCTTTATGTTGATTATTATGGGGATGTTTATGCTCAATATGTTGGTCCATATGATGGTTACATTGATTACTCTATTTGGGTTCCTAAGACCCTTGTTGCTAACCAAAGAGGACCCATTGAGAAATGGGTACCTAAATCCAAGCAATGATTTCTTGTAGGACTATGCTTCCGGTGGATCGAAATGGGTGGTTGATAGTGGATGCACTAGTCATATGACCGGAAGCAAGGAGATTATGACGGAGTTGAGACCAAATCTAAATAACTCATCCGTCTCTTATGGTGACAAGTCAAAGGCCGAGGTAAAGAGTCTCGGCAAGGTGGTAGTTGCAAGGGATATCACCCTTGTAAATGTCATGCTTGTTGAGTCTCTAGGTTACAATCTTATGTCCGTTCGTGCTCTTAATAAGATGAACTTTGATGTCCATTTTACTATTGATATGGTGGTACTCTTGAGGAGCAAGACTCTAAAGGTCATGTTCGTTGGGTATGTTGAAAATGAGTTGTTTGTGGTAGACTTTTCGGGGTCTACCAACACTCAAGCAATATGCCTATTCGGAAAGGCCGACGTGGGGTGGTTGTGGCATCGCCGCTTGTCCCATGTCAACATGAGAACTTTGCAAAGTCTTCACAAGGGTGGCCACATTCTTGGACTAAAAGAGGATGTTTCTTTTTCTAGAGATCGTCTTTGTAGGGCTTGTGTTGAAGGAAAGATGCATGATTCTCCCCATCCGGGCAAGACCATTATTTCATCAACGAGGATTTGGAACTTCTTCATGTTGATCTCTTTGGTGCCGTGCCTCAACCTAGTCTTGGTGGGAAGAAATATTGTTTGGTGATTGTTGATGACTATTCAAGATTTACTTGGGTTTATTTCTTCAAGACGAAGGATGAAACCCAACAAACCATCATCGACTTTTCCAATATTGTTCAACGCCAATACAATGTCCCTATTTTGGTCATTAGGAGTGATAATGGCTCCGAGTTCAAGAACTACACCTTAAATGAGTTTCTTAGTGAAGAGGGGATTCGTCATCAATATTCCGCTGCATATACCCCTCAACAAAATGGTGTAGCCGAAAGGAAGAACCGGACTCTCATGGATATGGCAAGGTCTATGTTGGCGGAGTTTAAGTCTCCGCTATTCTTATGGGCCGAGGCTATCTCCACGGCGTGTCACTCATCTAACCGGTTATTCTTTCGTGTTGGCAAGAAGTTTACATCTTATGAGATGCTCACCGGCAACAAGCCCAATGTCTCCTACTACCGAGTTTTGGTTGTAAGTGTTTCTATAAGAACAAAAGTGTTCGTTTGTCTAAATTTGAATCTAAAGCTTTAGAGGGTGTTTTTGTTGGTTACGGTGCCGAATCTCACACCTATAGAGTCTATGACAAGACCGTTGGGAAAGTCATAGAATCTTGTGATGTGAGGTTCGATGAGAATGACGGCTCCCAAGTGGCGCAATTTCATGTTTGTGATGTAGATAATGAGGAACCTCAAGAAGCAATAAGAAGAATGGGGGTTGGTTTCCATCGCCCCATTGAAATCCATCATGAGCCTCCTCAAGCAAGTCCTAGCTCCACTCATGTGGAGACTCCATCATCACAAGTTGAAGTTGCACCTTCTATGGAAGCAAATGATGCACCTACCAAGAACAAGTTCAAGCCCTCCTCAAGTTGACCAAGTTGCTATTCAAGAACCAAGTTCTCCTATTGATGCTAGCCAAGGTCAAGACCAAGATCAACCCTCTCCTTCTTTGTTGAAGATGTGCTTCAAGATGATCAAGGTCAACATCCGGTCAAGACGGGGACTCAAATGATCAAGATGATCAAGCGAAATTCCTCGCATCAATGAGGATATCGAAACCCGTCGTATAGCAAGAGTCAAAAAGGATTGGAGAAGAAAGAGTCTTCATCTAGAAATATCATTGTTAATGTCAAGAACAAGGTCACCACAAGAAAACAATTGGCAAATTTCAATGAACATCAAGCCACATCTCTATGGTGGAACCAAAGAAAGTCTTTGAAGCTCTTGAAGATCCGGATTGGTTGGAAGCCATGCATGAAGAGCTCAATAACTTCAAGCGCAACAAAGTGTGGAATCTAGTGGAGAAGCCAAAAGATTGCCTCAATGTTATAGGCACCAAGTGGATATTCAAGAACAAGCAAGATGAGCATGGAATGGTTGTGAGGAACAAGGCAAGATTGGTAGCTCAAGGGTACTCTCAAGTTGAAGGCATTGATTTTGGAGAGACCTATGCTCCCGTGGCTCGCCTTGAGTCCATCCGTATCCTTCTTGCATATGCATCACATCATAATTTCAAGTTGCAACAAATGGATGTGAAAAGTGCCTTTCTTAATGGTCCTTTAAAGGAGTTGGTATATGTTAAGCAACCTCCGGGATTTGAGGATCCACACTTCCCTAACCATGTCTACAAACTTGATAAGGCGCTCTATGGTCTCAAACAAGCACCTCGTGCTTGGTATGAGCACCTAAGAGAGCTATTGGTAGACCGTGGCTTTGAAGTGGGGCAAATCGATCCCACTCTTTTTACCAAGAGGGTTAAAGGGGAGCTTTTCATATGCCAACTTTATGTTGATGATATCATATTTGGCTCTTCTAACAAAGCTTTTAATGATGAATTTTCAAAGCTTATGACCGATAGGTTCGAGATGTCCATGATGGGAGAGTTGAAGTACTTCCTTGGTTTTGAGATCAAGCAATTGAGTGGAGGGACCTTCATCTCTCAAGCCAAATATATCCAAGACATGCTCAAGAGGTTCAAGATGCAAAATGCTAAAGAGAAGAAGTTTCCTATGGACACCAAGTGTCATCTTGAACTTAATCCAAAGGGTAAAGATAAGGATGTTGATCAAAAGCTCTATCGCTCTATGATTGGTTCTTTGCTTTATCTTTGTGCATCTAGACCCGATATTGTGTTGAGTGTAGGAGTGTGTGCAAGGTACCAAGCGGCTCCCAAAGAAAGCCACCAAACGGCGGTTCTTCGAATCTTTCGATATTTGGTTCATACCCCAAGGTTTGGTTTGTGGTATCCTAAAGGCTCAACATTCTCTCTTGCCGGTTACACGGATTCGGATTGGGCCGGTTGCAAGGATGATAGGAAATCAACTTCCGGGGCTTGCCAATTCCTTGGTAGGTCCTTGGTGAGTTGGTCTTCTAAGAAGCAAAATTGCATATCTCTCTCCACCACCGAAGCCGAGTATGTGGCGGCCGCTAGTTGTTGCACTCAATTGTTGTGGATGAGGCAAACTTTAAAGGAATACGGTGTCCATTGTGACAAAGTGCCTCTTTTATGTGACAATGAAAGTGCTATCAAGATTGGCCACAACCCGGTGGAGCACTCAAGAACGAAGCATATTGAGATTCGCTATCACTTCATCCGTGATCACATCAACCGGGGTGACATTGAGCTTGGCTATATTCCCACGAAGATCCAACTTGCCGATATGTTCACGAAGCCACTTGATGAAGCAAGGTTCACTTATTTGAGGCATGAGCTAAATATCATCGATTCGGGGAGCGTCGCTTGAATATCTTGCATACACACCTATTTCTTAGCTATATGTTTGGTTTAGGTGTAGGCATGGACATAGGGGGAGTGCGGTCCTAATCCATTGGACTATCCCTCCCCCCATTATGCCGATAGTAAGAACTCATTTTGTCTCTATTTTCGTTCTATGAATTGTGAGCTTAAATGACGAGTAGTGGCGGTGAACCCAAGATATATCTTCGCGGTGTCACACCACATACACTCATACATGGTGGCCTAGGCCACCGCCCTCTTCTTTTGAAGAGTTGAGTCTTGTTCGAGTGTTCATTGCATTTTGTTGTTTTTCACATCTAATCACTTCCAATGTTGCTATTTGGGATCTTTTGTTTTATCCATTGGAAGTGTGAAGATTTGTTCATGTTTGCATCCCCCCGTGTCACTCTCAATTGCTCCATGGTTATTCTTGAAGATGGTTATCCAAAGCAGTCCAGCAGCCTTCAAAGTGGTGTTTGATTCAAAGGCTTTCAAGAGGAGAAGAGTTTCGGTGTTTGTGCCAAGGTTTCATGAAGAAAAGAAGTGGTGAAGGGAGAAATCTGCCTTGCCGGCCCTCAGGCCGGACCAGCCGGCCGCTGTGCCGGGCGCCTCGGGTGCCAGCCCGGTTCCCTGCCCGGCTGCAACCGGCTCCTGTGCCGGGCGCCACGGGTGCCTGCCCGGTTCCCTGCCCGGCTCGAACCGGCTCCCGTGCCGGGCGCCTCGGGTGGCAGCCCGGCTCCCTGGCCGGCTCGGCCGGCCCCCGTGCCGGGCAGGCAGAACATGTGGTTTCGATCTAATAGGGGAGGTCCCGAACGGTTTTCCTCACTTCTTCCTCCTCCCAGCCCGTGCTCCCCTCCATGGCTGCCCCTCCCGTGCTCCTCCACCGCCACCCCCTCCATTAGAGCCACCCCCACACCCTCCCCTGCCTCAGATCTGAAAGATCCCCTCCAGATCTTCCTTTCCATCCACAAGATTCATCCTTTGGTGAAGTTTTGGGGGATCTCTCCTCCATTGTTGGTGTGTGTGGGGATTTCTTG
The DNA here is from genome assembly GCA_947311845.1 of Poa pratensis. NCBI lineage: Eukaryota > Viridiplantae > Streptophyta > Magnoliopsida > Poales > Poaceae > Poa > Poa pratensis. Next base: position 38,721,517 of record CAMZMU010000093.1, on the reverse strand, counting down.
GTGAAGCTCCGAGTTCGTGGCAATGGCTGATGATTCAACGTTTGATGGACTTGAGGATCTTGAGGACTCCACCCCCCTTTCCTCGAGGTACCGTGCTCTCAACACCAACTCCAAGAAGATCAAGAAAGCAGGCAAGAAAAAGGGGCCTTCCCCTTCCAATCCAGCGGAACCGGTACGTTCATCTTGGATCAAAGTGCCTAGTGATGAGTTTGAGCATGATTGGTTGGAGTTCAATCCATATGCTTTTCCTCACTCCACCTGCCCGGAGGATAGCCGTTTTTATTGCAAGATGCATCTCCAAATGTTTGATCAAATCATAGAACCCATGAGGAACTCTCATGTCTCCACGTTTTGCTTCAATGTGGATAGTGCAAGTGATATTTGGCCGGAGGTGATGGAGGTTATGGACTTTCATGGCATTTCTAATCTCATGGGAGTGAGTACACCTTATTCTCCCGATTTGCTTCAAGAATTCTATGCCACAGTTTATTTCTCACGGGAAGAACCAAGGACTATGACTTGGATGAGTGCCGGTATCAAGTGTGAAGCCTCCCTTGCTGAATTTGGTGCTCTCCTTGGCATCGAGGAGCTCCCTCATTGCCCCATGGCTTATGTTCGTATTCACTCACAAACCATCATGAAAGCCGATCCCGCGATCCATCATTGCTATCCTCCCGGAATGGGTCTTGTTGGAAAGGTCCCCAAGTGCACTCATATGACTCCATTTTGGCAAACCACTTATGCTATTCTCCGGAACACTATCGCTGTCAAAATGGGGGAGAAGACTGAGGCTCGTGCATATATGATTAATCTCCTTCATCACATTTTGCCCACCTTTTGGAGGAAGAAGAAAATTGATGTTCTTGACTATATGTGGGAAGAGATGCACACCGTGGTACTTGACAAAAGGGTTCCCATCTATGGTCCCTATCTTCAGAAGCTCTTTGAGAGGAAGTTGGATCAAGTCGCGCTCAATGCCTATATCCCTACTTTGTACACACCTACTCTTCATTCCTTACCCGCTCGTCCTCCGAATGCGGTCATTCCTTCTCAAGAGAAGCGTGCTAGAGCTGCAGCCCCTGAAGCTCATGTTGAGCCCCCCAAGAAGCACGGCATTGTAGATGCTTTCAAGAAGATGAATTGTTTTTTGTGGATAAGCAAGTTAAGGATTTCAAGGCATATCGCAAGCAAAAGTCTTATAATCGTAATCAAAGAGCAATTATGAAGAAACTTGACTTCCCCGAGCCTTCTCATTCAACTTCAGCCGAGGTCTCGGAGAACACTTACATGTCCAAGAACACCTATTGGTTCGGTGATGATGCTTCCTCTCTTGCTCCCTATTATCTGGCTCCCAAGGTGAATCTAGCTCCGGTCAAGCGTTTGGTGGTGGAAGTGGTGCTGCTCATGATGATGAGGAGGAGTTTCCCGATGAGTGATACATGGGCTCTCTCGTGTCTTTCTTCCTTTTTGGTGTCTTGATGCCAAAGGGGGAGAGATATCCGAGGGGATTTGCATTCATGCATGGTTTCTATTTGCATTTTCGTTGTCTTTCATCGCATTTGTTTTAGTTGAACTTTATGTGGTTTGTGCTCGTGGAACCTTTATGTTCATGGAACCTTATGTCGTTATGTTGTGGAACTTTGCGATCACTATTGTATGAGATGGATAAATTATTGTATGAATCTATGGATTTCGGTATTCGGATTTATCTATGATTGAGATTTTAGGATACTGTGCATTGATATTAAACTATCTACATCTATTGGTACAAGGTATGATCTTCTCCAAATCTCAACTTTGTTGGATATGTCTATGGATGTGCGACTATGTTGGTTCCATATCTTGTTGTTTATCTTGTTGGGAATGTGTCCCCCTTATATGTGCATTTGCATTCCAAGGCAAACAAAATATATGCACACATGTAGGGGGAGCCATTTCTTCGTCTAAACATGATATAGTGTGGTCTCAATTGCAAATCCGTGTGTTGTCATCTAACACCAAAAAGGGGGAGATTGAAAGGACATTTATTATCCCCTCTATGTTTTGTGTGTTAGATAACAACACCGTGAAAGTTTAATATGTTGCTGAGTGATTTCAGAATTGTCCGGTATCTCTCCGTATTCAAAAAGAAGAAAGAAAGTTCGGGATATCGGAAAAGAGGCGCGTGCCCTGGGTGGCCGGTTCCCAGGCCGGCCAGGCCGGGCTCCAGGCCGGCCGGCTCGGCTGGGTCGCCGGCTCCCAGCCCGGACCAGTCCGGGCCCCTGGCCGGTTGGCTCTGCTGGGGTGCCGGCTCCCAGGCCGGCCAGTCCGGCCCCCATGCCGGCTCCTCTGGATCTGGGCACAGCTCGCCAGGCCGGCCTCCAGGCCGGCCAAGCCGGCTCCCCAGCCGGCCACCCTGCAGCCTCCAACGGCCACTTATTGGAGGGGCTTTAAATAGTTCTTCACCTACCTTGAGACAAGCAGCTTGAACACATTGAAGAACACCATTGATTGCAAGCTCAAGATTTGATAGATCTCCCAATCCCTCCACCCAAACTCGTTGATACTTGGAGGATTGAAGGAGAAGCTCCGGATCTACATCTTCACCAAGCCGTTCTTCATTTCCCCCTCATTCACTTGAGGGACCCTTTGCTAGGATTTCCATTGGGAAAACCTAGCCTCATATTGTACTCACTTGATTGTCTTTGTGACAGATTTGTAGCTGTTCGGGAGCCCCCAATCCTCTTGTGGGTTGTGCCCCAGATCGTTGTTGTAAGGGCTCCGGATTCCGCCTTGAAGGATTCCGATAGTGGAAGGTGAACCAAACCTTTGTGGTGCGGTTCATCGGAGAAGAGGGTGCACCCGCCTTTGTGGCGGTTGAGTTTTGACCTTTGTGGTAGCTCACACCTCTCCAACGAGACGTACTCCCCTAAAAAGGAGGAACTCGGGATTACATCCGTGTCTCCGTGTGCTTTCACTTTCGGTTACTTCTATCCTTGTTTACCGTCTTTACTTTGTGTACCTTGCTTAGTTGCTAGCTTGTCATATAGGTAAATTCACCATAGTTGCATATCTAGAGAATTTACCTTTTGTGTCAAGCCTAATTTGAAAAAGTGATTAAATTGAAGTAGCACCTATTCACCCCCCCCCCTCTAGGTGTCATACCGATCCTTTCAGCATGGAATAAGCATCGCAAGTGCTCCAACCTCCTTTCCTCTCGCCCTCTCCCCCCCCCCCCCGAGGGCGACGGGGCTCCCCGCTCCAACCGGCCGCCGCCCCCTCCTCTACACCCTCTCCCCCGTCGCCGCCGCCGGCAGGGGTTGCCGGGCGAGGCCCGGGCGACGCTGGCGGCGGCGGATCTCTTCTCCCCACGCCCTGGTAGGCGGGTCGGGGCCCTCCCCTGCCATGGCGGCGGTGCTCCTAGGGATGCCCTGGTTCGGCGCGGCCGGGTGAAGCTGGTGGCGGTGCTCTCCCGCGGCGGAGCTCCTTGGTCGCGGCGGTTGCCGGTTGCTGCTTGGCCTTGGCCCATATGGGCTCGGGCGGGCCCAGATGGGCTTCAGCGGGCCGGGGCGTGGCAGCTGCGGAGCTCCCTGGAGGTGGAGGCGGTGACTAGTTGGGTCACGGGACGGCGGCTCTGCGGCCTGCTTATTGCAGCAGGGTGGCCGGAGCTTTACGGGCCCATTCGGGCCCGGCCGGGCCAGTGCGGGCCTGGTGTGCTCCCGCTGCGCTGTTGATACGTCTAAAATGTATCTATAATTTTTGATGTTCCATGCATGTTTTATGTCAATTGGCACATGTTTTATATATACATTATATCATATTATGGCATTTATTGGATTAACCTACTAATAGTTGCCAAATTGCACAATCTTCTTGTTTTCCTATTTGTTGTGTAGAAATTATCAAAAATACAATAGGAAACCATATTGGAGTCAAATTGTGACTTTTCAGAAATCTGTCTGGAAACGTTTTCAAAGATGGTCACGTTACGGGCCCAAGACGGCGTCAAACGAAAGTCTCTCCGAAAGGAAAGTTGCAGGAAATTTCGCGAGGAACGTTCTAGACATAAAATTTGGCCCAATCTGAGTCCGTACGTGATCTGGAGACCCGTTTTATGGAAGGCAAATATCTGATTACGAGAATCTGAAAGATTGTGACTTTATTGACTCCAACTCTTACCAAATTTGATGGATTCGGCCAAGACACGAATTGGAGCCTCATTAGGGCTGACAGGGGTTCCTAGGAAGCTTCTAGAGGTGCCCAAGAGCCCTTGGATCAAAGGGCATCCATCCCATGGCCTAGATTGCATCTCCACCTCTATATAATGAAGGGAAACCCTATTTTCCAAGCAAGCCACCAAAAGCCACGAATTTTCCTCCTCTTGGCAGCCGCCAAGGAGGGGGAGGAGCTCCTCCATTGCTGCACCATTACCAAGGAAGAAGAAGGGGGGCCAAGGGCCGCCGCCGCCGCGCTGTGGCTGCTGCGGGCCGCCGCCTCCACTTCGGGCTGCACCTCTTCATCAACCTCTCCATCAAGTGTGCTCACCATGACCATGTGTGAGTAGTTTTCACCGAGGCTGAGGGCTCTATCGGTAGCTATGTGGTTCATCTCTCTCTCCCATGGTGTGATTTTTATGTGATCATGAGCTTTGTAATCTAGTTGAATCCATAGATGTTACTCTTCATTATCTTATGAATTATGCTACTCAAGTGGTTTTATTAATGTAATCTCCGGAGTCACCTTTGTCCCATGGTGCGAAGTTGACAGTGTGCGCACCGTGTGTGACTCTTGGGCTAAAGATTACAGGAATACTTATCATGAGTTGTTCTTTTGTTGGTTGTCACTATAAAATTGTGGTGTTTGTTTAGTACTATTTTGGGGCGCTCATAGTGACATTGGGGTTCCCTAGATGTGGAAGACAGACTTTAAGGTGTGCTTTTGCAGCCCTACACGATGGTCTTGGTGTTCTATGATATTGTGGTGTTTGTTCACTCAGACTTTAAGGTGTGCTCTTGTAGCCCTACGCAGTAGATTGGTATTTCTATCCAATGGGAGAATAGTTCAGAGTAGCATAGTGAAGAGGAAATATTTATGTATTCAATTATATTATTGTTGGGAGTGTCCACTAGTGAAAGTATGATCCCAGGCCTTATTTCCAAGCATTGAAACACCGTTTGCTCTCATTTTGTCTCATGTTTGCTTGCTGCCATCTTTATTTCAGATTGCAATTACCACTTATAATCATCCATATTACTTGCATTTCACTATCTCTTCGCCGAACTAGTGCACCTATACATCTGACAAGTGTATTAGGTGTGTTGGGGACACAAGAGACTTCTTGTATCTTAATTGCAGAGTTGCTTGAGAGGGATATCTTTGACCTCTACCTCCCTGAGTTCGATAAACCTTGGGTGATCCACTTATGGGAAACTTGCTGTTGTTCTACAAACCTCTGTACTTGGAGGCCCAGCACTGTCTACAAGAATAGAAGCGTGCGTAGACATCAGCTGTCCGGTCTATGACTGCCTCGCGGCGGTGGAGGTGGGTTCCTCCCGCGTGGCTGCGAGGCTGCTGTCCCTCGCCCCAAAGATGTCGTGAGCCTCTGGATCCAGGCCGCTTGCTAGTTTCTCGAAGCAACTGATGATGATGACTGCAAGATCGTGGTGGCGCAGGCTGGTGGGCGGCGAAGCTGGGTGGTGGTGCTCTTTTGCTCCAGGGTTTTTTTGTGGACAGGGGCGGGAGAAATCCCTGTTGGCTGGTCTAACCCTGACGCGGTGCCGCCCTCGTGTGGCACCATCCCTTCCAGGAGGGTGTTGTGGGAATCCCCTGTCTACTATACTCTACGTACCGGGGGAAACCCTAGGACTGCTGGTCTGGGCAGCAGCGTCGTATCGACGGTGTTTCCCTTCTTGAAGGTGCTGCTTGGTACGGTGGCGCTTCGGAGGGCTTGGATCGTGGTGGGACTTAGACGGGGGGCGCAGCGGTTGAGGGTCTTCATCGTTTCGTTGTTTCGCCATCGCTTTCATTTCTTTTCTCTTTGGGCTTGTGTGTGTGCTGCGGCCCTGGCATTTGGTGTTGTGTTTGTATCATTGGTTGTATGATGGTCGTTGCTTTATTTATAAAGCGAGGCGAAAGCCTGTTTCGAGGATGTGGGCATAAATTCCCAAGGAACCGTCTTCCAAGTTCTGCACCACATTGCGACAGTCGCTCACCACAAGTACTCTGCGAGCGTTGATATCGCATGCTAGAGCAATTCCTTCTCTGCATGCTAGCACCTCGAGGGTTTCCGGGTCTGACTTACCAGGGAAGGCCATCGCCGATGCTCCTAGAAAAACTCCGTTGTGCGATCTGGCAACAACGGCCACTGACCCTCGGCCGGTGCCCTTGCTCACCGCCGCGTCCACGTTAACTTTCACCTGTCCCTGCGGGGGAGGAAGCCACCCCTGCATCCTTTGCACTCCAACTGTCGGAGCTCGCCATGTGCTGCTCTCCCGACCTTGTTGGAGGTCTTGGATAAACCTCTCCATGAACAGATGTGTTGAGAGTGGACTCTGGAACACCTGCTCTTGTATTGCCTTTCGCCTGGCATGCCAAATTGCCCATAAGGTCACAAAAACCTTCACCTGGTCTTCCTCTTTCAGGGTTTCGATCATGTTGCTCAGCCATAGCCTGGCGTTTCCCTCCTCCGAAGCACTCATATGCTCCGTAATTTCTTCATCAACCAAAGCCCAGACACACCTCGACATGGTGCAGTCCAGTAAGGCGTGTCGCCACGAGTCTGCGGCACCACACATCTGACATCGATCATCGTCAGCCATTTTCTGTTTTTGCCTAACATCATTGGTTGGTAAAGATTGTTTCGCCAACCTCCATAGAAACACCCTCACTTTCGAGGGCACTTGGGTGTGCCAAAGCTTTGTCCATCCGTTTTCAGCTGCTCTGATATTGGAGCCGCCGGCTCTCCCTTCGAGCCAAGCTTCCCTCCTCTCCTTCGTACTAATAAGCATGTTATATGCTGATCGCACAGAGAAGACGCCTTTTCTTTCATAGTGCCATGCCCAGAAGTCCTCCTGTCGACGATGGCTCAGGGGGATTTGAAGAATAATCTCCACATCCATGGGCAGGAAACATTGCCGCAATTTCTCCTCCTTCCACTCCGCCGTGGTAGCATCAATGAAGTCTGCTACCCTAACAGGAGGTTCGTCCGTGAGACATGCAATGGGGCGCATCATGCCGTCTCTAGGAATCCAATTCTCATTCCATGGGTCGGTGGTCTCATCCGTCCCAATTCTCCGAATGAGCCCTTGCTTTAGAACCTGAGCTCCTTCATGAATAGCCCTCCACACTTGGGACGGTGCAGATCCTAGAGTAGCGTGGAGTAAAGTTGTTTCCGGGAAACACACAGCCTTCAAAACCCTAGCACTTAGAGTATTGGGGTTTTGCAGCAACCGCCATCCCTGCCTTGCCAGGAGTGCTAGGTTGAACAGTTCCAAATCTCTGAACCCCAGCCCCCCCATGTATTTTGGCTTGCACATTTCTTTCCAAGCCACCCAACAAGTCTTCCTCTCCCCATTGCGACTTCCCCACCAGAACTTTCGAAGCATAGAATTTATGTGTAGGCATAGACCGCGTGGTAGAAGGAAACACGCCATGGAGAAAATCGGAACTGCTTGTGCCACGAATTTAATGAGAACATCCTTGCCACCCGAAGACAGCACCCGTTCTAACCATCCTTGGATCCTACTCCAGATTTGATCCTTAATGTATTTGAAAGCACTCCCTCTAGATCTTCCAACATCCGAGGGCATCCCCAAATATTTCTCATTTAGGGTTTCATTATGCACATCGAGGGCAATCTTGACTCCCTCCTTTATGCTAGTCGGGCATCTCTTGCTAAACAAAATAGAAGATTTGTCCCGATTCACCCTTTGGCCTGATGCCAAACAATATTTGTCTAGGAGCTCCTGTAACTTCCCCGCACTCTCCACATCCGCCTTGAAAAGCAGCAGGCTATCATCAGCAAAAAGGAGGTGACTCACCGCCGGGGCCGACGGTGCCACCTTCAAACCTTGAAGATCCAATGAAACATTGTGGTGTTGTAGAAGGCACGAGAGGCCCTCTGCTGCTATCAAGAAAAGATACGGTGAGATTGGATCACCCTGTCTGACCCCACGAGATGGTGTAAACTGTCGAAGCTTCCCCCCATTAAATAACACTTGGAAAGACACCGTAGTCACCAACCTCATCACCATCTTAACCCATAGTCGATGGAAACCCAGCTTGATCATGATAGCTTCGAGGTAGCTCCACTCAAGCCGGTCATAGGCCTTCCTCATGTCTAATTTTAAGGCACATAACCGATTCTTCTTATCTCGGTTTCTCTTCATGAAATGTAGGCATTCATAGGCTGTTATGATGTTGTCTGTGATTAGTCTGCCTGGCACGAACGCAGACTGTTCTTCCGAGATGATCTCCGGAAGACAAACTTTCAACCAGTTGGCCATCACTTTGGACGCGATCTTGTATATCACGTTGCACAAACTGATCGGTCTAAACTGTCCCAGCTCCTCTGGGCTCGCCACCTTGGGTATAAGCACAACGAAAGTCTGGTTTATGACCTCCATCGGGTCCTCTCCTTTCAACACCCGAAGCACCGCCGTCGAGACTTCCGAACCACACAAATCCCAGTGAGTTTGGAAAAAATGTGCAGGGAATTCGTCCGGGCCGGGCGCCTTCGTCGGAAACATTTGGAAAAGAGCAGTCTTCACCTCCATATCAGAAAAGGGTTTAAGAAGTGCATTGTTCATTTGTTCCGTCACCTTTACTGGAACAACATCGATCACTTCCTGCATCTGGGTCACCCCCTCCGAGCGGTACAGCATTTCATAAAACCCACTCGTCATGTCTGCCATTTCCCTATCATCCTCGGTGACTGTCCCATCAGGCTTCTTCAGTTTGCTGATACGATTCCTCTTTTTCCGTTGGCTCGCACGAAGGTGAAAAAACCTGGTATTCTTATCGCCCTCTGCAAGCCATTGTACTCGTGATCATTGACGCCGCATCACCTCCTCCCGCTCATACAAATCGACAAGTCGTTGACAGACTTTTGTCTCCTCATAGGACGGGCCTTGCCTCATCGGATCCGCTCGTAGGGCGGCCAGCCGGTCAGTTAGCTGCCTGATCTCACGCCTAACATTCCCGAATGTGCCCTTACCCCATTCATCAAGAGCTCCTGAAACAAGCTGCAGCTTCTCTTGTAACTGTACCATGGAAGACGCCCTTCCTTGCTCTTGCCACACCTCCTCCAGATGTGGTTTAAACCGCTCATGAGACTCCCACGTGATCTCGTACCTGAAGATTCTTTCTTCAGTAGTTCTCCATTGTCGAGCCGTCTGTCTCCAACTTAACAGGATCGGACAGTGGTCCGATGATGCTACTGTCAGATGGCTCACAGTAGCAAGCGGAAACCTGCTGCACCACGAAGGCGTCGCCAGCGCCCTATCCATTCGTACTCGACAAAAGGACCCTCCTGTTACTCTTTTTTCGAAAGTCCAGCTATTACCCTCGTAACCGAGGTCAGAGAATTCACACACATCAACAGTATCTCGAAAACCCGCAATCTGTGCTAAACTGCGGTCCGCCACACCTTCATGTTCGTGTTGGTGTAGGACTTCATTGAAATCCCCGATGCACATCCACGGCAGTGAAGATGATGATTTGATGTACTTGAGCATATCCCAAGTCTTAAACCTCTCCGATGTTCTAGCCTCACCATAAACACAAGTCAGCCAGGGATCAGCATCCCCCTCTGTAATTATTGCATCTAAGTGATACTGAGAATACGGCAAAATCTCTATCTTTATATCATTATTCCAAAACAGTGCAAGACCTCCACTCCGTCCTGAGCTACTTACAGCAAACGCCCTATCAAAGCCTAGCCTGCTAGCTAGTCCCTCCACCCGTCTTTTATGTAATTGAGTTTCTAGTACACAAAAAAACAGTAGGCTTAAAACGCCGCGCTAGATCACGCAGCTCATGCACTGTCGCGTCGCTTCCCGCCCCGCGACAGTTATAGATTAGGGCACTCATTGCTCCTGGCGGCGCTCCGACACGGAGCCCGCCTCAAAGTTGTCGCCCGCAACCTTTCTTTGCTTCTTCGAAACTGGCGGCTTGATAGGTGAGACAGTCGCCACCGTTCCCTTCCCCTCGTTCTGCAAGGCATCATCCAAACTCCTCCTAGCCGAAGGAGTAGCACCTTCATTTTCCTGCCTATTGGTGATCATCAACATGCTGGGGTCTGCAGCTTTTGCTGCACTGTTTTTACCACCCTGAGCCTGGCCGTCTCCTGGAGGACGCTTGCGTGGGTCCTTCCCCGTCTTGCCACTCCCCCGGCCACCACGGTCTTTCTCGTCGTGCTTTGGTGCTGCTCGCACGCCCGTGGTATGCGGGTGCCAATCCTCCACCGGTGCTTTCATCCAAGCTCCATATTGCTTGGCACTCTCTTCATGATCTCCATCACCACATTCTTGATCAGTGTGTCCCAATAAGCCACACACATCACAGAACCTTGGCAGTTTCTCATACAGCACCTGGAACGACACCCTGGCTTGCCCTTCTGGGTGCAGTCCCACAACCCTCAGCAATGGTTTGTTCACATCAAGCTTCAGTCGCACACGCACGAAACTTGTACCACTCGCACCCAAAGCATACAGCTCCACGCTCTTCACCTCTCCTATGCGCGCTGCCATGTTGCGCATGATTTCCTCCTTCCTGAACACCGGAGGTACCCCTCGCACCTGCACCCAGACATGTATGCGGTCCATCACCACAGATTTCGGGTCTGAAACCCCGTCATAGGGCTCGACCATGACTCCAAGCTGACGGAAAAGCCATGGCCCCTCATACATAACCCTATTCCAGTCTCCAAGACATGAGACTTGGAGGACGAACAGGTTTTCCTCTATCGGGCGGATCGACCATTTTTTTGCGAAGCCCCACGCGATATCCATCTTCTGGAAGAACGGTTGATTGCCAAAGTGCTTCGAGGCATGCACCTTGACCACTGCCATCCAGCGTGCTTCCTCACGCAAGTTCATGAACTCCTCCCTTGGGAGGACCACATCGTCAGTTCTTCGTCCTTCAGGACGAGCTTCTTCAACAGCTCTTGCAGATCAGCTGGAGGCGCAGGAGTCGAGGACCCCCCCCCCTCCTTCGGGATCTTGGCCGCCATGGCTTAGGGTTTCACAGCTCCAGGGCTGAAAGACACCCACCGCAGCCTCTCGTTCTCCCACCCACCAAGGCCGGGCAGACGTGCTAGACGTCCCCGTAGTCAGCCCGAGCGGATCGGAGTCAGGGAGGCGAGGTCGGGGATGAGATCGGCACTGGAAAAAGTCCTCCGCCGCCTGAGTCGCCAGACGGGAGTCAAAACCCTAGGAAAACTAGGTCTAGTCCTATCAGTTGCTTGCCGCTAATTGGATAAAAAAATATAACTCTTGTGCTGTAAATGCCCAGCCCATCCGTGCGTGCAAGACAGATTGCATTAGAGGCAGTCAAGCAGAGACTGCACAAGGTAGGCAAACCCAGCTTCTTCGTTGAATTGCTGATGGATCATTCAGCTTGCTGTCGGGGAAGGAACACCCCTCCAGCCCTCTCCGTGGTGCTAGGCATGGCTGGTGCGATTTATGCTTCGCTTATGGTGAAGCCGTAGGACAAACCCAGAAAATCGGCGGCTGTGAAGTGCTCCTGTAGGCTAGCGACCAGCTGGTACAGCCGCACCTACACGGTGGGTCGCCGGAAGACATCGAACTGCAGAGTAATAAAATTGGTCGTCCACCCGAAGGAAGTGCGGGGAGGTTGCAGCGGCGGAGGGAGGCGACCAAAGGGCGACGCCTTGTGCACGCACGGGGCGGAGCAAGGAGGAGGACGGCGCAAACGGAGCTTGCCGGAGACGGCCAGGTAGAGGAGGCCGCGCTCGGAGTATGGCTGAGCTCCATCGCGGTCAGATCAAGAGTCCCCCGCAAGATCGAGCGCCCCATCGACCAGAACGAGCTCTTCCGCCGCCAAATCAAGCGGCCAGATCCTCATCCTTGAACGTATAATCGTTGTTGTCATCGTCACCCTCGGCCAGCTCGTCCGCCTCCAGAGATCGAGTTTCTTTTTCCGAGTAGGAAGCAGAGGCGAGGGGGGGGACATATCAGGTGAAAACAAGCTACTTCCTGAAAATCTGAAAATTTTGGATATAGACCACTGGATGGTGCACCGACGGCCAGATGTTACACTTGCTCCCACCACAACATGTCCACGTGTATATGCAGAAAACCCCTGGAGCTAAGATGAATTCTAACAGCTACACCCTTGCGTCTGTTCGCTGTATGGTGGACTTGGGCTCAGAAGAATAAGCAAGTCGTACTCGTACAGAGTACAGACCATGAGACTCAGAAATAAAAATCACGATAATTTTGACCAAATCTGAAAATTAGAACCCGAAAAAATACACGAAGAATTAGAGCTATTTTCACCTATTTACCAATCGGAACAAAATTCAAAACACAAAGTTCATGACCAAAAGAAGCCAGCAATTTTGCTCCTGAATCAAACTGAATCTGCACATGCACAGACCTTGATCTGGACAAAAGCATCCCATGGCGCTGCTCTAATGGAGAAGAACCATGGCCAGGGCGTCAAATCCAGCACAGGCCGCGGTGGACGCAGGTCGAGTCCGCAAATACGATTCTTCCGATCTGACTCGTCGGGTGGCACCACGCTGCCTTCTACCACCGCACAGGACAGATCTGCGATCCTACGCCGATGTTCCGTCCCGCTGACAACTACTCTGAGTACCTCGCAGCAATAGGGAGAGAGAACGAGCGATGTGTTGATTTTGGGAGGGAGAACTGTATCTTGCTAGGGAGGACGGGAGAGTGGGAAGGTGATGTGATTTAAGGGGCGTTTTGCAAAATAGACGAAGGGCGAATGGCTCTCACCCCAGCGGTTGGGGCGCAGTGGCGCTACCCAGCCCACCCGAGTTCGACTCGTGGTGCCACACCTTCTACTTAATTAAAAACGTTGAGGCTCCTCCCTCACCGGTTCAAAAAAAAATTGACGAAGGTGGGATGGGGGATCCAAAATCTACGGTTGATACATGATCTAACGGCGTCTGTCGCGATTTTCAGATTTGCAGAATCTGTACCATTTTCACGTGATACGCTCCCGAGGCGAGGGTGCTTTTCTTTTTAGGACACGTCTAGGGAACGGCCGACCGTAGGTTCGTGCATACGAACGACAGGCCAGAAAAGGAAAGTATCTGTCCCTCAAATAGGAAAGTATCTGTCCCCCCACGTGAGTTTCCACGGGGAGCCACCAGATGACGAAGAAATGGAGCAGCAGCATCCCGCTGCCGGTATTGGGTGGCTCACCGGTGTGTGTGGAGGAGGGCTGCCGGCGACGGGGATGCGCGTGTGGGCGCTTCTCGTCGGGAGAGGAGAAGGCGGGCGCCCGGGCGCTGCTTGGAAACAGGAGAGAGAGAGACGAGAGGGGATCGAGACTTCAAGAGGGCGGCGGCCGGCAGCGGCGCTGTGAGGAAGACGGGCGAGCCAGGTGATGGGCGTTGGGCGGCGGCGCGGCGCTGTGAGGAAGGAGCGAGCGAGGGGATGAGTCACGTGTGTGGTCTCTCGTGTAGTCCAGTAGAAGTATGCGTACTGGGTTAGGTTAGTCTGGGTGGGTTGGGTTGGTTTTGGGTTGGCCAGCTGGTGCAAGGTTGGCCTGCTACGGCCGGTGGTGGAATCTAAAGAGGTAAACCGGGAGACCTCAAGGAGATCTCACAGAGCTCAGCGCACGTCGGCCGTCGGATCGACCAGTTACCGCGCGATCTGCGCCGTCCATTCCCTGGCTTACTTTTTTTACTGCCCAGACCACTCGCTGCCAGTGGGCCCAAACGGCGTCGGTCCCATTATGCAGACTCCCAGCGCGTCGCTTCCTCGGTGCAACTTTGGAGGGTCTCCATCGTCGGAGGGGTAGTATCGGAATTTCGGCGCAGAGTGGACCGACCATCTCGCCGTCCTCCCTCGCTGTCGATCCCTCCATCGTCGCCGGGTACAGGCTCTACAGTCATGGCGCCCTACTCCTGGCCTCGATTGGGGGAGAGGAGCTCGCACGCCTCATTTCTCTGCCTCGCCTCCTCTCTCTCCCCTCGGTCTCACCTACTCCGCTCCCTCCTCCCGCCTACAGTAGACGGGTTTGAGATCCAGCTTCAGATCCGCCGCCGCCTCGCCATCTCCGGCCGGACCTGCCGCCATGCGAGCCTTCGGCAGTGGTTTCGGTTGAGGTGCCCCTCTCCAGCCGGCCTCTCCCGTGGTATGACAAAGCGTTGATGAGACGAGCAAGGGCCTGCATCGAAGCACCAGTCCCGTGCCTGGTTCTGATGGCATAGCAATACCGGATCTGGGAGCCAACGCCGCCGTCGTCCTCTTCGTTGCCGTCACCGGCCATGGCGCCCCTGCAGTTGTCCTCGGCGTCAAGAATAATTCCTTTTACAAGTATCTCTCTCTCTAATTCCCACACGAAAATCCTGTAGGCGAAAATTAATCCATGTATTATATTTGCTCTGGTGTTTATTATTGCAACAGCCGGCTGCTCCTCTCTCTCAAGATCTATGCCGCGCCCCATCTGGATCGATGCCGTCACTCTCCTCCGTTGCGTGTCGGAGGCACCTCTTCGTTTCCTAGCTGCCTAAGGTGAACCCGATTGCATCCCACACCCCTGTCTCTGCCACGAATTTCTAGCCCACCGAGCAAGCCTAAACCCGTTGTCGGAGACCCTTCTTCATTTCCTGACTCTCCACTTCTCTCCTCAGTTTTCCTATTTTCCTCCAGACAGAGACGTCAAGATCTAGCTGCTGATGGCCAGGAAGCAACATGGAGGCTGCAGGCTGCAGCAATGCTCTAAGAACTGCAGAGTTCATCGCCAATAAGGTAACTCATCTTTCTGGCATGTAAATTTGATGGGAAGTGTGCAGCTGCAGATCTGCAGTAATTATATTCAACATTCAGAAGTTTGTAGTTGCCGATTGTGCTAAATATTCACTGTTGCAGTTTACGGTTGGAAGTGGAAGATTGGGCCTAAATCTTGCTCTTCGTACATGTGAACGTTTGACGTCTATGATTTGAACCATATTTGAATGTTGGGGATTTTCTGTTCAATTAAAATTACTTGCAGCTATATCCTCACATATATCGTTATTTTTATGCATTACTGATTTCCTTTTCACTGCTCATTTTTGCATGTTTCATAGTACCATGTTTTTTACATCATGAATGGTGCAAGAAATTGGCGATGGATGACTGAATGCCCAATTTCGTCGTCTCTAGGCCACTTGATTTGCCTATTAGGATCCAGATATAGTTTCATATATGTAGTTATTTTCTCCTAATTATATGGATATATCACTGAAATTAGCACAGGGTTCTTGTGGAATTCCATTTTGTAATTAAGCTTATTGATCTGTAACTAGCCTTGGGTGGACCGATTTTGTTTCTAGCTTCACGTGAATATGTGAATTTATTTATATCAATCTTACAGTATATACACTGTAATACTGCTTGCTGAAATGGAATTGTATTTTTTAGACTAATAATTGTAATACATAAAGGACACTCTTCTTTGATTGCCTTTTACACTGCGCATTTTTACACATTTCAATTTCATCAGCGTCATGTTTTTTTTCATGTCAGCTTCTTGGTCGGCTTACCACAGACTGAATGGCTCAAAAAATTTGGTGATGAATGATTGAATACCCAATTTTTTCATCTCTATGCCAAAAGTTATATCTCAATCAGCCAGATTTATGTTCTTTGCATAACTTTTGCGTCGAGGTAACCCTTGGAATCCATTGTTGTTGTTCAAGTGATGCTTTCAGTTTTTCATCCATTTGTATTTGTATTCCATGTCTTTAGATTATATACTATGAGCAATACATATTGTTGTCAAGTCTTAATTTGTTTTATTCTTCATTTTAAGTTAGAGCACACATCTTTAGATCAGGTCCTTCATATGTCCATGTACAATGTTTTTTATATGTACTTGATTTGCCACTTATGATACAAATATACTGCCATGCCTCCTTTTTGAAACATGGAAGTACTTTTGTATTTTGATTTACCACTACAGCTTGCACAATAAAAATAATCTGATAAATACATTGACTCTACCTTTTGTATTTTGTTATTTAATTGAAACTGATTTTGGGTTCGTATCTTACCAAGTAATGCCTGGACAACCATTTCTTGGCTTATAGCTTTGGGCTAGCATCTTATTATGTGTGGTACGGTTTGTTATTTTTGCTAGCCTCTAATGCATCCCTAACTTCTGCCCTTCTTCGTTTTATCTTCATTGTCTTCAGATCCGCCTGTGAGGTATATCATGACAGTGTCGTGGTTGATGGCGGCGCACCACCAAAATTGTTTGTCGAAGATTCAGGTGAAAATACTCATGCTATGTCCCATGTATGTGAAATGGATTGTTATTTTGATCTGATTTTGGTTAGCATTTGCGTGTATTCTGTTTCTGAAATTTGTTAATTGCAGTCTGTAATTACAGCTTGCACAATAAGAATAATCTGATAAATATCTGACTGTACCTTTTGTGTTTTGTTATTTAATTGAAATTAATTTTGGATTTGCATCTTACCAAGTAATGCCCGGTCAACCATTTCTTCTCATATTGTTTTATGATCTTGGTCATTTGCATTCCAGCTATTTGCGAAGGAGATGAGTATTAACAATTTGTTTGTTTTAACTGTCCACATATAGGTCTATTTGATTGAGTCTGCACTTCGGATTAGCTGATAGCTTTGCTGAATGTGCCTCCATGTAGGAGCTTTGTAGCATTGCTGCATAACTGCACAAGAGTGAACCACTAATCCCCTAATTATATCACTTTGAAATGTGTGAAAAAATCATGAGAACATTAAATTATTTTCCTGTTATTTAATTCCGTATTAATATTTGAGTGTAAAATGATTTGGTTGCAGTTTATAACCAAGGGTTTGCTTGCTAAAACTCATCATATCCTTGAATCTTTTTTTACCATGGACACATGTCAAATTCAGCACATCCTTGAATGAGTTCCCTCTACCACACATATGTACTTGGTTTTAAAGCATGTGAAGTCAGCGGATCCTGATTATGGGTAGTCTATATGCTCCTCTTAGTCACCGGCTGCCCATCAGCTCAGGGGAACATACTGCTGCTTCTCTCTGTAGAAAGTAGTAGTGCATCCTGTTATATTTCTATGGCTTTACGAGTAATTGGTTTGGGGCACATGCATTTATCCACAATTTTTCTTTACGCTTTACCCTATGCTTGATGAAACAGGGAAGACAACGACTATGTTAGGATTCTTGGTATCTCTTGCCCTGTTAGTAAATTATTGTGCATTCTTGACTTTCTAATAGACTGAATAAAGCTGGTTTAAAATTTATCTTTTACTTAATCAATTATGGTTCTTCAATTATATTTAAGTGAATGTTTGACGTTGATAGTGAGTTTCTATCCAGTTTAGCAAGGGAATTTTGTTGGCCCATTATTTATTGTTCTTAGTGGACTATGGTTCAGGCAAAATCATGCAATTGATTGCTCACGAATGATTTTGCATGAACTAATTCAGAAAGCCACTATTACTTTGTAGCCACTATTCCTCTGAACTAATTCAGAAAGCCACTATATCAAAACCATGTTTCTCCCAGAAATAAAATAGGTGTCTATTTTGATTTTAATTTCTGGCTAGCTCTCTTTTACTGTAATTTTAGGACAAAATTGGATGATTTCCGAACCCAATCTTAGTATGGTCATATTTTTCACAGAATAGTTAATTTATTTATTATATTTGTCACGGGGTCCTTCTATTTGACCAAATGTATGCATCCTTTTTTTATTGTTGCAGATGCATGGTCGCATGGTATCCATAAAATATTCTCATATTTTATTATTTTATGTTTATGCAGAGAGAAAAATATAAGTTGGAGGTTTGCTCAGTCTTGTCGTGGTGGTTCCATCGTGCTCCCCATCCCTCAACTCCTCATCTTGAGACACGGTGAAACGGAATTTATACCCTAGGTGCTCAATCTTTCACAACTGATCCCTTTTTTATTTGCTCTACTGCTGTAACATTTCCTTCCTTTTTAATGCCGGTTAGGACTTCTGTTCTTTGAGAATCGACGGGAAGAGCAGGATGTGGAGAGTGCGAGGGGGAGTAAGAAAAGACCCCTGGCGGCATGTCATGGGGAACCACATCCACAAAGTCCTCCAAACCCGTAGCTACTGCCTTCCCGATAGTATGATGACCTGAAGTCCATGCACATGTTATGATGAGGACAACCTGAAGCCCACTGTTGTTGGGATTTGATTAGCGTTGATCCAAAGCACCATCAAGCATTCCTCTAGGTATCTTCCCATAATCCTGGGACATATATGGTCAGACATACAACACTAAAATGTTTCCAGTAGATAATTGCTTCTACAAGTGTTTCCTCTTTATATTATTATGTGTTTTGCTGTATTTGTTGATGATTCAGTGATTCTCTAATTATAGGGCGCTCCTCAGTGATTCTCAATCATGTGTTTATCTTGCTGCAGGTTGTTATATATATTTTTTGCAAAAATAGATGACCATGATCGAAGTGTATCGAGGTGCTTCTAATTTCCTTAGTTTTGTTCACGTTTGTCTTTCAATGGGAAACTAAATTATTTCTTATGTTATATAAATGCTCCCTCCTCATTCCTTGATGTCCTACCTTGATGAGCTAAATTAAATCCACGGTCCTATTCTTAGAGACCACTACTTTTGGTGGTGGAGAGATGGTGGCTTGAGATCTGAGCTAGGTAGCACCATTGAACTCAAGACTGTCTTTCAGTTTGGTAACCATCTTTATTGAATTGTAAATATGTTTGCCGTGTCCTTTGTAAGCTCGCAATGTTATTGGTTTACATACATTGTGCATTCCTAATTGAATCATGGTTAATGAGCGTATTATAGGTTTGGTATATTTCTCAATTCGCGCTATTATCTCAAATGAATGAACAAAGAGCTTAGTATCTTTTGACGCTAGGTTCTTCAGGTCGGTGTAAAGAACCCTCATCATTATATTTCTCGAAACTGTGGTAAAGGCTTATGACGGTTAGTGTGTAGATTCTTCATTTCTGTTTGGCTCATGGTCTAGAGCTGTCTAGATGACCCCTTCATGTTTTCTATAGGCCATATGAGAGCCAGTGGGAGTTTAGTGCAAAGTATGCACCTCTTTATTTTGTAAATGCAACCTGAAGCTCGCTTAAGATTTCTTGATCTCATACATTTCTTCCTCTCTTAAGTTTCTCATGTGTTTTTGTTCCACCCGGTCTTTGTGGATACTCTCTGCTTGCTGCATTGTTATTTCTATGTGTTTTCCATAGGCCATAGCAGAGCTAGTGGGAGTTTAGTGCAAAGTAGGCACCTCTTTATTTTGTAAATACAACATTAAGCTTGCTTTAGATTTCTTGAGCTCATACATTTCTTCTGCACTTAAGTTTCTCATGTTTTTTGTTCCACCCGGTCTTTGTAGATTCTCTCTGCTTGCTGCATTGTTATTTCTCTTTTGTTTAGTTTATGTTTGTAGATTCTCTCTGCTTGCTGCATTGTTATTTCTCTTTTGTTTAATTTGTGTGTTTGATGTATTCCATGAGCATGGGCTAACGTCGGCGTAGGTTGTTCCCTTGGTTCTAACTTGCCGGAGAGGCTAATGGTTCGTGTATTGCTGGTTTGATTGTTTTCTTGGTCTATAGTTGGTTTCTATGCTAGGGGAGGATAGTACTGGTTAACCAGACACAGTTACTTGAAACCATTGTTTCACACTGAATCCCCTTCGAAAATGTTTTCATTTCAGTTTAATGAAGAAAGTTTATCCTTCTTGAACTGAACATGGGAGCAAGTACCACAAGCTTGTGATATTGTTATTTAGATATGCAGCAAAAAGCTTTTATCGTTTATTTACAATAGCATAATATTGCATCGTTTATTTTATAAGATTTTGCTTATGGTCTGTAACTTTGTTTCTGTAATATGTCAAGCTCTAATGGTTAGTAATAACGTGGCTGCATCTTTGATATTCTTTGGGGAGATATTCTTTGATGCATGATCAAGTGTTCTTTGTATTATGTTGCAATCACGGTTTCAAGTTAAAATATGTCATAATGAACCTTAGTAATGAGGATGGTCTAATTTAACTGCTTAATATAATGACTTTTACTATATTTTCAGGAAATATAGACCATTGGGAAAGGAGCCTGAAGGTTTTCGGTTCCTTCGCAACTTCAGCCGCACAAAGAATACGATGAATCATCGATGGCTATATCTCACAAACAAACAAACCCAACCACTGAAGCAGTTTTTTTAATATTATACTTCACCTAGCTGTTTGCAAGTTTGTAATTTTCCTATTGGTATGCTCAGTGTGTAACAATTCTGAACATCTTTTTTGTAATTACAGAATCTTTCCCAGGCAAAAAGAAGGATTGTTTGCTGTGCCTCGAAGAGGTTCCCAGCATTCTCGGCAAGGACGATCTTGATAAGGTCGACAAACAACGTAAGTAATTTTACATATTTCTTCCATGCATTAAATTTGTTTGGATGATTGTGGATTCATGATTGATTGATGCCTGCTGCCTGCAATTTGGTCATGTTTTCTTGTGACTTTCAGCAAAGCCAATTTTATTGCGCCGGCACAAACAGTACGTCTTGTGCCTGGAGTGAGCAATATGGTCCTGATTTCCTAAGATTTGTGTTTTGTCTTTTAAGTTAGCTTTTCTGTAAATTGGTCCAACAAAGATGATGTATGAGGATCGGCTCTGCCTTGGTCATAGATGTACTTCCTTACACTGAACCATTCATCATATTATATCTATTTTTGTCAACTGCTAACCTGACAAATGGAACTAAAGCTTATGTTCTCATGATGGTTGGATTGTAGTCAAGATTGTCAACCTAATATCATAATTTTTATATATCTTTTTATTTCCTTCCTATGAAAGTAAACAAAATTTCGCTGAAAATAATACTGCGGTAAGATTTGTTTAGCCCCTCCAATGCCGTGTTGGCACTTTGCTTCACTGTGCCGTCTACTAAAAGGTACCATGCTTATCAATTTGGAGCCTGATTGACGTGGGATTGTCTTCTTAGTTACATATCTGTTAAAACAGCGACCAAACATCATTTTTTTCTATTAGATTGTTTCATTCTGAAGCCCTTTTATGGCTTATGTTTTATGTTTGAGATCATGTTTTCATCTGTTTGTTTCCTCACCGTGTATCACCATGTATATTTGTTCCCACCCAACATCTTTCCGTTAGGCAGTGATTCCACCATCCATTTTGCTGGTTGGTTCCTATTTACTACGGGAGTTTCTTATTTACTTTCTAGCCAAACTTAAGAAGTCCGTAAACAATGAAAACATTTTACATTTAAATTTACACTGCAGTTTGGTACGTTCTCCATGACAATTAAAACATTTCACATATAAATTTACCATTGTTAGGGCAACTGGAAATTTATTTATCCAGCTATTTTTAATTGCTGTGACAAGTATTTCTTGAGTTGTCTGAATTTAGGTTATGTAGAACTGAATCCAAGAACAAGTACTGTCATGTAATGCACTATTTTCTTTCTTAACCAATGAGCTATATCTAAATATAGGTACTGTAAGGTGTTAAGAATTGGATCAAAGAACACTGCGATGTTGATATGTTTAGAAATAACTCTATATTGTTTCCATGTATTTGCTTGCACTTCCTGAAATGATTGGTTGGATGTGGTTGTTTATTCCCTTCCTGTAGTCGATCGATGACTAGGGCAGCAGATAGTTTTCAAGCATCAATCTTTCTGACTTGTAGCACTGAATCAATCTGCACTTTGCTAGCTCCCTATCTGACTGATACTAATTCAATCCTAGCTTGTGCTGTTCTGAACTCGGTCAATAGGTTCAACTAGAGGAAGTACTCTGGCTGATTCCTTAAAACACTTATCTTTAACTCAGATTCTTGGCTGGTCTGTCCATAATTTCGAATTAGTCTCTAAATATAATTCGTAGATTATGTTGCAGGCTTTTCATAGAGTATCTAATTGTGCAATTTGGTTGGACGGTTTGCTCTCAGTGTATAACTGAATTTTTGCTGCACACAGTGATATTTTGTGTAACATTAGGCCTTTTTAACATTCGAATTTTATCATGATCTAAACATGAAAATTGCCCGGTGCTTCTTTCATATGGTTTTTGTTAGAGTACTGATATTGTGAAAGGCTAATCTGATTCTTGCCTGCAGTTCGCTCGAGTTCTGAACTTCAGTTTTCTGCTTAAAAGATGAAGGATCTCTGTAAGTAGATGAAGGACCTTTTCGTGGCTGTTGTGTGATGCTAGAAAACAACTAATATGTATTATTGGGCTTCTACTCAAACTCATGGGTTATCCTTGCACAAATAGATAGCCTTTTTTTCAAATGCCACACTATATGTTTCTATTTTTGGGATTTGATATGTTCTAAGTGTTGGTCTAATGGCAAATAAAGAACATTTGGCAAGAAGGCCATATGAAATAGTTGTGTCTTGACATGCACATGATCAGGCAATAATCATGTTGCCTTGAAAAGAAGGAATTTCTTAAATTTGTCTAAAAAGACCTCATGTCAATTATACAACCTTGCTAAAGCTAAGTATGTTGACTTTGTGTTGTTGAATGAGAACTTCTAAAGTATTGAGAGATTTTACGATACCATGACGAGTTGAGTCTTCTATGGTTGGTATAAGTAGAGAAAAAGGAGTGGTATGTGACAATGTAATTCCATATATTACTATGCCACAATCCTCTCTGTAGTGTTTTAGGAAACTGCCTTTACTGGTCACGAGGCTACTCAGTCTGATAGCCTCGCTGTCTTCTATTTTAAGAAGACATTTCAATGTCCATCGCTATTTATTACAGTTCCAGCACTGCTAATAGAAGCATTATCATTGTCAAATGTTATTACAGTTCCAGCACTGCTAATAGAAGCATCATCATTGTCAAATGCAATTACAGTGAGTCTCTTTGTTTGCCTTCTCCCTCATTCATGTTAACGGACACTCCATTTTGCGACATAAATTCAAATTGAATGCTACACTCCTGTACCAATCATCAGTCTTGAATTTATCCTGAATTGATTCCTTCTTTTGACCACTTTCCATTTGTCAAGTCTATAGTTATTTTTCTCATAATTTGTGGTTCCCATTTCAAATATTCTTACAAGACTTCCATGTATGTAAACCTTTATATGTAATTTTAATGTTCTTAGTTCTTGATGTTATATGATTTCCTATTTTCTCTACATATGCCTAACAGTTGAGTATCATTTTTATTGTAAGTAATGTTTCACATGGCATTTCATCCATCCAATAGTAATGCGGAAGTCAGGAGGCGTGTGACAAAGACCTATCTATCCAAAAACTCTTATTGGTGTAAACTTCATGTATGAGAGAGCACCGTGCTTTGCTCTAAAATTAGATTGTGACTATTATGTAGCAATTGTTGTCTGTCAATCGAATACAAGTGTCAAAGGCGGGTGATGTTCGAGATGTTGTAATTAAGAATGTTCGACATGTTGTAATTAAGAACCTACTTATCCCGGAGACTTATAATCTGTGTATGTAAGAGCATTGTGCTTTGCTCTAAACCTGTAAAGCTTTGCTATGGATAACGATCGTGTCATATTAAGAATGTTTGTCATAGCGTTTTGCAAACTGAAAACCAGTGTCTACGGCGGGTGGCGCGCGGCAAGCCGCGCCAAGGAATCTAGTTCTGATGATTTGTTGCCGTTCATCGGTTAAAATTAGTTGCTTAATTTCATCGGTTAAAATTAGTTGCTCACATACAATAGTTTGTTGCCTAGCAGCATACACTAATTGTAATTTGCCCCACCCTAAAATTAACTACCGGTGTTGTGAAGTTGCCTACTTTGTGCGTGACGAATACACTAGACTTAGAACAATGGTAGGCAATTTTACGACAACATGAGACGACTTCACAAAATTAATGGTTAGTTATGTACTAAGTTTCTTTTTTAAAAGCAAGTGTAGTGCACCACAATATACAACTTTCACAACAGCGGTAAGTAACTTCGTATCAGTGGTAGGCAACTTTTCGATGGACATCTTCAGAACTGCGTTAAGCAACTCCAAAAGAATTTTGACACGAGACGAAGCAACTTTAATGTGTGATGAAGCGACATTGCATGGCTGCTAAGCAACTCTAACCAACTTGATAACTTCGCCAATAAAAGGTAGACAGATTTTTCACAAACAACAAAAAAGTAAATTTTACAACAGCGGTAGGCAACTACACAGCCCTTTTTTAGACAACAATTTGATAGAATTAAGCGACTTCACTACGTCGGTACAAAACTACAGATAATGACAACACGCAGTTTGATAGAATTAAGCAACTTCACAACATCGGTACAGAACTACAAATAATGACAGCACGCAATTTGATAGAATTTCAAAATATAAATAGGCAACTTCACAACGTCGGTACAAAACTAGATATAATGACAACGTGGAATTCGCTAACGTAATTGAGCAAGTGTTATGAGATGTTAGACAACAAAATAGCGGAATTCAACAACTAATTGTCGAGCAACAATCGGACAAAAACACACTAAGCAACAAACTATCATAATTGAGCAACTAAGCAACTAATATGCACAGACGTAATTGAGCAACTATTATAATATGTTAGGCAACAAATTAGCAGAATTTGAGCAACTAATATGTGCTGTTAGGCAACAAATCAGACAAAAATAGACAAAATTTTGTCTATTTTTCATTGCCTAACAAAAATATGTGCTGTACCGAACGGCCGCCCACAAAATCATTCAAGACTGCCCATCAGGAAACATAGTTTCATTGCCTAACAACATTTGAAAAAAAAACTCATACCAAAATAGTTGCCTGCATTGTTACATCATTGCATGTCGTGGATATTCAAAAGTGACATTCAGTAGGCAAAAAAATCACACTGAACCAATAAAATTGCCTCACTTGTGATTTTAATTGCCTAGGAAATTCTTTTAAAGAGGCAAATCTAACTGCATAATCCCCTACTGCCATAACTCAAAAATACGTAGACAATGATTTAAACTTGCCAGAAAACACCAGTTAAATGCATGGAAAAATTACTTAGTTGCCTCAAGGACTTCTATGTTGGCCTGAAAAGCCTACTTAGTTGCCTGAAAAACAACAACAAATTTCTAGACAGTGATTCAAAATTTGCCTGAAAGCACTTCATAGTTGCTCTTGCCCGAAAACACCACTTAATTGCCTGAAAGCAGTACTTAGTTGCCAGAAAATACTACTTAGTTACCCTTGCCTGAAGACACCACTTAATTGCCTGAAAACAATACTTAGTTGCCTGAAAACACAGGGCAGGGGCAGAGGAAAAATCCTAGAAAAAAATTCTCGGATCCGTCTCCGCGGCCGACTCGCAGGTCGTGCGCGTGATGACCTCCCTCTCGGATCTCCTCCACCACCCGCAGGCGCAGGAACCACTCCGCTGCCTGGCCACGTCCTCGTCCTCCTCTCTGATCGCCGACCGGCTCCTGGACGACTTCCTCCGCCTCGCCCATGCTACAAAAAAATTAGACTGCATATGCGTACAAAAAAATCATTTTTTAATGGCAAATTAGACTGCATATGCGTACAAAAAATGTGACATCAAATTGCCTACTGCCACAGCTCAAAAGATGCTGAAGAATGATTTAATAGTCTGAAACACTACTTAATTAGTTGCCTGAAACACTCCAATGTTTGTTTGAAAACACTACTTAGTTACTACCTAATTGCCTAAAACAATGATTAATATGGCCTGAAACACTCCAAAAGTTTGCCTGAAATCACTACTTTGTTGTATGAAAACACTATAAAAAAGGCCTAAACAATGATTTAAGTTGCCTAACACACTCCAAATTTTGCCTGAAAACACTAGTTAGTTGCCCGAAACACTACAAAAATGCCTAAGCAAGGATTTAAAATTGCCCCGAACCACTACTTAATTGCCAAAAACAATGATTAAATTTGCCTGAAACACTCCAAAGTTTGCCTGAAATCACTACTTTGTCGTATGAAAACACTAAAAAAAAAGGACTAAACAATGATTTAAGTTGCCTAAAACACTCCAATTTTTTCCTGAAAACACTAGTTAGTTGCCCGAAACACTACAAAAATGCCTAAGCAAGGATTTAAAATTGCCCCGAACCACTACTTAATTGCCAAAAACAATGATTAAATTTGCCCGAAACACTCCAAAGTTTGCCTGAAATCACTACTTTGTTGTATGAAACACTAAAAAAAGGCCTAAAACAATGATTTAAGTTGCCTAAAACACTCCAAATTTTGCCTGAAAACACTAGTTAGTTGCCCGAAACACTACAAAATGTCTAAGCAAGGATTTAAAATTGCCCGAACCACAACTTAATTGCGAAAAACAATGATTAAATTTGACTGACACACTCGAAAGTTTACCTGAGATCACTACTTAGTTGAATGAAACACAACAAAAAAATGCCTAAGCAATGATTTAAGATGCCTAAAACAATCCCAATTTTGCGTGAAAACACTACTTCGTTGCCCCAAAACACTACAAAAATGCCTAATTAAGGATTTAGAATTGCCCGAACAACTACTTAATTGCTTAAAACAATGGTTAAAATTGCCTGAAACACTCCCAAATTTTCTTGAAATCACTAATTAGTTGCATGAAACACTCCAAAAAAAATTGCACTACCTCTGCCCCTTATGCCTCTCTGATCATGGACATACCAGGAGAAAATACATGTTGTTGCCTTTGTGAGCAGCGACAGCGGCAGCAGTTTTTAGAAGGCTGATTCCTATTTGTTAGAGCTGTTTTGTGCCTTTGTGTGCTCCTAGTTTGAAGCCTCGTTGTGGTGTGCTAGAGGTGCTTGGGCTCTAGGCCGGTGCTGCTGCATTGTGCAACGACAGAGTACTCTTAAGCTAGCTATACATGTACAGTACAAGCTAGAGTCATGTCCGTATATGACCGCCGGGCCTCAGCGGACAGATGAACTCACGGACGAACGAAATCAAAACCAGGTCGAGCCTGTAGATTTGTGAATGTTCATGTCCACAAAATCGAGCATGCAGCCGAGCGAAATCAAATCAAACAGCTATGGGTGGAGCGGATATCAAATGCATCGATGAAAATGACAGGAAGAGCATGCAAAACCTAGATAGAAATCAAAAGGCGTGGATCTACGGGGCGAAAATCCCTGTACCAACTCTAAATCTCTTCATCTCTAGCCCATTGTTAGCTACTAGGCAAGAACAGCATGTACAACGACCATCGTGCGAAGGTCTGAGATTTGGGGATCAGGATTTTTCAGATACGGACCTCGTAGAAAATTGGTCGATTCCGTCAGTGCAACACCTTCTCGTGCTTGCCCGTGACCGCCATGGCTGCTCCACCTCGTCGAACGCTACCTCCCCTCGCACCGCCTCGCTCTAGCTCGGACACAATGGCAGTACACGGCGAATCTACACAATCCCGCCCATACTCCTTCAAGGACCCACGGGCCGAAATCCCGCACCTCCACCGCCGTCCGCGCCGCTGCCGCGATACGCAACGCCGCCGCGGAACACCCTCCCCCGAAGTTGATTCGAGATGGCGACCACACGGGTGGGAGTGGGAGAGAGAGAACGGAGGGGGGGCGATTCGGGGATAGGAACGGGGAATCGACTGCGAGTGCCGACAAAAAAGCACCTAGTTCACTGTCGGGACGACGCGCATCTTGACGCAGCATGGACGGCGTGCGCGCGGCCGTTCGCTTCAACCAACCAGCGCACGTGCGAGAATAAGCAATTGGGTTCTTTTTAACGAACCTTTTTTTTAACCGGTGACAAAATTCCTGTAATTACCACGAAAATGAAAAAAAAAAGTGTTGAGTTGTCAAACATTGGAGCAATCTGGACCATTTGCCAAATATTGAAGGGCTCAGATTTAATGTATCAACACAAGTTTGCTTTTTTAATAATAGTATAGATACAAAGAAAGATAAAATGTCATGCAAAAAAAAGATAAAAGGTAAACAAACCCAAGGCCAAATGCCTCGCAACAGACAACGGTACCTCCACCAGGTAAAGAGAGAGTACACAACTTCTAGGCAAAGCCTTCGTAGCATCGTCTGCGAACAGCTACCTCCTCCCCGTCGCAAGCCGCTGCAGATCGCGCTGCATAGGCCCAGCGACCCGAAGAAATGAGGCCACGACGACCTCGGCATCGCCGCCGCTGGTCCCTCCATCCGGTGTAGACTCCAAAACGATACCCTCAAGAGGGACTGCAACGTCGAGGCGCCACCATCGCTCGATCCTGAGGGCATCTCAGGTTTCCTCCGGAGTTGCTTCGAATCAGGGTGCGGGCACCCCAACCCTAACCAGATGCCCACCAAGCACGCCGCCGCCACCACACGCAAGGCCACTGCCCCGCGTGGATCGAAGCACCGCCGCATGCCGAAGAGATCCGCCGCCCGTAGACTCGTCGTCGCCACGAGAAGACCGCACCACCGCCATCAGCTGCACGGACTTTGCCCGACAACGTCGTCCAGCGGCGGCGCGGAGGAGGAGATAAGATGTGTGGTGGTGCTTTTGGGCTTGGCGGCGGCGGGCCCCCAAGTCGCCTTGGACTGGGAGCGACGCGAGGGTAATTTCCTTTCTCTTTTACGCCTTATTTTCACAATTATTATATCAACGTCTGTATATCCTTCCATTCATGAAAGACTGTACCTACAGAGTAGAGATTTCTTGCACCCGATCTCCGTTGCTCCCGCTACTTTAAAAAAATCGAAAATATATTTAGAAATTTCACAAAAATCTGAAAACAAATCATGCATTATCTCGGTGATTTATCCTATAGACGTGCAAAATCACAATGCGTATTTCGACCTACACAAAAATGACAAATTTCCAGATATGATTATAGTTAACAATGCATACTTTGAAATCTCCAAATTTTTGTGTACACTATACTATAAAGATTTTTGCATTAAGACTTTTCACACTTGCAGTACACATCATTCACAACATGGTTTTATTTTTCAGATTTCTCAAAAACTTTTAAATATAATTTTCTATTTTTTGAAGTAGCGGGAGCACTGGAACCCAGGAGTAAAAACCACTTTTCGGTACTTCCACTTCTTTAGAAACTCAAACTATTTCAAAATTTGACTGTGTTTACACAAAAATATAACAATATTTATGAAGTCAACTAGTTGCACGATGAAAATATATTTTATCATGAAATAATGATACTAATTTGGTTGAATAAATGTTGGTGTATTTTGCTATAAACGCGGCCAAACTTTAAAAAGTTTGATTTTTCAAAAAATGTTGAAAGTGCACTCCTTCGTGGATGAAAGAAGTAGCCTAGAAACATGCTTCACCCCAACCAAATCCGAAGTCAGACTCCCTCGATCCTTGCTGGAATGGACCCGTGTGAAAGATTTAGTTGAGAACCTTTCTCCAAAAAAAAAGGTAAGTGAGAATCAACCCGTTGTTAATTTGATCGAGCTCGAGGAATGAGGAACAATTAATTCTTCCAGCGGTTGTTTAGGTTGCACTTTGTGTTTGTAAAAGAACATTGTGCAGCTCTATTAGTCTGTCACAAATCGAATTGAAATCAATCATCCCATGAGAAATCGATTCAGCCTAAGGCCTATCTCAATACAGTTTTTTTTGTAAAAGTTTCATATGTATTTTACTACTGAAATGTTAGTTAATGAACAGATAGAGACGTTATAACTTAGTTAACATAGAACTCTCACAGTCGCCATAGACAAAACAAGTTGCTAGCTCAATTATATGTATGCATGAGTTTTAAATCATTAATTTTTTTATATACGACCATAAAAAATACATTGCACCCTTTTTCGGACGGAGGGAATAACTTCTAAGACAACATTGGGAGAGGCATAAAACGTTACGGTAGCTCTCAATTAATAAGTGTCGACATTGTCGATTGCATTTCTGAAAATAAAAAAGGGACACAGGCTCGATTCGGCTGGATTAGGGGGTAAAAATACTCAAAAACACAAATTATGGCCCATTCGTGATCTTCCATCTTCCCCGGAGCCGGAGGTCTGGGTCTGGCCCATTTCTAAACCCTTGCCCATCCGACGTCCACCGTGCGCCCATCTCCTCCTCAGTACAAACTCGCCCTCGACACAAACCCTAACACCAACACTCTTTGCCTCCCGGCCGCCGCACAAACGCACACTGACGCAGCCATGGGTGAGCTCTCCCCTCTCTACACCCTCTCCGCCTCTCGTATTTCTACATTCTCGTTGTGAGTCTTACCTGCCGCGTTTTGATGGATTCTTGGCAGGGGCGTACAAGTTCGTCTTGGAGCTATGGAGGAGGAAGCAGTCCGACGTGATGAGGTTCGTGCAGCGCGTGCGGTGCTGGGAGTACAGGCAGCAGCCGGCGATCGTGCGCATCACCAGGCCCACCCGTCCCGACAGGGCGCGGCGCCTCGGCTTCAAGGCCAAGCAGGTAACACTCTCCTTGGATCTCTCCGCACTTCCGTCTACTATCTGCATGTTCTTGTGAAAGATCGTACAGATGGATCTGTATGTAACCCGTGCCTGATTTCTGTGAGCATCTTATGAACGCCCATGTAATTAAAGGGGATTTTTTACCATTTAGCATCCGATTTGTGGTACGGTGTCTTTTTTTATATCGCGGATCATATGTTTGGAAAGAAATGGAGGTTAATTTGCTGTAGGAACTTGCCGGTTGCATGCAGCAGGATACAAAGCAATTGTCTTATTGTAGCTTTAAGAATTTGTACTGTCTGGCAGTTCTTGAATTCAGATGATTAGCTCTTAGATTTGAGCACGTGCTGTTGGTTGTGGTGTTTTCTTATTCAATGGCTATGCTACTTTTCTCAGTTGATGTATTTCAGTTATTTGCCGAGTAATGATAACTATGTGCTAGTTGCCTGGTTTGAGCTTCAATGCTAATTAGTTTATGATGATGATGATTTTTGGCACTTAATGTAGAGTACTCTCTCCGTTCACTTTTATAAGGCATGATAGATATTTTAGTTTGGTCTACATACATATCGAAACGAGTGAATCTACACACTAAATATGTCTAGATACACTCATTTTGATATGTATGTAGACTAAACTGAAATATCTACCATGCCTTATAAAAGTGAACGGATGGAGTATTGCAAGCTCCTCCCAGTAGATGCTACCATGAGCTAAAGCTTGCAGCCTCGCACATAGATTTTTACCCAAGGCATTGGATTCATTGAAACTCCTGGAGGAGCTTGCAAGATAGCTGTAGTAATATTTTACTGTGGTATTTCAGTAGCATTCTTCAAAGATTTCATTATTGATGTGAATGGCTACAGTCATCATGATGTGCTATATAGGTTACTAATCTCTACCAAAAAAAGAATCTTCCAGGAGGCTGGAAATGGTTAATGGATTAAACAGAGAGACTCCCAAGGATATTAAAAAAATGAAGAAAGGCTTAATACCAAAGGTGAGGAAACATTAACAAAGGTAAAACCATACTTTCAAACAGAGTAGTGCAGTTTTCTTCTAATTCAAAATCGACATGAACAAACAAATGAATGTGTTCATTCAAATTGCATTTTCTATTTGTAGGTCACGATCAGGTATGTGGCAAAGCAAAGCTGCCTGAGAATTAAGCCATACTCTAACAAGCAGGAAGCCTAGCCTAGGATCTGAACCAAGTTTGCCTCGTAGGTCAGCTTCATTCATATGTATAGCCTAACGACGATGAATCTAATCTAATACTAAAGTCCTAGTCCAGCATTTGATTCCTTACCCGGAACCCTAAGCTCGTAGAGCAGTTTTCTTCTAATTCAAAGTCGACATGAACGAACAAATGAATGAATTCCGTTAGATTGGATTTTCTATTTGTAGGCCACAATCAGGTATGTAGCAAAGCAAAGCTGCCTGAGAATTAAGCCATATTCTAACCAGCAGGGAGCCTAGCCTACGATCTGAACTGACTTCCCTCGTAAGCCTGGTTCATTCATATGTACATAGCCTAGTGACGTATTAATCTAATCTAATATATAGTCCTGGTCCAGCATTCGATTCATTTGATCCGAGCTTGCTAATACAGAGTATGTTGTTGGGGAATGAATGAACGGACTGATTCGAGGTAAGAGCACATACCGTGGAGCTGGTGTTGCCGGATCCATTCGGGCTGCCATTGCTGAAGAAGCGAGAGCCCGCCGCCGCCGCAACAACAGCAGGCGGAGGCGCCGGCCGGCGGAGGAGCGCGAGGCCAGCGGTGGGGTTGCTGCATCCAGCGCTGGCGAAGAAGCGCGATACCGCCGCATCAGGTGCTGATGACGACCGACGACGCGCGAGGCCAGTGGCAAACCGGAGCATCGCCATCGCCGATCCAAACTGAGAGCTGCTCGCCTGCTCCTCGGACGTGCGGTAGGGGGAGGGGACCGTGGAATGGAACCCTACAGACGAATTCGGCCCTTCTCCGGATTCGACCGATACGGCGACCTGAAAAACCATTGAAACAATGAAATTAATTTCAGTTTGGACATATGCACTTCTCATTGGTCAAAGAATTAGATACCCCATCCATCTGAAGATACAAGCCGGACACACTCAGTTTCAAGATATATCTTTGATTAGCAGTTAGTTTAACAATCGTATACTGTGAATTATGCGATACATAATTGATACGATTGGTTCCGTATTTAGATGCACTTTCGAACAGTGCCAATTTCTTGTATTGAATAATTCACACCTGTTAACTACATGTTGCTCAAAGATCAATCCTACAGAACACATGTGCTTCATAATTCCAAAAGGTTCACGTAAAAAAACGCTTTCATGCAAGGGATCTAGTCAATGTGCACCTCTTGACATGCTAATGCATGCTTGGTGAACAAAGTAAATTCAATTATGTTTTAGTAGAATGACCCAGCTGCTTTGAAATGTACTATGATTATTTTACATGGAAATATAAATGAAGAAAAAAAACTAATGCTTCTTTACTCAACATGTCTACGCAGTTTTATTGATTCACAACACTTTGCTTGGAGAGCGAGAGGCATAAATTGCTCCAACTCAGAGAGCCTACATTACATGAAACTGTAGAAATGAAAATACTCCTAGATAGGTATCCTGCATGCAGTAATTAAGAAGGTACTAGTAATACGCCCATTCTATGCTGCAGAACCAAAAAACAATGAGGAACATAGTTTACTCAAGTTAGATGCCAATTAATTCACTTTGATGCTCCAATGGCAACTGCCCTGACACCGACTCCATCTCCAGCATACCCACTTTGCCTACATGGTGAACAACGGAGGCCGACGATCCAAGACGTGGAGAACCGCAACCGCTGGCACCAGTGAAACTAGTCTCGTGCGTCCTTTACCGCCTCCGCTGAATCCACTCAACGCTCCTATCAGCAACCCTTCGCCCAAAAACAAGAGGCTCTGAGGATACAACATAGGGATATGAACGTCGTCGTCTGGGATTACCAAAAGGCCCAATTGTAATTTGAATCTTTTGTGTAGGGTCCTCCATGGAAAAGGTCACCGACTTTGTTGTATTTTTATTTCTTTGAGTTCTTATGTCAGCCGCTGTGTTTTTTTTTAGATAACACTGTGAATTAATGGAAGCTCTCAGGATGGTTCTGTACTGCTCGGTCTGAGGAGTCAGGATGCACAGATCTGCTGTGGGTGATTTCCTGGTGGGATTAGGCCGAGCAGTACAGAAAAGTTCACTTAAGCATATCTGATACTATCTCGATTTATAATAAGTGTTGTAGATTTTTTTTTTGAAGTGTTGTAGTTTTTTTTTTTGAAATTTTTCACCAATATATTAGGTCAGCAAGCCGCCTCATTAAAAACCTTCCAAATTGTAATTTGAATCTTTTGTGTAGGGTCCTCCATGGAAAAGGTCACCGACTTTGTTGTATTTTTATTTCTTTGAGTTCTTATGTCAGCCGCTGTGTTTTTTTTTGAGATAACACTGTGAATTAATGGAAGCTCTCAGGATGGTTCTGTACTGCTCGGTCAGAGGAGTCAGGATGCACGGATCTGCTGTGGGTGATTTCCTGGTGGGATTAGGCGGAGCAGTACAGAAAAGTTCACTTAAGCATATCTGATACTATCTCGATTTATAATAAGTGTTGTAGTTTTTTTTTGAAGTGTTGTAGTTTTGAATTAACTTCAGTTCGAAACCGCGACACTTAATTTTGATGCGGAGGGAGTGAAAAAGGTCAGATTTATTACTGGGCCATAATGAATCAGCCCATCTGTCCTAACGTTGTGGCCCATTTCAGCGGCCCTTTCGCTTCTAGTCGGAAAAGAATCTGGCTCGTCCGCCATCTCCTCGACCCCCACCCCCTGTATCAAAAAAAAAAAAAAAAAAAAAAAAGACCCCCCACCCCGAGCTTTCACCACTCGAGTTCTTGCGGCGAAACAAACGCACCCATTACCATTTGCAAGCGACCTCGGACCCGCAAGACGCAGAGAGGACCAAGGCCAGCAGCGATGGCGATGGCGGCGCTCAGACGCGAGGGGAGGCGCGCCCTCCTCTCTGCTCCCTCCCAGCTTGCCTCCATGGCTGCGCGCTACCCGGTCGCCCCCCAGCCGTAAGATCCCCATCCATTCACTCCTTCTCCCTGATCGATCCGCCTCCTCTTAGATCAGTCGTTCCCCAGAGATCCGGTGGGTCTGGCCTCAGGTCCGATCGTCCCGTAGGCGAGTAGCCCCGTTCCACGTGTTCTTGGTCAAACCGAAGATGACCCCTCGGACGCGAGATGCGTGTAGGGTGTGTTCGGATTTGGAAACCGCGAAATGTATGGCCCCGTTCTGTGTCTGTTTGCTCACGATTGTTTGGGTTAAGGATCCGTGAAGGCTCGGTAGGGGATTTATCTTGCGAAATGGTCGTCTAAATGGGAATCTGGAATGCCTCTCTGAGAAACTGTTGCGATTTCTTATTGGGCTGTGCAATGCAATTTCTTAAAGAGCTCTGGTGCTTTTAGATTCACAATTATATGAATTTCAAGTTTGACAATACAATTTGATGCGCCTGCTATCCAAAGGTTGTGGCACTATGTTTGACTGTGCTTTCACGCTACCAACTTTTGATCATGTATTATGCTGATAATTTGGGTTAGTTAATTCCGTAAAATTAATTTGTTTGAAGCTACCCTTTTTTCCCTCTCTTTCTATACCAAGATTATGTTTGATTTGTGTTCTCATGCTATGAATTGCCAATCGTGCATATCCTGTTGCAAATTTACTGGTTTATGCTATTAGAGATTGATGAAATTATGATTGATTTGTGCTTTCATGTACCAATTGTGATCTTGTATATTATGCTTGTAGGTTGTGTTTAGCTAATTTTGTGATGTAATGTGTAGGAATTTACTGGTTTACAATTTTAAAACATGGTTTCGTTATTTTTTTCCACTTCTCAGATATAAATTTGAACTTCTGGCGGCATTATTTTGGATGATTTAAACCTATTGTATTTTACTTCGATATTGCACCATTTGTTTTTAATCAGAATGTTGCTGGATGCAGCAACCCCACCGCTGGCCTCGCGCTCCTCCGCCGGCCGGCGCCTCCGCCTGCTGTTGTTGCGGCGGCGGCGGGCTCTCGCTTCTTCAGCAATGGCAGCCCGAATGGATCCGGCAACACCAGCTCCACGGTATGTGCTCTTACCTCGAATCAGTCCGTTCATTCATTCCCCAACAACATACTCTGTATTAGCAAGCTCGGATCAAATGAATCGAATGCTGGACCAGGACTATAGATTAGATTAGATTAATACGTCACTAGGCTATGTACATATGAATGAACCTGGCTTACGAGGGAAGTCAGTTCAGATCGTAGGCTAGGCTCCCTGCTGGTTAGAATATGGCTTAATTCTCAGGCAGCTTTGCTTTGCTACATACCTGATTGTGGCCTACAAATAGAAAATCCAATCTAACGGAATTCATTCATTTGTTCGTTCATGTCGACTTTGAATTAGAAGAAAACTGCTCTACGAGCTTAGGGTTCCGGGTAAGGAATCAAATGCTGGACTAGGACTTTAGTATTAGATTAGATTCATCGTCGTTAGGCTATACATATGAATGAAGCTGACCTACGAGGCAAACTTGGTTCAGATCCTAGGCTAGGCTCCCTGCTTGTTAGAGTATGGCTTAATTCTCAGGCAGCTTTGCTTTGCCACATACCTGATCGTGACCTACAAATAGAAAATGCAATTTGAATGAACACATTCATTTGTTTGTTCATGTCGATTTTGAATTAGAAGAAAACTGCACTACTCTGTTTGAAAGTATGGTTTTACCTTTGTTAATGTTTCCTCACCTTTGGTATTAAGCCTTTCTTCATTTTTTTAATATCCTTGGGAGTCTCTCTGTTTAATCCATTAACCATTTCCAGCCTCCTGGAAGATTCTTTTTTTGGTAGAGATTAGTAACCTATATAGCACATCACGATGACTTTCATTTTTTTTGAAACAATTTTAATAATACAACTCCTGCCATATACACTTAGAGCGACAAAAAGAAGACCATTCAAACTTAAAAAGTAGGCACTTTACTTATGAAGAAAAAATATTGGGTGAGATGTGGCCTATAGTAAAACATTCAAGCAATCAATTATGAAAATTTGCAAAAACTTCTGAAGCAACATTAATATATCTTTGAATTTGGTCTATCTATGTCTAAATGAAGTTTAAACGCGACCTGTGTTTAGAGCAAACATTAACAAGAAAATTGTAACCATTTTTCAGCATTATTCCTGACTGAAATTTCTTCAGTTATTACTCCTACATATGTTGTATTTAAAATAACAATTCAAAAGATTGGTAGAGTAATACTAGAACTGTGTGTACAAGTTTTTCAGAACTTTCTGTGACTTTTGGTAGTGGATTGCTCAGTACAATATCTTGCAGAAGGAAATAATATTAGAAAAAGGCTACAAGTCTAATTGTTGAGAAGAAAAGTAGAAAACGTGTTGCTACTGCTTTTCTTGAACTAATAATATTAAGTTTTAACTGCTGTAGGTTGACAAGCCTACTGAGGAAAGCAGGAAGCACTCTCACAGCTTGCCTGCCAAGATACGAATTGTGATGAAATCTTTCAATAACCAAAAGAACAATCTGAGTAGTCTTGAGCCTTACACGCGCAAGGTTGGATTGCCTGAATCGCGATCCTTATACACCGTGCTACGATCACCTCATATTGATAAGAAATCCAGGGAGCAATTCTCGATGCACGTGAAGAAAGTATTCGTGGAAAAAATGGCGGAGACACATGAATTGCCCAAGAAGTTCTTCTGGTTAAAACGGTTGCGTATATTGGGGGCTCAGTATGAAATCAACATTAGTTTCAAGACCCGTTTGGATAAAAAGATTGGCTGCAGCAAAGGTGGGGGCCTGCGTTGAGAGTAGTTCCAAGCCAAAAAGGGAGGCATGCTTAGAGAAAAAAGGAGGTAGTAACTAAATGTTTCTCTTGGCCTACTGAACTATCCCCTGACTGAGAATAAATCGTAGGTTGTTAGCTGATGGATTGATTTTTTTCGTTTGGTGGCTGCTTTCTTATGTTGTAGCTGCTTCAGGTGATCTGAAGCCTATGTTTAATTCATTCAAGCTATCCAACTTCTTGTGGATTTTAGTTTACGGTCCTTGCACCTACACATACATATTATATGTATTGGTCTATTGCCATTATCATTGTTATATCTACCGAAGAAACCTTCTATGTATTTCAGAGTTTATCGTGATGATAATTATCTGGAGAACATGATTCACGATGTCTAGCTACATGCTACTGTCCTCTGAATCTGCCTTAGCCTGAATGCACGTTCTGGCATATGAATGTTTGATATGCATGTGAAATTAAGTAATCAACTATTATCATTCCACGATGTGATCCTTCCAAATGACTGATAATGACTGTCACAAAACTAACCAATGTAGCTAGAGTGCAAATGAGCAATGCAAGTACAATTTGTAGTTGGTCGGTGGTCTACGTCAGATGCATTACTCAATCCTTGACAGATCGATCTTATCAGGCGAGCAGTTAGATTCCTCAATCGCGCGTCAGCTAGTTCAAGCAGGTTATTATGCTTTTACTACAGTATCTGATTAGCAACTGATTCACGAAACAGGCTTTCGCCCAGCTTTATAAATAAAGCAACCGCCCACAAGTTTTACAACAAGTCAACCAACAAGTACGAGACATAACGAAATTTGCTGGGGCCACAGCACAAACCGACCCAAAACACAGATGACGATACAACTCCAGGAGGAGTAGAGCTCAGCGACTAGACGGTGTATGTAGATGACGTGCCGCCACCAGGAGTTTCCAGGAGGAGTAGAGCTCAGCGACTAGACGGTGTATGTAGATGACGTGCCGCCACCAGGAGTTTCTCGATCATCACGTCTAGCCGCATCCTGTCCCGCCGCCTACATAACGGGTGCCACTGCTGCAAGAAGGCCAAGAATTTAAACACAGCGTCAGAGGCACGGCGTAAGAAGACCCGCTCGATAACCATCTTATTACGAATAGTCCATAGCGTCCAGGTCAACGCACCGAACACTAACCAGAAGAGGCGCCTCCTCTTACCGGTACGGTTCGCCTGCACTTCCAGGAACTCGCCAAGGTCTCGGGCCTGCCACTCAGACCCCAGTGCCTCAGAGACAAAGCTCCACAGGAAGTGGGCAGCAGGACAGGAGAAAAGGATGTGCACGCCCGTTTCCGGGACCGCACACAGCGGGCACGTGCCATCACCAGGTCCAAAGCGCTTGACCACCTCCACCCCCGAGGGGAGGCGGTCTCTAAGGAGTTGCCATATGAAGATTTTAATCTTCAAGGGCAACGGGGCCTTCCACAAAGGGGAGGTCCAAGGGAGGACTGGCCCTCGAAAGAGGGCGTTTCGAGGGCCTTATAGATTAGCAACTGATTAACCGGCCATGAGCTCATGATTAACCGGCCATGAGCTGACAAACTGCAAAATCTGGTCAGATTATTAAAACGCTTGGACGCTGGGTGACGCGGAGTTCATGTGCTGATCTTGCGAGCCGTCGCCGTGCTTGTAGCTGTCGACCTGGATATGCCGTATCTCCAGGTCCGCCACGGTGCACGTCTTGTTGCAGCTGCTCCGTGGTAAAGATATATACACGAGCAGAATGCCATCCTGTTAGGAACTGAAGCACTGGTTGCTCGAGAAATTAAATGACTACATGACTCTGGATTTGAAGTATTAATTCTTGTTACCTTTCAGGAGGGTGAGGAGCAGGAGAACTGCCACAAGATCCTGATGTGCCTCTCTAGCCCCATCGCCATTGTTGCGTCTTGCGCTCTGCTTCTTGGTAGGTGTATAGAGTACCCTGGGTACTTGTGGTCTCTGCGTATTTATAACAATATTGTACACACACTGCTGCATTGCCATAACAATCCTGCAACAGAGTTTTAGGGTTCAGAGACAACAGCAAATGGTCTCTCATCAGGGTTCAGACTGCTGAATTGTGTACACATCAGCTCAATTATGTTCAGACAACAAGCATATTTCATTATCCAAAAAAAACTCTACTGTATGATTTGAACTTTCAGGGATTTTGCTGGGCAAAACTCACCACTCGGGGCAGAGGCCGACGGCGGGAGTAGAGGGGCAGAGGCCTCGAGCAGACGAGCACAGCCGGCGGGAGCAGAGGGGATGATCAGCAGTGACGAGGACGTCCGCGACAGGGCCTGAACGCTGCACCTCGAGATCGATAGGCCCTCCCTCTTCCACGGCCTGGAGCTCGACAGCCGGCGGAGATGGAGGCGCACGGCGGCCGGCGGAGGAGCTTCGGTGCTTCGGCGGATTGGTCGACGGGGAAGAGGCCGTGGAGGGTGACCTGAAGTTGAGATGAGCTGGAGCTGTCGGCCAGACAACGAGACCGCGAGCTAGAGCTGGAGCTCTCCTCTTTGATTTTCTCATGTGCTCGTGCTCGAGGAGGAGGCCGGGGAGCAGAGCACTGGAGGGAAGTCGAGCAGAGCACCGGCGGGAAGGGGAGCAGAGCACTGGCGGGAAGAAGGGGAGCAGAGCAACAACGGGATTAGGTCTTCCACTCCCTGCTGGGGCTTGGGACGCGGCGACCTGTTGTGGCTTGGGGCAGAGGAGCACGGCGATCTGCTAGGACTGCGGCAGAGGAGCACGGCGACCTGCTGGGGTGCCCCTTGCCGAGATCACGAGCGAGCTGGATACGGAGGCAGGAGACGAGTTTGAATCGCAGGTTTTTTGTAATGATTAGAAACACAAGGGGTTCTTTTGTAAATTGGCATTTGAATACAGCCCATGTCATCTAAGGTCCGATTCTTTTGGCGGCTTCTACTAGAAGCTGCCCCTCCCCCAACTTTCTGGGGAAACCGCGCCCAAAATTTAGCTAGGCTTACTAAATAGGAACCTAACATTGAGTTTGGAAGCCCTCTCAAATTTTGGGGGCGGCTTATCCGATAAGCCACCAAAAGAACTGGGCCTAAATCCAAAGGGAGGGACTACTACTCCTACGATATGTAGCGCCATTCATGCAGGATGCATCAGATGAGCTAGCTAGTTTGGTCCCCTTGACACGCGCCGCTGAAATTAAAACTCGAAACTCGCGAGTTAAACGAGTAGCTCGAAACTCGACTCGGCTTGGCTCGAACTCGCTGGTAAACGAGCCGAGCCGAGTTTTCATTTTAGACGGTAAACGAGTTGGAGTTAAAGAAGCCGAGTTCCGAGCTACTCGTTTAGTTTGTTTAACTCGGTAAAAAAGGCATTATATGTATTCTTATTTTTGTGAACAATTTTTTTTCTGATTATCATAGTTAACGACTAGATATTAGTTGATAGTGTCATATTGTCATTAATTGTTGTGATAATTACATCATACATGCCCGAATAATTACAAAGAATTATACATAAAATCTATTATAATACATGTTAACAGTTTTCCTAAACGAGTTAAACGAGCAAACTCGCGAGTTTAGCGAGCCGAGTTCCAATTCTGGACACGTTTGTTAAACGAGTCGAGCCGGCTCGGCTCGGCTCGGCTTGAATTTCAGGCCTAGCGCGAGGACAGCCGCGCCCACACCCGTGTTGGATGTATGCCCTGAGAGACAATAAATATACATCTGTTTCATGATTAATGAATTATATCTTTATGCTATAACTGCTATGGTCTATAAATGTGAGATTTATAGGGAAACACATACGCACGTGTAAGGATATAAACAAACCCGATTACCCTTTGTCATGTCTCTTGGACAAACTCGTTAATACTGGATGGTGATGTTTTCCAGCCATGGGCAAAAGGTCTTGCCATTATTAATGAGAGCACATTGTTAAGTTAAACACTGTGTCTGGGAAGACCCAAAAGTATGATATACTACGAGATCAAGTTTTGGAGTAAAATAGTATAGTCTAAAATTGGTTGCTTGTTTATTCCTTAGACCATGAGAATTTATGGTTGTGTATACCAGAAAGGTTGCTTTGGCATAGTCAAGTATCACGGCCGTAATAGGGTGATCAAAACGGCTATCGCTGGGTAACCTCGAAGGTATATATTGATCATAGTAGTTCAAGACTGGGAATCACACCTCTAGGTAATATAGAGAGATAC
Organism: Poa pratensis; assembly: GCA_947311845.1. Lineage (NCBI taxonomy): Eukaryota > Viridiplantae > Streptophyta > Magnoliopsida > Poales > Poaceae > Poa > Poa pratensis. The sequence continues at coordinate 38,679,797 of CAMZMU010000093.1, read as the reverse complement.
AACCTGGATCCACTCTAGTGGGAAAGCGTCCATCGATAAGTTTGCGCAGACAAAGGAGTGATATGCAAATATCATGGGATGCTCGAACACAGGTAAAGAGTAATGGCATCATACCGGTAACAGGGATAAAGTGACATAGTAAATGAAAGCTATCATTTACGGTAATGTCATATATCTCGCCCTGGGTATTTGATGAGTATCGTGAAGTGATGGGAACGAACATGTTAATCAAACAGGTTCATCAGAGTGCCTTCGCATAACGATAGCAGTCATTCAGAACGTCCATGGTTCTGACCCTGGCGAGTAATTGGATAGGCATTTCCAATTATAGCTATACGTTATCGAACCTGTAGGGGTCACACACTTAAGACGTCAAAGTCTGTTGTATACGTAGTTTGGTTAGGAGTAGAAAAGGAGTATCACCTGGGATGGTTCCGGAGTGATAGAATAATATTCAGAGATTGGATCATAAAGAAAGAAGGTTTATATAGAAGGAAATAATTATCCAGTGTATTTTGTCGGTGGACACTGGGTGTCCCGGATCATGTAAATATGTTTATATGATAAGTAATTAATTCTGGGAATAAATTAGACAAAGTATTAATTAAATAAATAAATAAAAAGGGGAAATTATTTATTTAAGAAGGCCAATAAAAGGTGGCTGCCACATGGACCCTAGGGGCCCACATGACAGCCGCACCACCAGGTGGTGGGCCAAGGCGCCAGGAGGGGAGGCTCCCCCTCCAAGCCGAAACCCTAATGGGCCTCAGGGCCCATGGGGGGAGGCGCGGCGGCGGCCAAGGGGCCAGCCGGCCTAGGGTGGGCCCGACCCCACCTAGGTCGGTGCGGCCAGGGCGGGCCCCACCCCAAGGCGGCGGCAGTTGAGGCGGTGGAGGGGAGTTGGAGTCCCACTCCAACTCCTCCTCCCAAACCGAATTGGGCATGGGGAACTTTCCCCTTGCCCAAACCTAGTTGGACTAGGGGAAAGCTTTCCCCTTTCCCAAGTCCCTCTACCCCTTGGATCTCCTATATAAACCCCACCCTCTCCTTTTGGAGAGAGATAATTTAGAGATCTCTTCCCGAGGGCTCTCAAGTTTCAGATCTAATCTCTCTCCCTCTCTACCATGTGTTGGGGTTCTCTCCACCATACGTACACCAGTAGCTCTTAACTCTGGCACGGCGAAGCGCTGCTGGACTTTGACGGACGTACGTGTGCGAGCTCTCGGAGGGGCGATATGTCATAGACGTTTGGCCCTCACTCTGCTGGATCCAGAAGGCTGTACGCGGGATCGGCGACATTCTCACCAGCAGGCTTGGCCGTGAGAATCTTCATCAGGCTTCATCGACATCGTCACCGACAACTCTTCCGCATCTCGTTGTTGGTAACGAAACAGTACTAACCTCGCTTGTATCTTCATAGTTGTTCCTGGATGTTGCGTAGGTTGGAATTTTTTAAATTCTGCTACGTAACCCAATAGCCCGACTTACCAAATGCGCTGTTTGGTCATCCTATATTAAGTGTTTTTCTTGAAGTTTATATACAACCATAAAAAATACATTGAATTAGTTGTTTCTTAAGTCTATTTATCTATCAAAACTTTTTATAAAGCAAAACCCCGCTAACTTGCATTAATTATTTTCTATCTCAACATGCAAGCCATCCACATCATCCATTCTCTTAAGCAATCAATTGTCCATATCATCTCCACTAATACTTACTAATCACACATCATCTATTTCTTAAGCCACATCATCCACTATTTGAGCCATTATTTATCCATGTCATCAAACATTTATTAATGTTTTTCTTTTGTCCATGAAAACTATTCACATTATAAATTATTTTATGCATACAATACCTCATCAATTTTAGTTGTTAAATATACAAAGATTCTACATTGATTAAATCTAGACTCCCGATTATGGTGCCCAATCGATTCCTGAATATTCACGAGAAACTTTCCCGATGCATGTGTCATATGTCCTTTCTTTTATATTACAATTTTTATAAAAAGGGGTATCTTTCTAGTTTTATATACCTTCTAAGGCAACATTGGAAGAGGCAAAAAATGGCTATCGGGAGCTCGCAATTAATATGCGTCGACATAGTCGATTGCATTTCTGAAAATAAAAAAGGGGCAGAACATCAGAGGCGGGCTCGATTCGGCTAGATTATAGGGGGTAAAAATACTCAAAAACACAAAGTATGGGCAAACCCTATTTGACGACCAGGTCGGAGCGCAATGCTGAAAGGATCGTATGACACCTAGGGGGGGGGGGTGAATAGGTGCTACTTCAAATTTTAGTGCTTTTTCAAATTAGGCTTGACACAAAAGGTAAATTCTCTAGATATGCAACTATGGTGAATTTACCTATATGACAAGCTAGCAACTAAGCAAGATACACGAAGTAAAGACGGTAAACAAAGATAGAAGTAACCAAAGTGAAAGCAGGCGGAGACACGGATGTATTCCCGAGTTCCTCCTTTTTAGGGGAGTACGTCTCGTTGGAGAGGTGTGAGCTACCACAAAGGTCAAAGCTCAACAGCCACAAAGGCTTCAGCTTCTTCTCCGATGAACCGCACCACAAAGGTTTGGTTCACCTTCAACTATCGGACACCTTCAAGGCGGAGTCCGGAGCCTTTACAACAACGATCCGGGGCACAACCCATAAATGGATTGGGGGCTCCCGAACAGCTACAATCTATCACAAAGACAAGCAAGTAAGTACAACAATGAGCTAGGTTTTCCCAATGGAATTCCTAGCAAGGGGTCCCTCAAGAGAATGAGGGGGAAATGAAAATCCGCTTGGTGAGGATGTAGATCCGAGCCTTCTCCTTCAATCCTCCAAAGATCGACAAGTTTGGGTGGAGGGATTGGGAGATCTAGATGTTTCTTGAGCTTGCAACAATGGTGTCTTCAAGTTTGGGCGAGCTACCTGTCTCGAGGTAGGTGGAGGGGTACTTATACCCCTCTCCAAAAGGTAGCCGTTTGAAGGAATCTAGGAGGCCGGCCTGGGGGCCGGCCTCGCGTGCTGCCTCAAGCCACCAAGGGAAGCCGGCCTGGGAGCCGGCCTGGCCGGCCTGGGAGCCGGCCTGGCCGGCCTGGGGGCCGGTCACCCAGCCGAGACCGTTGGCCTGCAGCCCGGCCTGGGCCGGCCTGGGGGCCGGCTACCCAGCCGAGCCAGCCGGCCTGTAGCCCGGCCTGGGGGCCGGTTTCCCAGGGTTTCGCCACCATGTCGATTTCGGACATTTTCTTTCTTCTTTTTGTGATCTTATAAATCTTATTATTTCCTGAAAGCACTTACCAACATATTAAAATATCACCGGTGTTGTTATCTAACACACAAAACTCATAGGGGTAAATAAATGTCCTTTCAATCTCCCATTTTTGGTGTTAGATGATAACACTAGGATTTGCAATAAAATATCCACAAATAGATCATGTTCTTAATAAAATGAAAGAGGCTCCCCCTAAACGTGTGCATATGATTTGTTTGCGTTGGAATGCAAGAACACACATACGGAGGAAACCAATTTCAACCGGATATAATCAACATGATATAAGGACAATACAATGAGACATATCCATCTATGTTGAGATTTTGAGATGATGATCATACCTTGTGCTAAGAGATGTCGACAATTATACCAAAACGCACAATATCATGTAGACTAAATCATAGATAAATCCATCCGAATACCGAACTCCATAGTCTCATACAATAATTTAACCGTCTCATACAATAGTGATAATTAAGTTACATGAACGAGTAGGTTAAGTTAATTCGAAATAATTTGTACACGAAATTTATACGCGTCAACGAGTAGGTTTCATTCCCATGATCGGATTCGAGTTTCGTGGAGTGTAACATCTTAATTTTTGACAAAAGTTTACATCATTTTTGGACGAATTTTGTCGAATTCACCGCAGTCGGTCGACCGTCTGATATTTCCTTTCACGAGTAGATCGATCTCACCATATTCCACAACTTTCATGTTGTAACATTTTTGTTTTGGCAGACATATATGAATATGCAACGAGATCTCTAAACTTTCCGCCATCGGCACACCACCTACCGTGACCTAAACATCGTAATAATGAATTAAATAAGTCAAAACAATTGTTTCGCTTCAAATCGGCACTTATCTTCAGCACTCAGGGGCATTCCAGACATTTCACTCAGAAAACCAACAGCAACAGCTGCCAACAGCACTCCTGCCAAACATCAAATCTCTGCTTTCAGCAGCTGCTTCTCACAGCTGCTTTTCCACAGCTCAACAGCTACAACTGCTTCTCAAAAGATGCAGCCCAAACAAACAGACCCTAAAGGCACGAGAGAGCATTGCTGCGTTTTCACGCGAGCACGGCACCTGGCAGAGGCCAATCCAAGGCCCAAGCCTCACGGGGAAGTGGCCCATTAACCGCGCCAGCCTCCCCGCTCGCCGCCGCCCTCGCTCACTGTCGTGGGGTTATCACGGCAGATGTTACCATAGGGTAACTTGATGATTGGGGCAAGGCACCTTGGTCCTTCAGGAGATTGTCACGCTCGTTGGGGAAAAAGGGTTTACCAGGTTTAGCCTCTCCATAGGAGATAAAGACCTACTTCCTGCTTCTATGTTATTGATCTCGAGGTCTCGATAATCGGCTACGACAACAGAGCCGGATTACGAGACAGGTTAGAAGGGTTTCGCTTGATAGCGGTGATATCGAACTAGGGCTTAAGACTTGTCTATCTATGTTCTGGGAGCCCGTTTATATAGACGTCGGGTCTCCTGAATTTACAATGAATACCGAGTTACATACGAGCCGGAGTCCTACTCTAGGTTCTTCTTGACCTTCCGTAGCCTCCAAGTCACCCGGTTCCTTCCTTCACTCGGACTCCAGTTCATCTAGGTCCTTCCTTCTAGGGATGAGTCATGTTAGGCATATTGGCCCAGCTATAACCCGGCCCATATCTTGTACACATCACTCGGACCAGTCCTTGGGCCGTCCGACTGATTCTTCCTTGGTCATGAGTATACCGGGTTATTATCCCCCCAACAGTAGTCCCCAAGTTTGACTTGAATAAGCTCATTTGTTGCTTCACTTGATAATCTTGATCTTGATCTGATTACTCAAGGGTAGCTGCTGATGGGATTATCCGAGTTAAACTCCTGAAAACAAAATAAAGATCATTAACATTGAATGGCCGGGTTATGTTTCAGACCAGCTCCTTTTGGCGGTTCTCTTATAACCCGGCTTTTCTCTCGCACTCAATTCTCTCCAATCAACGACCGGGGGGACATTCTCTGACAGATTCCATCGTGTCCTTGACCCATGGTCAAAACATAATCTTAACGCTTCGATTTTCACGCTCCTAGGGTTCACCCTGGGCTATAAATAATGGGCCGTGGTGAATAGGGTTTTACTTTCCCCATTCACCGCGCCACTTCATCTTCAACCTCCAATTTTCTCTCTCCTATTCTAGGGTTAGGGTTTCACCCGAGCTCGTCGCGCCGCCGCCGGCCATCGGAGCTCCGCATTGCTGCAACTCAACGCCGGGGAATCTGCTCCGCGCCAGATCTCCACGAGCTCCGATAAATTTTTCACTCCTGCACTTAGCTTCCATCTGTGTCGTGGTGGGATCACGGCAGATGCCATAGGTATGGCTAAGATGGGGCGAAAGTGCGTTGGGGGAACCGGGGAGGGTTTATGCACTCAAGAAGTGCACAAGCAAGAACACACAAGAAACCGCAAGAACATGAACAAGGAACCAAGAAACCAAAAACACAAGCACCCACGATATACCCTGCTTCGGGGCCCTCTTGTGGAGGTAACACCCCTACTGCAGCACTAGCCTACTCTCTTTATATCTCAATAGTGACAAGTACAAAGTGCTCCTCGAGCTGTATGAAGCAACAATGGTGAGAGCTCACGATGAAGAAGAAGCTACCAAGGGGGGAAAATGAGCTCTAGGGTTCGTCCCCCACACAGGAGTGGTGGTGCTGTATATAAAGGCTTGCCGAGTTACTTCTTTGCCCTGGCTCCATGAGATAATGGCACTGCCAAGAGGAAAAGGACAAGCCTCTGCCCCCGTCAATCCAACGGCCGGGCAGTCAGGCCTAGCAGGCCTATCTTGCCCCTTCGGGCAATGGCAGCTGTAGCCCACCGGGACTAGGTCACATCCTCTTTCCCGAAATGGCCGAGTCAGCTCCTAGGTTGCTGCGCTCCCAGGAATCCCGTGTCTTGACCTGGCTGTCAAGCCCTAGCAGGCCTATCTTGCCACTTCGGGCAATGGCAGACGTAGCCCACCGGGTCTAGGCCATAGCCCCTTTCCCGAATTGGCCGAGTCAGCTCCTAGGTTGCTGCGCTCCCAGGAATCCCGTGTCTTCTGATCCTCGGGCAGGAGGCCTGCAGGACCCGTGAACTTACTGACATTACTCGGCCCTTGTGCATTGTCCGACATTGCTGGTAAGCCGGGTTCTTCCAGGCAACCGGCTAGCTGAGCCGGATCTCTTCCCAGGCAACCCGGCTAGCTGAGCCGGATCTCTTCCTAGGCAACCCGGCTAGTCGAGCCGGATCTCTTCCTCTGATCCAGCCAGACTTTGCCTGACGCCTCTTGGTCTCTCCCTGTATTTAAACATGATCCGGTCCGAGTGATCCGGTTTGTGAGACCCGGATTGACCTTCCTTTCCACTTCATAGCTCCCAACACTACCTCTTTGCCCTACCCGGGGGCAACCCCCCGACAGTAGTCACCGAAGCTAGTGCGGTCCTACAGCCTCGGATGAAGGGCCGTAGCAGGTTAAAAACCAACGCCTTTAACCGAATTCCATATCACCCAATCTTGTCTCAGGATTTCCTGGGACACTTGGCAGGGAATCTCTGCGCAAAGCCTCATAATCCGGGTCTCTGATTTGACATGTCACTGACAACACATTATCCGGATCCATCAGGTACTTGAGTGTATTTGACTAAATGACCACGCCTCCTCGGTTTCTGTGCTGACCGGCACACTTGATCCGCACCACCGCTTCAATTCTATGACCCATCATGTGCTTGAAATACATGGCCACATAAGCGACCGCGAGTTTCAGGGCACTCTTATCCGTCCACGCCCCGAAAACTGCGCGGTAGTGCGCCGGTTACCAGCTAGGGGCTATATATAGGGGTGCGGGGTTCCTCTTTCTTCTTCCCCGCACCTCCCACTTCGAGAACTCCAACCGCGCCATCGACGCCATGCGACCTCGCCGCGCCTGAGACCTCGACAACGCCGGAGGAAAACTCGCCGGAGCGCGCACCGTGCCCTGCGCCGCCGTTTCTTCGCCGGGCCTCTTCCTCGCCGTACTGCAACCGTGAGTTCTTCATCCCCGGCATGATTCCCTCGAACGAGTTCATCTTCCGCCATGAACTTGCGCTTGCTTTCCCTAGATTCACTAGCAAACGAGTTCACTGCCGCGCCTTAGTGCATTCCCTAGATCTCCTTTCTAGGTTTTGCACTAGATTGCCCCAGTTTGGCTTGCCACTGCATGAACAGTTCCGCCATATTTTTACTCGGGATTTCTTCTCTATTTTACTGCTGCGGTAGATCTTGCGTAACCTAGATTCTCACGTAAAGGTGTTTGTAGTGACTAGCCGAATCACTTTTTCGCGGTAATTAGACCACTTTATCCGGGATATCCTTTACCGAATCCCTTAACAGCTGATTCGGCTAGACCATTATCCGACTTGCTCTGGATTTGAGATTCCACACCTTCTAACCCGGCTATCTCCGATTTCTTGCAGGACTGATTCGGATATGCCGAAGTTGCCCCCCGGCAGTTGGGAGGGTTCCGACGTTACAAACGATGACTTGGAATGGCTGCTGAGTACCCGGCGTATAACATCTAAAGTTATATGCCGAAAACCGGGGAAGGAACTCGAACCGGTCACCCAACCGTGTGAACGCGTTGTATTTCTAGCGCATTTCGAACGTGGATTCGGACTTCCAGCGAGTGACTTCTTCCGGAGATTCCTAGATTTCTTCGGCCTGCAGCCTCACCACCTTCCGGCTAACTCCTTTGTCTCCCTGTCGGCTTTTACCTCCTTTATGGAGGGATATCTCGGTCTCTGGCCGACTGTCGAAACCTGGGCGAAGTACTTCCACCTCCGGAAACATACGATCCCGGGTAGTGACCCGAAGGTGATGACCGCCTGTGGTGCGTCCAGCATTACCCCGAGGACGGGCTCCATCTTTCCCCGGATCACTGGCCTGGATACTTGCAATAAATGGCAAAGGTCCTTCTTCTACGTGAAGAGCGTTGAAGGCCATGATGCTCTCAACTTGCCCGAGTTCAGGATCGAGCCCCCCACCGCCGAACTGAACTTCAGATATGATCCGGCTGACGCTCTTGCGGAGCTTCAAATCATACATCAAACTTTGGAGGATTTTCTGGAGAAGGCCTGCTCGCGGACGATCTCCTCCGGACCTTCGTCTGTCGCCGGGTCAGTCCTCTTCAACACGCAAGCACAAGATTTGCCACATGGGTGGTCTGCTAGATCCTACCCGGATCAGCAAACATGACCTCACCAGAGTTTCCGTCAAGAGACGGGTAAACGCCATTGCTTACACCGAGATGTTGGACAAGTGGCAGTGGGGCGTGGAGCCGTTCCACCGAGATGCACTTCCACCACAGGTTAGTTCACCATTCTCCGAATCAATCCATACTTCATCAAGATGACATCGGACTAATCCAGATTTGCCTTGACTCTATTGCAGCTGTTCGACCGCCAAATCACCGAAGATGGAGATCTCTCCACCAAAGTGTGGGGACCGGATCGCAGCCCGCTGCGCGAGGGCGAAGAGGATGCGGATACGGACGATTATTTGCCGATTCCGCGCGCCAAGCCCATTCGCAAGAGTAAGCAACCATCTATTTACAACCTTTCCGAGGATGAAGATGATGATTGCTGGATCCTAGATCCTATTGATGCCATTTCCGATTTCATGGTCACAACCTTGTGTTCCAGCCAAACCGGATGCTCAAGGGACATCACGGAAACGCCCTGATGCGTCCGGATCAGATGCCCCTCCAGCCAAGAGAATAAAGAAAACTGTCTCCAAACCGAATCGGCTCAAGGCCATGCCTACTACCAAGGGTAATGCCAATTTCATTTGCTTTCTCCTTTATTAATCGAGTCACTCTATCCGAATTAACTGTTTACTTTGCTTCACGCAGTGACGTTCTCGTCACCGAGCAAACTCATTCATCCATTCTTTCTCCCATTCCTCCACTGGATATGGCCATGGAGCACCAGTCTCCTAAAAGGGCTGCCACCTCTTCCGCGCGTGCCACCACCGCCAAAACTCCTCCGCCGACTCTCGTTCCAGAGTCGGTTATTGACTTGGAGAATGAGGAAATCTCGGGTCCTACCCGAGATTCAACTTGGCCACGTCCCCTGAAGGAGTTGGAGAAGGAAAAAGCTAAGACTTCGGCTAAGTCATTGACTAAGCCGGATCCTCGCCCTACCGCCAAGGCTCTGAATCAAGAGCAGCAGAAGAAGAAGAAGAAGAAGCTGCAGCAACAGCAACCTCTCGAGAAGCAGCAAAAGCAGCAACAGGAAGTATCTAAACCACCACAGCAAGCGTCGCAGAACCAACCGAAGCAGTCATATCTAGCCCAGACCCCGGGCGCATCGCCTCTGCCTAAGCCGACTCAGGTCTCCTTTGGCACAACTCCAACAACCTCGGATAAGCAGATGGTTGCTAGCAAGCCGGTTTCCGCCGCTCCATCAGTGACTCGGGTGCATGATCAACTCTCTGAGGCGATCACTCACGCACGCCTTAGTGGCCAGGTTCTGCCGAATCTCCGCACTCCGAGCGGCGACAACCTCGGCTCCGCAGAGCAGTTTGTTAAAGCTTGGAACACTGCGGACCTTGCCGAAGGCTCGACCACTTCAGCTCGCCGCATCCGGCTGGCCCTAGCCGGATGTTTCAATCTTTACATTCTGTGCAGGCCTCGGTCACTGAAGCTAACCGGTCTTCGAGGTAACTTTGCCGAATCCTGTTTTATTTCACCATGATCAATTTACACTATCCCCAGTCCCCGAGATTCGGTCGAACGACTGATACTCCTCCGAGTAAGAAAGTCATTCGGCTTGAATCTCTAACACTTGATCATAAATTTTGTCTTAGCTGAACAAAATCGTGGGACTCCCAGTCCCCGAGTCTCTTTTCAAATTGATTCGGTGAACTTTCTTTTTTATTAATCTCGGGCCTCCAGTCCCCGAGATTCGTTTTGGCTTCATGCTGCTAGTCTCGGTGCCAGTCCCCGAGACTCTTTTTACGCCATTAACTCCTTTTCTTTCAGGAAACCACGACTGCTCGCAGCCGGATCTTTAAGCAGCTAGTCCTGCAGCACCAGGCCCTCCAAGCTTCTTTTGATGCGCAAAGTGAGGAGATGAAAAAGAAAGATCAGGAGCACAAGCGCGCTTTATCGAGGAGAAGTCAGAAGTGACCCGGCTCCTGCGGGAGCTTGACCGGGTTGAAAAGGTGAAGGAGAAGGTCAAGAAAGACCGGGACACGCTGCAGAGGGAAAAAGACTCAATCCAGAAGGAGCGAGACACTTTCAAGCCGGGCTTGAGAAGCGGGCTGAATTGGACAAGAAAATCCAAACGCACGTTGCAGACGCTGAAGCCGAAGCTAAAGCGGCAAAAGATGATCTGGCTGCTCACAAGGCGATCAGCGCGAAATGGCTTGCTGATCTTGCTAAGCTCAATGAAGACATGGATCGTAAGTTTGCCGAATCTCCTCTTCCTCCTCCGCTCTTATCCGACACATCATTTCGTGTTACCTCGTTTAACTCGTGTTAGCTTATCTGAATGTAGGAGAGTTTACCAGCATCCGGCTTCAAGCCGCCAAAGCTGTGAGGGATGCCCGAGCTGAGAGAGCTAAGTTAACTGGAGCTCCCCTACCAGAGACGTGGGATATCGAAGATCACATTACTGCACTCAGAGCTCGGATTTCTCCTTTGAAGGATTCCCATATTGATCTGTTTAACGCAAGCCTCAAAGCTCACCGAGTCTTGTTTCCTGAAGCTCGGCAAGTTCGGTCTGCGGACGATAGGGGTGGGCATTCGGTCATGACCGAAAATTTGGTCATTTTATTTCGGTCTTATGTAATTTCGGTCCTCCAAAAATGAAGACCGATTTTGTCTCAACAATTTCAATGACCGAAAGATTCGGGTACCGACAATTCGGTCTATTATTCGGTCATGACCGATCGACAAGTCAACTTTAAAGGAGACCAAAATTAATCAAGATTTTCAACAAAATTGGCATCCCAAAGCCCCAAATCACGAATCTCTAGGAAGACAAACATGACGACATGGTACTACAGCTTAGAAATAGACTGCAAATCTGTTGCCGCTTCCCTGCCTGAGAGGAGAGGATGCACAAGTTGGGGCGCGGCAGGCGGCTGTGTAATTTGTGTAGAGTGGCGATGTGGTGCTGGATCGAGAGGAGAGGAAGTAGGCTCTATGCGGTTGAGGGCTGCTTGCGGCGCGGCCCTGACCGGCGTCCAGCGGTGGCTGGTTGAGGGCTGCTGGCGGCGCGGCTCCTTCCGCCTGTGGTTGCGAGTATGCTAGGCACATAGAGTCATAGAGAACAGGGGCGGTGGGAAGGGCACAATGCCACAGGCCCACAGGGGCTAAGGTACACGTATGGTGATAAAGAGGCTAATGGCCTTGGGCTATGTGTTGTATCGTGGATGCTTTACTATGTCTGTTTAACGTATCGGTCAGTTCGGTTTACCTCTAGTCAGTGACCGAATTCACCGAAAATATTTCGGTCTTTAAATTTTCATACCCAAAATTTGTATCGGTCTTATCAGTCCGGTCTTTTCGGTTTCGGTCTTGGTCTTTTCGGTTTCGGTTTTCGGTCATCGGTTTTTCTGCCCACCCCTAGCGGACGAGCTAATCAAAGACCTGGATCAGGCAGAGACCCGGCTAAAGCAGTGGAGATCTTCGTCCGCCCGCGCTGGTGCTGACGCAGGTTTGCTATTCATCATGTCTTGGTATGAGCTGATTGATCTTGCCAAAGTGCGCTCCCTTCGCGAGGGTTCTTCATGGGCTTCAGATCCGGACCGGATCAAGATCCGCGAGGAAGCTGCCAATTTTATGGCCGAATTTGCAAACACCAAGCATCTTGATCTGAAAGCTCCGGTCTACTCGGATGGGGAAGAGTCTGAAGAGGAGGAATCAGATGATGCCTCACTTGACGAATACGCCGAGTCTGAGGGCGATCTGGTGATTCGGCTGACTCCGCCGAACAACCTGCAGCTTGCGACTCGGCCAAGACCTCCAAGATGCCAGCCACTGACTCGGCTGAAACTGCCGAACAAGCTGTAATCCGAACTTCCAAGACGCCAGCCACTGATTCGGCTAAGGCCACAGAGCAAATCACCGCCAAGACGTCAGTTGATCCGGATGCTTCCGAATCTGCCAAGCCCTCAAGCTCTCCGTCCAAGGTCATTCCTGCAAGTGAGGGCCCTATTTCAACCGAGGTTCCTCCATCATCCGAGTCCATCCCTGCAACCGAGTCTCCTGCGCCTAGGCTCCTTCCTGAATTATCTTAATGAAAAACATTAAATCCCCGGTATGCCGGGAGCAGATGTAATATACAATTTAAGTTCCTTCGAGACTACTTTTATTTTGCTTAATGTGATCCGGACAGGTTTATGTTGGATCATTTTAAACCGAGTCCCCGAGTCTGTTTTCTTGTTTACTATTTTTGCCGGATCTTTGCTCTTGTCTACCTTTTAGGTGTTTGACAGTCGAGTCACAAGATAGGAATCATAGCATACAATACTTGAAACATTCGAGTTGTGGTTTAGAATCATCTAACATAAACAAAAAAGAAATAACAGGGTTAGTAAACGACATGTGCCGAATCGGTTTTGGACCGAGTCCCCGAGTCCATTTTCATGTTTCCCATATTCTCCACCTCTGCTCTTGACTACCATTTTGGTGTTTGTCAGTCGAGTCACGAGATCAACAACACAGCATACATTACTTGAATTTTGGGACGAGGTTCAAAACAATCCGACACATGAACGGTATGGACAAAACAGTAATAAAAAACACATGCATAAGACAGGCAGTCCCCGAGTCCAGACTCGGATTGCCGAAATTTCATTTATGATAAACTGAGATACATACATTGCGCCCTTAAGAGTAAAAGGGTCGAAGCAGAGCTACATTCCAGGGTCGCTTGGTTTCTCTCCGGGTCTGTCCAGGCCATCCTTCCTTTGTTCCTGTGCATCTACAAGGTAGTACGAGTCATTGTGCATAGCCTTGCTCACAATGAATGGTCCCTCCCATGGAGGTGATAACTTATGTCGGCCTTGCTACGCTGCACCAGCCTTAGTACTAGATCTCCTTCATGAAACACTCGAGGGCTGATCTTCCGACTATGATAACGTCGGAGTCCCTGCTGATATACTGCTGTCCGAGACAGGGCCAATTCCCTTGCTTCCTCTAGCAGATCCACTGCATCTTCCCGGGCCTCTTTTGCCTCGGTTTCCGTATACATTGTCACCCTTGGTGCATCATATTCTATGTCAGTGGGTAGCACTGCTTCTGCCCCATATACCAGAAAAAATGGCGTATAGCCAGTTGACCGATTCGGCGTGGTCCTTAGACCCCATAGTACTGATGGTATCTCATCTATCCAGCACCCCGGAGTCTTTACCAGAGGTTCTATTAACCGGGCTTTTATCCCAGCTAATACCAAAGCATTTGATCTTTCCACCTGTCCATTGGACTCTGGGTGTGCCACTGAGGCTATGTCTAACCGGATCCCCTTATTCATGCAGAATCGGGCAAACTCTCCACAGCAAAGTTCGTGCCATTATCCGAGATGATGCTATGGGGGTAACCGTATCTCAAAATGATTTCTTTCAGGAAAGTTACAGCCGAATGACCATCCACTTTCCGGATCGGTTTCACCTCTATCCACTTGGTGAACTTATCCACCATCACCAGCATATGTGTCATGTTCCCCTAGCCGGCTTGAATTCTCCACCATATCCAAACACCACACAGCAAACGGCCAAGTGATAGGAATTGTTTTGAGCGCCGATGCGGGTAGGTGTGTCTGCTTGGCAAACCTTTGGCATCCTTCACATTTTCGGACTATGTCCTCTGCATCTGCATGAGCAGTGGGCCAGTAAAACCCATGCCGGAATACTTTAGCCACCAGGGCTCTTGTACTGCAATGATGCCCACATTCTCCTTGATGTATCTCCAGGAGCATCTCCTTGCCCTCGGCTGGCTCCACGCAACGTTGTAGCACCTCGGTTGCACTCCTTTTGTATAACTCCTTATTTATGATGGTGTAACCCTTGGACCTCCTCTGCACTCGCCTAGCTTCGGTTTCATCATTTGGCAAACTCCCCTCCGACATGAACTTCATGATTTCTTCAGCCCATTCGGTACTGGATGCAAAGGGAATAAGTGCTCATCTATTTCCACTGGTTCGGCCGCCATTATCTCTTCTATCAGCTCTGTCCATTCCCTAAGATTCGGTTAGCACCATCTTCCTCTCTTCCCCTCTTCCCTAAGATTTGGGTAGCATTCCCGAGTCTCGGTGCGCAGTCCCCGAGTCTCGCCATGCAGTCCCCGGGTCCTCCCAAATGTACCCGACATCAACATTCATAGGAACAGCTTCAGATTCTTGCTTTGGGATAAAAATCGACTCGGAATCAGGTGAAGGTTTGATTGAAGGGATCCTTAGGTGATTCAAGGATATCCCGGGTGGGATTGCATCCCTAGACGACCCGAGTTTTGACAAGATATCAGCAGCTTCGTTCTCCAGCCGAGGTATGTGCTTGTACTCGCAGCCTTCAAAAAATCCTGAAATTTTCTGGACATGAAATCGATATAGTGCCATATTGGCATCAAGGGCATCCCAATTTCCAGAAGACTGCTGCACCACTAAATCTGAATCACCAAAACATTCTATCCGGCGGATGCCGATGTCCTTAGCCACATTAAGCCCATGGATCAGTGCCTCATATTCGGCCACATTGTTTGATGCTGAGAAATGAATCTGCAACACATATCGCAACTGATCTTGCTTCGGTGATGTGAGTACTATCCCAGCACCCAGTCCGATTTTGGTTTTGGAGCCATCAAAGTGCAACTTCCAGTAATTGTAATCCGGCTTGGGTGGCTCATACTGCATCTCGGCCCAGTCACAAAGGAAATCCGGTAAAGCCTGAGACTTGATAGCATCTCTTCTCTCATAATGCGGGGTGTAAGGAGACACTTCTATTGCCCATTTGGCAACTCGGCCAGTCGCATCTTTGCACCCAATGATCTCCGAGATTGGAGCTTCGCATACTACGGTGATCGGGTGCTCCTGGAAGTAATGTTTCAACTTCTTGGCCGCCAGGTATACACCATATGTCATCTTCTGGTAGTGAGGATAATTTTGCTTTGAGGTTGAGATCACCTCGCTTAAATAGTACACCGGTCCTGCACGGATTTACCCTCCTCTTCTCGCTCTACCACTACTCACCACACTTACGACCCGGTTAGTGGCCGCAATGTAAAGTAGCATTGGCTCATTCGGCAAAGGTGATGCCAGAATTGGTGCAGTGGACAACATCTTTTTTAATTCATTGAAAGCCGAATCTGCCTGCGGGGTCCATGTGAACCCGGTGCTCTTTTTCATCAATTGATACAAGGGCAAGGCTTTTTCTCCTAGCCGACTCACAAACCGACTCAACGAGGCTAGACACCCGGTGAACTTTTGTACATCTTTTAGACATTTAGGCAATTTCATGTTTTCTATGGCTCGGATCTTAGCCGGATTCACTCAATACCTCGGCTCGATACAAGGAAACCGAGCAACTTTCCAGCCGGGACACCAAAGGTGCATTTATCCGGATTCAATTTTAACCGATACTTTCTCAAGTTCACAAATGTTTCCTCGAGATCCTCGAGGAGAGTGCGTTTTTCTTTAGTTTTGATGACGATATCATCGACATACACTTGCACATTTTTGCCCATTTGAGATGTAAGCATTTTGCATACATCTCTGATAAGTTGCACCGGCATTTCTCAAACCGAAACACATGACACGATAGCAATACGCCCCATACGGGGTAATAAAAGCAGTCTTTATTTGATCTTTGGGGTTCAGTGGTATCTGGTGAAAACCAGAGTACGCATCAATAAAAGACAACAACTCACACCCAGCAGTAGAATCGATCACTTGATCAATCCGAGGTAAAGGAAAGGGATCCTTCGGGCACGCCTTGTTCAGGTTGGTGAAGTCGATGCACATACGCCACACCTTGACCACCGCTGGTTCGTCCTTCTTCTTCTCTACCAGAACCGGATTGGATATCCAGTCTGGATGCAACACCTCCATAATGAATCCGGCTGCAAGTAGCTTAGCCAGCTCATCAAGCACCACTTTTCTTCGATCGTCTGAAAGACGCGAGTCGGTTGCCTCACCGGCTTCACATCCGGCCTGACAAATAAAGAGTGCTCTGCCAACTCCCTCGGAACACCAGGCAGGTCCTTAGCCGACCATGCAAGATATCCCGATTCTCACGGAGGAAGTGACAGAGCGCGCTTTCCTATTTCTCGCCCAACCCGGCACCAATGATGGCCATGCGCTCCGGATTCTCCGGGTCAATGGGGATCTTCTTTGTCTCCTTGGGCACCTCAAATGTTGCACCTGCATCCGGATTGGTCATGGCCAGCACGCCGAGCTGAGCTGACTTCGCCATCGCCACTACTTCATGCATCTTGCTCTTCTCCGCTTGGATCACCAACGACTCGGCTAAGGTGGAACCAACCGTGGCACACTGTATGGCCTTCTTGTAATCTCCCGCAACGGTGATGATACCATTCGGGCCAGGCATCTTCATCTTGAGGTAGGCAACATGAGTGGATATCATGAACTTGGCTAATGCCGGCCTGCCGAGCAGAGCATGGTATGGGCTCTCCAAGTCTACCACCTCGAATTCGAGACTCTCAAGTCTGTGATTGTCCTTGGTACCAAACAGCACATCTACCCAGATCTTACCCATTGGGGAACAAGACACCCGGGTACTATACCATGGAAGGTGCAACTGCTCTGCTGCAACTGATTCGGCGAATAACCCAACTTGACCATTGTGTCCCGATACATGATGTTTATAGCACTGCCATTGTCAACCAAGACTCGAGTGAATTTCACATTAATCTTTGGTCCAACCAAAGTCGGATCCACCACCAGTGCGTAGTTTCCTGGGCTTGGCATAACCCTGGGATTATCAGCCCTGCTCCAAGTGATCTCCTGCTCGGACCAGTTCAGGTATTTTGGTACTGCTGGTGTGACTGCATTCACCTCCTTCGCCCTTCGCAGCTGACTTTTCTTGTCAGTTGGCTCGGTCACAAAAACCACATAACTTTGATGAGCTTCCTTGTAATCATTTCCGGGGTATCCACCTTGCCGACTCGGACCAGCATTGTTGTTGTTGCCTCCCATATTTACCAGGTTAACCGGCTTTGTGGCTGCCGGCCTTGGAGCTCCTTCGTTCACCGGGGTTGCATTGGCTCCGGATAAAGGCGTATTTGGCCTGAAATTCGGTCTAGGAGCACCTCTCTGAGGTGGCCCTCTCTGACCTTCCGCCTGGATGCGATGATGCCAGCTACAATTCCGAGTTGAATGATTGGCCGGCTTGCGTGGGTCTGTTGTGTGATAACGGCAAGGCCCATCTATCATTGCCTCAAAAGTTAGAGGTGGACTCGGTCCATCCCACACTTTCTTTGCCCAGGCACCTTGATTCGGCCTCCAAGCTGGACCCTCATTTTTTGGTCTCTGGCTATCAGGATGATCCATATTTACTGCAGCAACCTGGTCTGAGCCGTATCTGTAATCCGGATCTCTCCTTTTATAACCGAACTCATGTCGGTCACTGGGCCTCAATGGTCCTGTTCGGTTGTTGACCGGTTGCCTCCTGCTTGTTCCCACCGCATCCAACGCTGGCTGCGTCGGATCGCCAAGAGCATATGTATCTGCTATCCGGATCATTTCCGCCAGGGTCTTTGGCATATCCCTCTGGAGCTTCTGCCAAAGCGGGGTGCCGTGTCGGCAACCCTGCGCAACCAAGAAATGGCCTGCTCCTCCACGACACCTTCACAAGAATTGCGAATGTTGCTCCACCGAGTCAAAAATTCTCGGTCTGTCTCCCGCTCTTCCTGCCTGCACGCAGACAAGAGCTGAGGTCGGTTTGGCCTCTTGTAAGTGCTGGAGAAGTTGCTGTAAAACGCCTGTTCCAAATCCATCCAAGAGTTGATACTACCCTCTGGTAAGTTATTCAGCCAAATCCGGGCTGGCCCTTCCAACATATGCGGGAGATACCGGACCGCCCATCGGCGATTGCCCCCCGCAATGTGCACCGAGGATACATAGTCTATCAGCCAATCCTGCGGCTTAGTGCTGCCGTTATACGGCTTTGTGATTCGGCCAAGCTGAAACAACGGCACATTCGGCTCGTTCATGATCCTAGGCCCAAAGCATGGAGGACCTGGTGGGCCTTGCTCTTCCAGCCTCTCGGACTGATAAATCCTATCCAACCTGAGACGCTGATCATCCGGAGCCAATGTCCGAGGTCCCAGCCTGGACGCAAGTGCATTATCATACGTTTGGTATCCGGCTCGCGCCATAGCCGAATTACCATCATCATAGTGGTAGCCCGCCTGGCCACCACCTTGCTGCTGCGCTTGCACCATCACTTGCTGCTCCTGCCGGGGTTGATTCTGCCCAGGAGGGCGAGGTGGTTGACCTCGGCCAGCCGAATTACCCCTTCCGGCTCCCGGATTGCCTTGACCGCCATTGTTTCTGCTCTGGCCACCTCTTCCTTGTGCCGCTAGCTGCTTGCCGGCATACTCGCATCATAGGCCTGCAGCTGTTTGCTCTTGCCCGAATTCACGCTCTGGGCCCGGTCAGCTCCGACATGCGGAGATGACGCTTGCCCCTTGGATCTCTGGCTAACAGCCTTAGCCGACACTACCACTCGAGAACCACCAGCGTCCGGATTAGCTTTCCGGAAAGCCTCATTCTGCCGGTTACACACATCAACCAGCTCATTGACTCTTTCTGCCTGCTTGCGCCAAGCATCCCCGGTTAAAGTGGTCAACTCGGCTCGCGCTGCCGCTGCAGCCCTAAGATTCTTGGCCGGGGAGCTATACACCGGCTTGCCTGTACCCGATCTATGACTAGTAGCCTTACTCGAGCTCGACCTTGCGGCTCTAGCTAACTCATCATTGAGGTCCTTACCCCTGTTGCGCAAATCTGCTCTTTTGCGTGGGTGAGACATTACCGGAGTGAAACCATCGGTGATACCATTGGCAGCATTATATTCTCTCATGTCTCTATCAAATGCTTGCCTAGACTCCACCACTAACCGGGCTTCTCTTTGCAACCTCAGGCGCTCTGCCTCTAACTGAGCTATAGTAAGCTCTACATTTGCCCCAGGTGCCACTGGCCGAGCCAACTTTTCCAGGACATCCTCTAAGGGGGCCTCCCTACTTGACATGCCAAGTGGACCAACCGGATCTGGTTTCTCCTTTGGGAACTTTGCCGTCCGAGTCGGCTTGTCAACCGGATCGGTTGGCGTGATCAGCTCCTCGGGTATGCTATTGCCGGCATCTCCTTTGCCAGCTCCAGCACTTGCTCCGGTCATCATCACTTCCACGCTACTCCCGGGGCGAGCGCTACGCCGTCCGAGAGCTGCGCGGAAAGAAGGAGGGTCCTTGGCCACGAGCACCTGCGCCGGGTACTCGCGAACAGCCTCGACAGCAACGTAGGTGACGAAGCTACCAAGCATCATCAGGAAGCCATGCTCGGGGAAGGGCTTGCCGGCGAAACACCCTGCATTGTCGCTGACGAAGGTGAACTCGCCGATCTTGGCGACAAGCCCGAAAGAACACGCTCGCCTGAGCCCGTCCGGATGTAAACTCCCTCCAACGCCTCAATCTGCCCCACGGTGGGCGCCAACTGTCGTGGTGGGATCACGGCAGATGCCATAGGTATGGCTAAGATGGGGCCGAAAGTGCGTTGGGGGAACCGGGGAGGGTTTATGCACTCAAGAAGTGCACAAGCAAGAACACACAAGAAACTGCAAGAACATGAACAAGGAACCAAGAAACCAAAAACACGATGTACCCTGCTTCGGGGCCCTCTTGTGGAGGTAACACCCCTACTGCAGCACTAGCCTACTCTCTTTATATCTCAATAGTGACAAGTACAAAGTGCTCCTCGAGCTGTATGAAGCAACAATGGTGAGAGCTCACGATGAAGAAGAAGCTACCAAGGGGGGAAAATGAGCTCTAGGGTTCGTCCCCCACACAAGGAGTGGTGGTGCTGTATATAAAGGCTTGCCGAGTTACTTCTTTACCCCTGGCTCCATGAGATAATGGCACTGCCAAGAGGAAAAGGACAAGCCTCTGCCCCCCGTCAATCCAACGGCCGGACAGTCAGGCCTAGCAGGCCTATCTTGCCCCTTCGGGCAATGGCAGCTGTAGCCCACCGGGACTAGGTCACATCCTCTTTCCCGAAATGGCCGAGTCAGCTCCTAGGTTGCTGCGCTCCCAGGAATCCCGTGTCTTGACCTGGCTGTCAAGCCCTAGCAGGCCTATCTTGCCACTTCGGGCAATGGCAGACGTAGCCCACCGGGTCTAGGCCATAGCCCCTTTCCCGAATTGGCCGAGTCAGCTCCTAGGTTGCTGCGCTCCCAGGAATCCCGTGTCTTCTGAGCCTCGGGCAGGAGGCCTGCAGGACCCGTGAACTTAGAGACATTACTCGGCCCTTGTGCATTGTCCGACATTGCTGGTAAGCCGGGTTCTTCCAGGCAACCCGGCTAGCTGAGCCGGATCTCTTCCCAGGCAACCCGGCTAGCTGAGCCGGATCTCTTCCTAGGCAACCCGGCTAGCTGAGCCGGATCTCTTCCTAGGCAACCCGGCTAGTCGAGCCGGATCTCTTCCTCTGATCCAGCCAGACTTTGCCTGACGCCTCTTGGTCTCTCCCTGTATTTAAACATGATCCGGTCCGAGTGATCCGGTTTGTGAGACCCGGATTGACCTTCCTTTCCATTTCATAGCTCCCAACACTACCTCTTTGCCCTACCCGGGGGCAACCCCCCGACAATCTGGATCTTGACTTGCTCTTCCTCGGGCTGTTCTTGAGCTCGTTTTTCTCCATTTCTTTTCTTGCTATTTTCTAGATCTTCAGATCTCATGGCACCCAAGGACCCGAGGAAGCTTAAGGCCAAGGCCAAGACCGGTGATGGCGCCGCCGCATCGGCATCAAAGAAGATCAAGAAAACAACCAAGCCCAGATCTGGGATTACGGCTAACTGGGCCAAATCCATGGCCACACAATCCAAGCTTGAAAAACTGGCTGAATCTGGTGTTCTTCCTCTTCAGTCGGAGATCGAGTGGAGAGGGACTGAAGAAGAGACTCGGCCTTCCCTCCAAGAAGGTGAAGTTATCTGCTTTCTTGAGCATGTCACCCGGGGTTTTCGTCCCCCGGGTCATCCTTTCTTTCGGGATCTTCTTCATCACTACGGACTCCGGTCTTCGATCTCGGACCCAACTCCATCTTGAACATTAGTAACTATATAGTTCTTTGCGAATCGTACTTATGCATTCCTCCCAACTTAGCTCTTTTCCTGGAGCTATTCTTGTGCAAACCTCAACGTGAGCACAAGAATGGCCCCCTCTTAGTCTGTGGCGGCGTTTCTATTCAACGCCGCAAAGGCTCTGCTATGCCTTCACTCGAACTTCATACTCATGTAAAGCGTTGGCAAAAATCATACTTTTACTGCAAAGCCAAGATACCTTCTGGTGAACACCCTTTACCGGGTTATTCGGTCGAGCCCCTTGTTATCAACAGCAACATGAACTCCTTCGCCTCTGACACTGAGAGAGAAGCTATCCAGCCACTTCTCAAGAAAATCTCCGTTCTTGTTAAGCACGGTCTCCGCAGAACTGATCTGATCAAGACGTGGATGGGTTGGCGAATTCAGCCCAACAGTATTCGCAAGAAGCTTCTTTGCGATTACTCGGGCCATCTAACTGACTCCCTCCGTTACTCGGAGAAGTCCTACCCAAACACTGCTCTGAACAAGGCTATCAAGGCCTTCCTTGCTGAAAAGGTTGAGACGATCAAAGATAATGGACTTTTGCCATTTAGCAAGAATAACCCGGCACCACCAGTGAGTCCCGACTGATAAATATCTTAATAACATATTCTTTCTCAATAGTATACTGATTATTTTACTTCTATTTTTTCACTAGGAATCTGATGACTGGTGGCAAGTTGAGACTCCCCCTGCCACTCCTGAGGCAGATGATGATGATGATGACGAGGCTCTGTCCTCGAGTGAAGAAGAAGAAGAAGAAAAAGAAGAAGAAAAAGAAAAGAAAAGAAGAAAGTGAACTTGACTCCTTGGCCACTTCTTCATAAGCTTAATTGAGAACGAAACTCGATCCAATTTATCCACTGATGCCAATTTTATAATACCAGAGCCGACTGAAAAGGTAGTCACTCCTTCACCCGGCCGTAGCTCTGAAGCCACTGAATCAGCTGCTACCGGAAAAAGGAAGGCTCGCACTATCTGTGCCAAGGTGCCATACTCTCGCATGTCCACAGAACCATATTCTTATCTTGCTATGCAAAAACTCAACCAAATTCTTCTTGAAAAATCTTCGCAGAGTTCTGCTGAACCCTCTACCAAGAGGAGAGCCACCCGGTCCTCCCCTGGAGAGATCCTCTTAACCCGGGAATCCCAAACCTTTCATCTCCACGCCGTCCTGGTACTTCCTTTTCCAACTTTGAACCACAAAAACATCCCTCTGATAGTTATCCTTTAGCTGGTCAAATCCGGTTTCTAAATCATACTCTCTTACAGCTTCTTCAGGCTCCAGCAACGACCTCCCCCGTGATTTTCAAGTCAATACCGGGTAATACGTATAACCTTCTATTACTTGTATTTACTTCATCAACTCTGCTTTCTTTTGCTCTTTCTTATATTATCTTCATACATGCAATTCCAGGGCGAAAGCTACTCTTAGTGGCGCTCCAAGCCCTCCCATTGCTGAGGAGGATAACTTGGAAAACACCCTGAAAAACATGCTGAGCCGACTGATAAAGAGCAGACAACTGACCAGATGAATGTTTCTCCTTCTCCTGCTGAAAAACCGACTGATCCCGAAGTCGTGATCACAGGAGCTCGCTTTACTGAGAAGATCTCTCCCCTCAATACTGCAACCAAGTTCGTTGCCTCTGAAGAGAAGTCCAAGCCGACTGATAAAGGCGAGGCTTCCACTGTTGCCTTTGAAGGTCTGTTAACGGAGTACAACACACTGAAGCTTACTGAGGCAAACTCGTGGATTCTCTGGTCCGAGAACATCAGGTACAAATCTTTTCCTCTTCATATCTTATATACCAAACCTAGTCCCCAAGTATCGAGTAAACTGTCCTCAGTCACTCGGTACTTGAAAATATATATCTCTTTCCGTCATTTTGAAAACTTCAGAATATCCCAGTCCCCAAGTTCCAAGTTATCAGTCTACGATCACATGGAACTTGTTTTACTTTCTGCTTTCAAATCCTCATTAATTCTGACTTTCATCAACGATACTTTCAAATCCTCATTAATTCTGACTTTCATCAACGATACTTTCAAATCCTCATAACCCCCAAGTTCCGGGTAATATGTTCACATTTTATCTGGAACTTTGAAAATGTGTTACTGAATAACTTGTAAAAACTTAAAAGACATACCAGTCCCCAAGTGCCGGGTGATCTGCTCTTCAGTCACTCGGAACTTGTATAAATACTCTGTCTGTATATAATTTACTATCAACTTGTTCTTTCTTGCCATTGCCGACTGAAATATATTTCAGCCCCCATGTTTCTAACTTGCTATTCTTTTTTCAGAGGTATGTGTCCCATAATGACCAGTACTTGCCAAGACCAACCAACTCCTTGAAGTTGAAACCAAGCTGCGCAAGGAAACTGAAATTCATGCTTCAGACTTGGAGAAAACGATTGAATCTCTAACTGCAGAGAACACCAAACTGAAAAAGGAGTTGGAAGAGGCTGGAGATAAGTATAAATCTGCTTTGACAAGATGGTCAGTGCCAGAAATACTTGGACACCCTGAAAGACCATATCAAGGATATCCTCAATCCACTCATTGGTAAACACCATCTCTTTTCACTTTTTCTTTTTACTCGGCTTTCATATACTAACCCACTTCATACTTTTCAGGTGAAAAGCTGCCATCAGGAGATCCTATCCAGAGAAATGAACTGCTTGAACACCATCATTCGGCAGTTCCAGTTTGGCACTTCTGAGATTATCAAGCGTGTTAAAGCAACTGTGCTCCTCCCCAAGTGATATACGAGTCCCTGCATCAGCTTTCCACATCCCCGAGTGGTTGACCTCTGGACGCGCTCAGCATGCCGGGTTGGCGCAATGCGCAGTTTAGCTCTAGCCAAAGCCTACAACCCGCGCCTTAACCTGGCTCCTTTTGTCAAAGGATTCCCTCAATACAATGCTGATGGCACCAAGTTTGGGGGAAAAGATTCAAAGAAATTGCTGCCCAAACCCGGCCTTGCTTGCAAAAGCTGAGAGCCTCATCTATCGGTTTTCCAAGATGCAGTGGATGAGAACAACACTCCAATCCCCACTCCTGAACCCGAGCATATGATCTGTTGGCCAAGCTGAGAGACTCCATTGCAAAGAAGAAGAAGCTGCAGCGCCAAGTACTTCACTCCAGTTGTCCCTGCACCCAGCCGTGCTCCTACCACGCCATCATGGAAAAGCCGGCTGATGTTGCTAAGGATACTGCAGAAGATCAAGGCCTGCACAAGCTAAGTCCCAGGCCAAAGCTCCTGAAGATAACCCGGCTTCTGCAAGCTGAAGCTGCCAAGGGAACCTCAACCGATAACCCGGCTATCTGAGCCAGTTTCATGCTGTACCTTTTCCTGCAAAACAATTATTCGGCCAATGGGCATTGTAATATGCTCTGAAATACTTTGCCTTTTATTTGATGGTGCGTCCATATGAAATACTCAATATTTTGTAATAACTTATACTTTTTATGGTTTAGATGACCCTTTTGGTTTATCTTTAGCTTCTTATCAGTCGGCTTTCACATGACTTTCTCAGTTGCTACTTTTTCCTTTGCTAAAACAGGGTCAAACTAAGTCCCAGCATGGGCATCATAGTTGATTGAATTAACAAGTAAGCAATCTGGTCATAAAATTGTGAGTAACATCAAACTGATAGGCAAGTTTAACCAAGAACAAAATTAAGGCTTAAAAGCCGGGTCTTAGGATTAAAACTTATGAATTTAAATTCATAAGTCCCCAAGCCCTGGATCAATGTTTACAAGTAAAGGCTTAAACTATGCATCATTACCCCATGATCTCAAACATCTCTATGCGTGCTCTCTTGGGCAACAGCTATAGGACTTTTTGCTAAGCACTCCTTTGGGCCAAGCTTTATAACTAAACATAAACTATGCATAAAAAGTAAAACAGTAGAAAAGATTTCTTCTCAATACTCTTCTTTATTAAAGATACACCAGCAAGCCGCCTCATTAAAAACCTTCCAGTCCCCTTAGGTACCCTGGTAAGGAAAAGAGCGCGTCTGAAACCTGCTGGGGGTTACATCGTGTGTTACATAACTCGGCCTAGGTTCATGTTCACTAGGTATAATATGGGCGAAGATGAGCAATGTTCCACGGCCGCTTCGTCTCTTCCATAGGAAGGATAGCATGGTCCGTGTTGTTCTCTTCACCTTTCTCTCTCACATCTATCAGATAATATGAACCATTGTGCAATTTCCGACTGATGAGGAACGGCCCTTCCCATGGAGGAGTTAGTTGTGCATCCCTGCTGCTTCTGTCTGAGCCGTAAAACTAAATCTCCTTCCTGGAAAGTTCTTGATCTTACTCGGCGACTATGATAGCGCCGCAAATCTGCTGATAAACTGCGGACCGTTCCAATGCTAACTCACGCTCCTCTTCGAGGGCATCAATCGAATCCTCCCTTGCAATTGCATTGCTTGACTCCACATACGCCGCCACTCTTGGCGAGTCATGGACTATATCACTCGGTAACACTGCTTCTGCTCCATACACCAGAAAGAACGGTGTACGCTTGGTTGATCTATTCGGGGTTGTATTGATCCCCCAAACCACTGCGGTAACTCTTTCACCCAAGCTCCATACGCCTTTTCAATCGGAACTCGAAGTCTTGGTTTGATTCCTTCAATATTTCCTGATTACTCCTTTCTACCTGCCCGTTGGCCTGTGGATGTGCCACCGAAGCAAGGTCTAATCTGATTCCCTTCTCTTTGCAGAATATCTCTGTTTCACCGAGTGACATGTTGGTCCCATTATCTGTGATGATACTGTGAGGATAACCAAACCGACTGATAATTTTCTTCAGAAACGTGACAACTTTGGAAGCATCACAACTTGTAACTGGCTCTACTTCAACCCACTTAGTGAACTTATCAACAGCCACCAAGAGATGAGTTTTCTTGCACGATGTCATCTGAAAGGGCCCCATCATATCAAGACCCCAAACTGCAAACGGCCAGTGATTGGTATTGTCCTCAATTCCTGAGCCGGCACATGCTCCTGTCTTGCATATCTTTGACATCCATCACATGCCCTAACAATCTGCTCTGCATCCTTGAAAGCTGTGAGCCAAAAGAATCCATGCCTAAATGCCTTGGCCACCAGAGACCTAGATGAAGCATGATGACCACAGTCCCCAGCATGTATCTCTTGCAAAATTTGCCTTCCTTCGACTGATGAAACACATCGCTGATAAACTCCAGAAACACTGCGCTTGTACAACTCACCATCAATTACTGCATAACCGAGTGATCTTCTGACAATTTGTCGCGCCATAACTTCATTACTCGGCAAATCTTCCTTATCATATAATCCAGATATGGTTCAGTCCACTCAGGAATCTCATGCAACGCTGCTACTAACTCGGAATCTTGATCTGGACTTTCATCTTCCTCTTCACCCGGAAGTTGGACTGATGGCTTCCATAACTCGTCCAGGAACACATTAGGTGGAACTGGCTCTCTACGTGATCCCAATCTTGACAAAGCATCTGCTGCCTCGTTTTTCCTTCTATCAATATGATCCACCTGGAATCCTGAAAAGAATCCAGCTGCTTCATCAACAGCCCTTCTGTAAGCCGCCATCTTCTCATCTTTCCTGTCCCAAGTCCCAGAAACTTGCTGCGCTACAAGATCCGAGTCACCAAAACACATGATCCTTTTGATGTTCATCTCCTTGGCAATGCGCAAACCATGTAACAAAGCTTCATACTCGCAATATTATTGGTGCAATCAAGTGAATCTGAAGAACATAACTCATCTTATCCCTTTGGGTGAAGTGAGAACCACTCCTGCTCCTGATCCCTCATACTGCTTGGATCCATCAAAATGCATAACCCATGACTTATAACTCGGCGCCTTGGGTGGTGCCGTGCTTAACTCGTCCAATCATTGACAAAATCAATCAAGGCTTGTGACTTAATCGCTGTGCGAGGCTCATACTTGATGTGATAATCACCCATCTCAATCGCCCACTTGGCAATTCTTCCAGTAGCTTCAGTATTGCACACAATGTCTGCCAATGGTGCTCCACTTACCACTGTAATGGGGTGTTCTTGAAAGTAATGCTTCAATTTCCGACTGGCCATGAAAACGCCAAAAACTAACTTCTGCCACTGGGATACCTCTGTTTAGCCGGAGTCAAAACCTCACTGACATAATAAACCGGCCTTTGAACCAGATGCTCCTTTCCTTCTTCTTTTCGCTCCACCACAATAACTACACTAACTGCTCGGGAATTTGCAGCTATGTACAACAGCATGGGCTCCTTTGGAGCTGGAGCAGCTAAGATTGGTGCTTTCGATAATGTTTCCTTCAATGCCTCCAGGGCTTTATCAGCTTCCTCATCCCAAACAAATTTATCTGACTTCCTCAAGAGTCGGTATAAAGGAATTGCTTTCTCTCCCAGTCGGGATATGAACCTACTCAACGCAGCCACGCAGCCCGTGATCTTCTGGACTTCCTTCAATTCAGTCGGCTTTCCCAACCTATTGATTGCTGCTATCTTTTCCGGGTTTGCTTCAATCCCACGCTCGGACACAATAAAGCCGAGTAATTTTCCTGATGGAACTCCAAACACACACTTTTTTGGGTTAAGCTTCATCTGAAACCTCCTTAAGTTAGCAAAAGTTTCTCTCAAATCATCAATAAATGTCTCAGCCTTCTTTGTCTTGATCACCACATCATCAACGTACGCATGCACGTTCCGATCTATCTGCTTCTCAAAACAACTCTGGATGCACCTCTGATAAGTTGCTCCAGCATTCTTCAGTCCAAATGTCATGTTCTTGTAACAAAAAGCTCCAAATGGGGTGATAAATGATGTCTTCTCCCAATCTTCCTCTGCAAGCTTGATTTGATGATATCCTGAATATGCATCCAGGAAACACAAAAGATCACTACCTGCCACAGCATCTATGATTTGATCAATCCTTGGTAACGCAAACGGATCCTTCGGACAATGCTTGTTCAAACTTGTGAAATCAATACACATCCTCCACTCATTGTTCTTTTTCAACACTAAAACCGGGTTAGCCAACCACTTTGGATGTAACACTTCCATAATGAATCCTGCGGCGAGTAAACGAGCTATCTCTTCTCCTACAACCTTTCTTCTTTCCTCATTCAATCTGCGCAATCCCTGTTTAATCGGTCTTGCTTTAGGATCAACATGTAAGCGGTGCTCAGCGAATTCAGTCGGTATGCCTGGCATGTCACTAGGTTTCCATGCAAAGACATCCCGATTCTCACGGATGAATTCGATGAGCGCGCTTTCCTATTTGTCAGTCAGATTTGACCCGATAGAGAACTGCTTGGACGAATCACCCGGCACGAAGTCAATCATCTTGGTATCTTGAGCCGCTTTGAATTTCGCCCTCTCTTCGGTCATTGGTTTCTTCAAAATTGTCCCATCATCCGGGTTTGTGGTAGCTTTGTAGTAATTCAACTCCTCTTCCGCACAGGCTTGTTCTGCCATAACAGCATCACCTTCCTCACATTGTAACGCCAACTCACGACTGCCATTGACTGTGATAATACCTTTTGGACCTGGCATCTTCATCTTTAGGTACACATAACACGGCCTCGCCATGAATCTAGCAAAAACATTGCGGCCAAAGAGAGCATGATAGGGCTCTTCAATTTGACCACCTCAAAACAAATCATCTCAGACCTGAAATTATCCTTTGATTCTCCAAACGCGACCTCCAATGTTATTGTTCCCTCTGGTCTTGCCGACTTTCCAGGGACAATACCATGAAAGATAGTACTGGAAGGGTGAAGCTGTTGGCTGTGAAACCCATCCGGATGAATGTATCCCAATACAGAATGTTGATGCTACTACCTCCATCCATAAGAACCTTGTGTAAAATATAACCCGAAACCTGAGGTGCAACAACTAAAGCCAACGCTCCAGGTGCATCTACTCGGGCCGGGTGATCCTCTCTAGACCAAGTGATCGGATACTCGGACCACTTCAAATATCTCGGAACTGCGGGAAGAACGCGTTGACAGCTCTTTTCTTCAATTTCTGATCTCTCCGACTAGTGCTGGAAACTGTAATATGATACTGTCCTCGATTTAACTCCTTGGGGTTTTGCTGGAAACCTAACCCGGCTGGTCCGTTATCCGGGCCGGGTGGTCCTCCATTATTTCCTCCAGCTTGTGGTCCGTGGCCGGGTTATTTCCATTACCCGGCCTCGGGCCGTTTCCTCCCATATCATCCTGGCAAACTCTTCGTTCTTCCATCTCTGAAGATCAACACACTGGGCCAAAGAGTGATTTGCCGGTTTACCGTTCCTACTATGACGTGGACACGGCATGTTGAATGCTTCCTGGGGGTTAGCCGGTCCTCGGAAATTTCCCCTGTAATTGCCATTGTTGTTATTGCCTCGATAATTATCATCTCGCCGCTGAAACTTGTTATACCCGTGTTTGTGTTTGCCACCAAATCTGAACCACCCTCGTGCTGCCTTTTGGAGTTATTCCCATTGTTACCATTGTGATTATTGTTCCGTTGTTGTTGTTACCGTTGTTGTTGTGGTTCTTTCCTCCGTTGTTGACGTTTCCTTTTCCCTTATCTTCATCATCATCCCGGGTCTTGTCTGTGGATGCGTGCTTATGAGCCGCTTCCATCAGCTGCCCATGGTGATGTTTCTGCTTCGCCAGTGGCCCTCAGTCGACCCATCTTCTGAATTACCGGGTCATATCTGCAGGTTTTCTCCATTGACGACACGGCCGCAGCTGGTGTAATTCCCTTTGATGAGTGAATGATGGCTGTAACTCGGCGCATCCAGTGACGCGCTGACTCGCCTTTCTTCTGGAAACATCGCTCCAAATCCTCTATAGTGAACAACTTCTCACACGTGCCCTTGAAATTCTTGACAAATAATGCCTTCAACTCATCCCAAGAATTGATAGATTTCTCGGGTAATCCATTGAACCATAACTTTGCTGCTCCTTCACTCATCATCAGGTACATGTATCTCGCGCACAAGTTGGCGTGGCATTGCGAATACTCATCGCCATCTCGTAACTGCTGAGCCATGTTTCTGGATCCATGCTGGGGTCATAATTCGTCACCTTGCTTGGCTCTTTAAACTTCTCAGGAAAAGGTTCACTCTTAATAGCATCTGAAAGACATTTAGTTCCAACCGGGTTAAGTAATGAAGAAACTAACGGCAAACCTGACCCGGTATTTGGTGCGTGGCCCATCACTCCTGCTTCAGGTTGTCCTCCGGCTCCTCCGGCGACACCTAAAGCCGGGTTTGCGCTCGCCGCACGCCGTGCTCTTGAACTGTTGACAATTGCTTGGGCCACAGACTGGGCCGGGGCCGGTTGATGCGGCCTCGGCGCCGGCTGATTCTGAGCTGGCCTCTGCTGATGATGTCCCGAACGTTGAGGCTGCGGCGCCGGGTGACCTTGATTCTGCTGTCCGTTCCTGACGCCTGATCCGGCTGGCCTCGGTGTTTCTCCGTGATGACTCCGGTTAGCTCGGCTATTGTATGGTGTTGAATGTAACGCTCCACTCTTATCCGGCATGTTTCCCTGCTGCGTGATCGCGGTTTTCAACATCTCAATTGCCCTGCGTGCTTCTTCTCCCTCTGGCGATTGATCAATCGGCATGCGGCATAATGCTAATGTTGCTGCGTACACGTTATCAGCCGGATTTGAGTAGTGACCACTGGGCGTGTGGAACCGATCTGCTGGTGGTGGCATACCACCCGCAGCCGCTGTGTTCTGATTTTGCTGAGCTCCAGCCCGAGTGTTGGGTGGCACCCCGTTTCCTCCCTGATTTGCTCTAACCATGATTCCATGCCCGATTCCAACCGGCGCTGGCTCAGGCCGAGTGACATTGGGAGCTCCGTTTGGTGATGCAAAGTTCAATCTTGTTGGATCTAAGGTCATGCCTGGCATCACCCGGGTCTGGCCTCCTCTGATGTACTGCTGTAAGATCTTCATGGCGATTCTGCACTGTTATCCTTTCTTGCTCCACACGGGCTCGATCCCGTTCTATCTCTTGTTGCTCATCAAACATGCGCTGCTGCTCCGCCAATAAAGCCTTCTGTTGATTCTCCAGCGTGATTCGTAACGTATCCAATTGCTGCGCCCGGGTTGCTGCGTTATCTGGTGTGATTGGGGTGGTAACTATTGCGCGTCAAAGTCCAAGGGCCTCAAAACTGGTGGATTTCCATCACAACCGGCTGTCCGAGCCTTCACCCGGTTGAAAGGTCGGATGACGCTGAATTCTTTCTCT
The DNA here is from genome assembly GCA_947311845.1 of Poa pratensis. Taxonomy (NCBI): domain Eukaryota; kingdom Viridiplantae; phylum Streptophyta; class Magnoliopsida; order Poales; family Poaceae; genus Poa; species Poa pratensis. Next base: position 38,647,866 of record CAMZMU010000093.1, on the reverse strand, counting down.
GTTTTCTCTGGCCGCGCGTGGCATCGTCCTCACTCACTGAAGTTTCTGTCCCATCATTGTGGTTCCTCAGGTGTACACCGCAGCACGCTTCATGGTCCTTGGCTCCGACTCATAATCTTCCTCATCAGCCACGTACCCAAATCTCTCGTCAAACAACGGTAAGATCGATTCAGTATCTGTATCCAAATCTTCCTCACGTCGGCACTCCGGCTCGCAAGCCTGGATGTCCGACTGATGTTCGAAACCTCCTGTTCCGACTGACTCTTCTCCATCAGATTGGACGATGGTGGCTGCCCCTGAAACGGAGTCGCACATAACCTCGTCATCAATTTGCTGAGTTGCATTAACCATACCTACGAAGACGTTGATCCGACCGAACGGGATCACCCGGCCGGTTCCAGCAGATCTGCTTCTTCCTTCCAGCCGGAATCGTCGACGATGCGCTTTCCGTCCGATCCATCCTGACCTCGCCGATCGCGAGGTTCTCCATCCCTCGCAGAGCTTCTCCCTTGATGAGGACAGCTTTGGTCGCAGGCCCCACGGTGGGCGCCAACTGTCGTGGGGTTATCACGGCAGATGTTACCATAGGGTAACTTGATGATTGGGGCAAGGCGCCTTGGTCCTTCAGGAGATTGTCACGCTCGTTGGGGAAAAAGGGTTTACCCAGGTTCAGCCTCTCCATTGGAGATAAAGACCTACTTCCTGCTTCTATGTTATTGATCTCGAGGTCTCGATAACTCGGCTACGACAACAGAGCCGGGTTACGAGACAGGTTACAAGGGTTTCGCTTGATAGCGGTGATATCGAACTAGGGCTTAAGACTTGTCTATCTATGTTCTGGGAGCCCGTTTATATAGACGCCGGGTCTCCCGAACTTACAATGAATACCGAGTTACATACGAGCCCGGAGTCCTACTCTAGGTTCTTCTTGACCTTCCGTAGCCTCCAAGTCACCCGGTTCCTTCCTTCACTCGGACTCCAGTTCTTCTAGGTCCTTCCTTCTAGGGACGAGTCATGTTAGGCATATTGGCCCAGCTATAACCCGGCCCATATCTTGTACACATCACTCGGACCAGTCCTTGGGCCGTCCGACTGATTCTTCCTTGGTCATGAGTATACCGGGTTATTATCCCCCCAACACTCACCGTCATCGGTGTCTCCGCCGAGTCGTCGAGCGCGCGCACCAGCGGCCGGCACGAAGAGCCGATCACCGACACATGAATCAGCATATGGTATTGCCCCCCCCCCCCCCCCCCCCCCCCCCCCACACAGAGTCTAGTGATCGTAGGGGCGCTAAAAAAAGGACTGTAGGGTTTCAATCCAGTTTTTTCGAATGCCAGCAAGCAAGATCTATATGTGAAGCGATCATAATCCTGTGACCATCACCATCTTTGAGAGATCTCTATCTTCTATGGTCTGTTGAAGCTTTGGATTTGAGCTATTAGATCGCTCGCTGTTGTTTTTTCGCTGTTGCTTGCAGGCTGGAGCAGTAATTTTGTTAAGTAGTAGTAGAAAAAAACAGTGCAGTAAACAGAAAATGGCCCCAGATCGAATCAGAGGTTATTTGACTGACTAGTTCATATAAACTATAGTTCAACATTATCAAGTAAGTATTTTTTTTGTAACCAAATTATGGATGTACTGTATATTTCTGCTCTATTTGAACATCAAAATGTCGAGTCAACTGTTTGAATAATTATTAATAGCAGGTGACTTAAAAAGGAAATGAAAGTCAGTTTGGGGATTTGAATGACATTTTGATGTCTATTTGCATGACCTTGTGAGCTTGATTTGGTTTGTGGAACAGATAGTCTGTGTTTAATAGTTGAGTTAGATGTTGAAACAGATGCGAAGAGGACAGTTGGTAGAACAGGTAGAAAAAAAACTTTTGTTGCCCTCCTACCAGCCTCCAGAATGCAACACTGTGGTCACATGGCACAACTATATCCTGTACGATGTCAACAGTTCATCAGCGTGCCAGATCGAAAACTTCTCAGATTGTTGCTGATCCTATCTCAACTCTCATTCCCTACCATCTAGTGGTCCTAGCTTTGTGGGTGTGTGTAACTATGTGTTGTGCTTATGCTTTAAGGGTGACATCTGCTTGTTGATAGATCAAAAGGAGTCTTTGATCTGTTTGTTGGCTGTAACATAATAATGTTCCTTTTGTTTTAATGAATCAGTGACAGTATGTGTTGATCATTTTGACCATGGGGCTCAGCAAGGTTGAAGTGAACCTGAGAAGGCTGCTTGAGGCAGCTCCTAGGCAGCAGAATCAGGCCAAGCTTGTCCATGTAAGCTAAGCTTCTGTTATTAGCTTCATGCTTTGTTTCTGTTCAATGTTTATGCAACAATTCTAAAGAAAGATCTAGCCTAAATGAGGATCTGTTTTTTCCTGGTTACTGAAATATCTATTATATAATTAAAACACAGGATAATGAACGGCTAGGATTAACCAAACTTAAGCTTCAGAAAAAGGACTGCCCAGATTTAAAGTAAATGGAGACGTACATTGACGAGAGACATCCCAGCAATTTGATCCGGAGAAAATATTGTGCGCCGTGGGCTAACGAGAAAATATATTGTGCGCCGTACATAAGAAGGATTGCAACAATTTGATCTGGAGATGGAATCTATCATGCGCGGACCTAATAAAAGGCAACAGCCAAGACAAAATCAACACACGAAGGTGCCGCGAGCGTGAGGCGATCGATACAGATTAGAGCACTGGTCAACCAGACCGATCGATGGCGCAGGCGCACGAGCAGGAGATGTCGACGCTGGCTGGCGGTGAACCGGAACGTGAGATCCCGTAATCTGCGAGCGCGAAGCGATTGATCATCGATAGGGATTAGAGCTCTGTTCGACCATATTGATCGATGGCGCAAGGCGCACGAGCAGGAGTTGTCGACGCTGGCCGGCGGCGATCCGGCAAAGTGCACGACCGGCTGCTGGTTCTTCGGGAGTGCGGCGACCAAGAACATGCGGTCTAGATTCTACCTCGACCACCTCAAGCCAACCGAAGTGGCAGCAGCCTCCGCCGTCGAGGAGAAGATCTCAAGACCGACGAGACCACCCTCGCGTTCAAGACGCTGTCTATCAGGCATGGCTCTGCCGCCGACGCCGCTGCAGTTGAGGTACGTACGGCCGAGGCGCCGGCGAAGAAGGCGGCGCCAACTAGGTGCATGACTTGCAAGAAGAAGATCACGCACCTTCTGCTCGCTGCACCGTAGTCTACTCAAGCTAGCTCATCGACGACTCCCTATGGCGAATTGGCGATACCAATTGTATGAAGATTCGATTGGTGAAGGCCACACATGTAGTCTGTTTGGTCATGGACTCTCTGAGATCGATCTACGAGCATCTTACAACAGGATTATTCGATTTCTTAATACATTGTGCAGCCGCTGCTCTCTGCAGTTTATGTGGCGATCTCCACCTGACGGAATCCGTCACCTAGAGTACTGATTTCTGGCACCCTCCTCCCATCAGCACAGTCATGCAAAAGTTGCACTGACAATCATATTCCCACCTTCATGAACAAGTCTCTTCCTGGGCAGCAGTCCTCTGGCCAACACTCACGGCAAGTCAATCTGTTGTTGACCGATGACAACTGTAAACGATTGCATCTTCAACTGTTTGAGAAACATTGGTGGAAACACAATCAAATTAATTGTCTGATGGTGTTTACTTGGTGAGTTTTTGCTGATCAGTTCACGTCAAAGCTAAGTTAGCAAGAAGTGGATGCTGGCACCGACGGATTCCACTTCTGCACAAGTCAAATTATCGGTATTTCTAACAGGCTGATTCTAAAGTTATATTTTTCAGTACTAAACAAATTCCGTATAGCTGAACTGCCATCTTACTTGCTAGAATTGGTCAAAGATGAGTGTGCAGTTCGATGGAGAAAGGATCTGGTAGATCCAACGTGAGCAAAAATAATGAGAATTCTTACTGAAATTATTAATGATGCTTTAAATTATTTTACAGACTTGCTAACGCTCAAATTTGTTATCTGCAGGAGATACTTTGTGCTGACTTCTTGCTACAAAAAAATCATTCAATATTCATGGAGATATTAAATTCAGTCATGTAACTTGAATATACTCCTGGGTTTTTATTTTTCTGATCAGGGTTCAGTTCAGGTATGCTGCATTAATTACTTCATTGTAATCTCTTGCACGATATTTGATTTTTTGAGTTCGATACTTACCAACTTATGATCTCAGATTTTTGTTTAACAATTTGTTGTAAATAAATTTGACCTATTTTATACTGCATTTGTGTTAAAACTAAATATGTTCACTGACATTTTAATATTAATATCAGCACCAATTTGTAATGATGTGAAACGTCGATGTTCCTTATATTCCACATTCTCCATTCAGTTTAAACGTAAACAAAAGTCAATATGTGCTATATTTGCAATAATTAATATGAGCATGCACAGATGCATATGTATTTATGCTTGCTATATTACAATCTGAGGCAGTAAACGGGATGCCCCCAAGGGGCTCTCACAGCGATTTGGAACCCTGGCCGTCGGATGGGGGAGTCGTGGCGCGATCTCGGCCGTCCGTTTGCGGTGGTAGGAGCAGTGATTTAGTCCACCGTGGTGGTGTGTGTTCCAGGGGTCACTGACTGTGGGCCCAGGCCGTCGCCGGTCCCACGCCGGTCCCGCTCGACAGGGACACACCGCGTCCTGCGCTCGGTGACCGAGCGTGTCGCCGTCCACCTCGCTGCGCATCTCGCGTCGCACGGCCCCCTCGCGAAAGGGCAAAGCGACTTCTCCGTCGCTCGCGTCTCTCTCCCGTCCCCCAAATCCCCAATCGCCTCGCGTCTCTCTCCCCCAACCCTAGCCTCAGCCGCGGCGGCCCCGAGCGGCAACGGACGGAGACGGCAGAGAGCGGCGCGGCGGCAGCGGACGGCGGCGGCAGCGAGCGTTGATTGGAGCGCGCCGCGCCAGCAACTCCTCCTCCTCATCTTCGAGCTGCACGAGCCGGGATGCAGTACATCGGCAGATCGACGCCGTCTTCCTCTCCTCCTGCCTTGATCCCGTCGCTGTCCGACCTTGCCTCGCCTTGCCAATCCTTTCCCCGTGCTCGCCGCCCTCAGCCCAGCCACAACGCCTTCTGGGGCCCGCTGCCGGAGCAGCTCGCCGCGCTCGCCTCGCTCGGCATCAGCGGCAACGGCGTTGAGGGCACGGTGCCGCCGGGCCTCGCGGCGCTGCGGGGCCTCCAGCTGCTCGACCTCCGCGGCAACTGCTTCTCCGGCGTGCTCCACCCGGCGCTGTTCCGGAACCTCACCGGCCTCCACTATCTCGACCTGTCCGGGAACCGGTTCCTGGAGTCCCCGCTGCCGCCGGAGCTCGGCGGGATGGCGAGCCTCAGGTGGCAATTCAGCGGTGCCATCCCCGACACCTTTCTTGGGCTGGAGCAGCTCGACGCGTCCATGAACGGCTTGACCGGAACCGTGCCTCTGGGATTCGGCCTCAAGTTTGAGAAGCTGCTGCCTCTGGACTTAGTTCTTCTTATCTACTCCAGTACCTGCGACAACGAAGAACTTGAGTCTCCAAGGTGAGAATGACACCTATCTTCTCTCTGGCTCTTTTACCTCATCTTCTTCTTCCCTACTATTTTTCTGATTTGCTGCTCAAACTCACTGTCTCGCACTAGATCTTTCTATTTTTTGGTCTACCGAAACCTAATGCTGATTGGATTCAATCCGATTTCTGCAGCAATCCCTATCAGTTATGTTTTGGACAAGACCTAACCACTCCGATTTGTAGGAAACTTGGATCAACAATGTAGACGGTGTCAGTGAAAGAATTATCTCCTAAAAAAAGAGTACCATATGTCACAGTCAGCCTTATACAAGTCTGGAAAAAACTGAAGCCAAGCCAAAGAAATGTATGAAATAGGTCTGTTGTTTCTCGACCAGCAGGTATATTCAAAGCATTTTCATGATTCTTCTTTTCTGAAGACACATTTGCACCTATTAATTTACTGACCACGCACACAGTTGGATCACGACACTAAACTCACATGGTACTCTCTGTATATTATGCCGGCCGTCTTTTTACACAACATGTGATCATTTAGTAACATAGGTTAGATCACCTATATAGTATGAACACTTAAATCCAACTCTTGTTTCAGGGGAACGCCACTGAAGGATGCATAGGAAAAGACAGAGTAGCTATGTTCAGAGAAAAGCTAAAGGAAAATGCAGTATACAAGATTGAGGAGTTCATGATTGCCAGCCAAAAACTGAGGCATAGGATAATAAAAATCAGACCAGAACCTAAAGATTTTCCTTTCTACACATGATATATTTCATATGGAGACTTTTGCTTTGATTACTTGAGGCTTATTTTGTCCTCCTAATGATATATGAAGCATTCAAATTCCATCCCCTGTTTCATTATGCTAATTGTAGAACCTATTAAGATTCACAACTTAAGACCTGCATACACGGTTTCAGTCAAAAAATGTGCTCTACTTTTTTTTTTTTTTTTGAAATTTTCCATATATAAATTAAACAACAGCGTTTGGATTACAATCATTCAAAGCCGGTCTCAACGCGCAGGAAGGGACCGCACTTTGCAAAACACCTCCACACAGCTCTCTACGGCCTAATTGACATAATTCGTGAGCAACCATGTTACAAGATCTACTAATTTTCTCCAGGATAACTTGTCGATCAGGTGGTTTTTTCCTTCTGAACTCCTTTGCAATTTGGCTAACTTCAGACCTGTCAGCCTGGAGATCCAGGAAAGTTGAGAAAACATAGGAGCAATCTGTCTCCAGAATGATGTTGGAGGCAGAATTTGTAGTCGCAAGCTCGAGTCCCTTCAAGCAAGCGAGAGCTTCAGCGATCTCAGCCGATTTGCAGGAGTGGATAGTGTCCCAGGCAGAAATCACAATTGAACCAGTGTGATCTCTTAGGACAACACCCCAGGCTCCACTGTTTGTTTCTTTAACGAAGCTGGCATCCACATTACACTTGACCCAACCATGGTCAGGTTTCCTCCAGCTAGCTTTAACAGCATTCTCCATGACAGGGGCATACTGTTTTGCTTTTGGAGGATCATCGATCTTGCCTTTTCCTTTTCTATCAGCTGGAGCTAGTCCCTTACCGATGCCCTGCAGAGAGACTAGGTAATTTTGTAAGAAACGGATTGAGTTATCGATCTGCTCTACTTGAGTTGTTGGTTTCATATTTTAGGTGGATCAGTTTGTACTTCAACCAGGTAAATCGCAAAATTGTAGGCTTTTTAGTCAAAAGTTGTTGGACCGCAGTCTGTCGCATGGTATGAGGCATTTAATTTCGTTGCTGAATGAATGTATGTATATTTGTTTTTACCCGGTAGTTCCCGGTAGTATTTTTGTCCTTCATTGTATGGAAATGAGTGTGCGACTTGTGTCATTTTGTTAGCTACCAACACCAGTCTACCAAAAACTGTGTGACCCTACGTTCATAACAATAGGAAGAGAGTATTAAAATTCAAAAAGTAAGTGAATATTGTTGCTCTACCTAGCCTTCCTCTGTTAGATGGTTGCTCTTCAGTAAACATATCTGCTGCTGTTACTAACCTCTCTGATGAAGTTGCCTATGTTAGACCAAATCATGTAGATGTAAGCATGCTTCCGCAATGTTCTGTGTGATCTTAGTATCTCCACATTTATGTTTCTAATAGCCTGGATGTCCCTTGACTTCTTCTGCATCACCGCCTTCAGTCGACAAAACAACTATAAGGTTCTGCTAGCAAGCAGTATTATGGCTTATCAATCTGTCCTACAACAAAGTTTTTCCCAAAGGATATTACCACTCACTTGAGTCTTTGCTATGGCTCTCTTGCAGGACAAGGACTAACCTGCTTGATTACACAATCCGTAAACGTTTGTTCAGAGGTGATGAGAAGGAGGCAGCTGAGTTGGATGACAAAGTGTTAGAAAAAGCTGTAGACTCTGCCGAAACAGATGAGGTATTGTAGTATTCATGGTTGATCAACTATTCCAGCGGTATAAATACACAGAGTCTTAGCTATTGGATTTACTACTAGATGTTTCAGCCATGTAACCTCATGTGTCCTGACTTACATTTTAATTATGTGTTGTTTGATGCGTCTATATGATTATGAGTTATTTTCTCAGGATATCGAGGATACAACACATGACAAAGGATCAACCAGCGGTCCTATGCCATCACCAGCTGATAAAAAGTGGGTGATTTTCAGGTCACATGCTATCATACCAAAGAAACTCATCACAATCCTTTTTAGTTTGTTCAACACTGTCTCTTGACGGATGATCTAAATGCAGGCATAAGTCCCTGTGTACTGAAGGCATGATTGGCACCTCTAGCGGGAAAACCGGTCGTTAGATCATGTGGCTTCAGCTTTCATTTAGGTATGAGAGATGTGATCAAAATTTTATCATTTTCACTAATCTAGCTCCTCAATTACACAAGCAGCTACAGAGTATTACTTACATTTTTATCAGTCATTGTTAGCGCTGATTTACCTTCTCTATTTGTTCGGTCCATCATGTATTGTAAAGCTGTTGGGCTGCTATACCTAACTGAGTACGTTATCTTGCAGGATTATTTTGCTCTGCTCGTGTACATAATCATCAGTGCTACTTCTCTGATGGCCATGATGGTCAGTGAGCTGTTCCCCTTCGGTCAAGTGATATTACAAAATCTCCTAATCACCCTGTTTTCCAACGAGTTTTCTTTTAGCTATCGTTACTGAATCTACCGTACCTTCTAGGAACTATAAATTTTGGACTCTTTTTCTATACAGCATGAATGGTTCTTTACATTGCTATGCTAACCATATATGTTTAACTCATGCTTTACCACCAAATACTGGAATGCTATTAGTGCATCTGCCATCATGGGATTTTATTATTCTCTTTGTTTGTCATGGGTTTTTTAGCAACTATACTGTCTACTCAGGTTAGTCCTTATAATGTATATTCAGGTTTGTCCTTATAAGAGGTTTTGGTACAGTTTAGAGGTTCTGAAGCTAATGTTGCTGCTCCTCTGTATAATGTTATTTTGTAAATCTTTTACCGTGATACTCAGAAAGAGCGTATGGTGCATTGGGTGTGGTTGATATTTACATTATCGTGTATGAGTTCATGCCAAACTATGATAGAATTTTGCATGTATGCCTTTTTGGTGGTACATATGATTTTACCCTCCAGTTCTCATGTCCATACCAAATACGTGTCACAAACTCCACTACTGTCAACCATCTGATTTTACCAATTTTTCTCTATTGTAGACTAAACCAAGGGTGGTTACGGTTCCATACAAGATACTGCTTGATGCTATACTAGAAGACCTCCACCTTCCTAGGGCTGAAGTATCATCTTGAGATGGATGAAGAAGGCAACGTTCGCATGACCATACTTTTGAAGGCTTCTAAATTTCAGCCACGAGGTTTTGATACAGACATGTGGATATTTGGAATTTGGACCAAAGGGTACAAAGAAGCAGAGGATTCAGCTTCTATGGAAACAATAAGCTTTCTACTGTTGCAAGTAATGTTCGTGTAAACTAAATCCAGTGGTAATTGCAAGTAATGTTCTATATTACTACTGTTTATCATACCATTTTGCACACTGCATACCAGTGTCATCGGCGGGTGGCGCGCGGCGAAGCCGCGCCGGGGGATCTAGTAACTATGAAACACAGTGTAGAATCGACATGCATCGCGGAACAGAACAAACGGTTTAGATATCGTGATCTAATTCTTCACCGGGAATGACTCAAACAAATATTGGTTCTAGGATACACCACAAGAGATTAGGAGGGGACCAAAGATGTTTTATTTTTAAGAAACAAGATGAAAAATATGAAGATTGTCATAAAAGTCTTATTTGAGTCCGTAAATACATGCTCACATACCCTGGCAATGGAGTTAATTATCTGATAAATGTTTTCTAGGTTTCTGGACTGCACTCTATTTATATGTCATATAATTATTGTTGAATTAAAATAGAACAATTTATGAGTTAAGGTCATATAGCCTGTAGAAAAATGACCCCAAAAGATAAAAGTTGATAAGAAAATCTAGCCGCGCAAATGCGCGGGCTGATCATTGGTGGGGTTCATGGAGGTTAGAAGTAGCAAAAGTGGCAAACAAGAGATGTGTTTCTAAGACCACTCACAAGAGGTACACGTGAAAACCTGTAAGAACAATAATTTGGCATCCATAATGCGTAAATGTGTCTAACCTAACTATTTTATGAGAAATGAGGAAGTAATTTTTGGTTGCACAAGAAAAGTAGTAAGAAACATACCGTGTTAAGTTTTCTATTAGGTCACTTCAATATCTTATCGAGCTGATGCCAAACATTGAGCCTTGGAAGGATGAACACGCTGTATAATTTGTGAGACATCAATGCGGAAGAGAAAACACTGAGATATTACGACTCTACTATATCTGATGTCCCGGCCCTGATGTATCCAGGTTAATGTATCCAGCTGGTATTAAAACACAGGATAATGAACGGCTAGGATTAACCAAACTTAGCTTCAGAAAAAGGACTGCCCAGATTTAAAGTAAATGGAGACGTACATTGACGAGAGACATCCCAGCAATTTGATCCGGAGAAAATATTGTGCGCCGTGGGCTAACGAGAAAATATATTGTGCGCCGTACATAAGAAGGATTCCAACAATTTGATCTGGAGATGGAATCTATCATCGGCGGACCTAATAAAAGGCAACAGCCAAGACAAAATCAACACACGAAGGTGCCGCGAGCGTGAGGCGATCGATACAGATTAGAGCACTGGTCAACCAGACCGATCGATGGCGCAGGCGCACGAGCAGGAGATGTCGACGCTGGCTGGCGGTGAACCGGAACGTGAGATCCCGTAATCTGCGAGCGCGAAGCGATTGATCATCGATAGGGATTAGAGCTCTGTTCGACCATATTGATCGATGGCGCAAGGCGCACGAACAGGAGTTGTCGACGCTGGCCGGCGGCGATCCGGCGAAGTGCACGACCGGCTGCTGGTTCTTCGGGAGTGCGGCGACCAAGAACATGCGGTCTAGATTCTACCTCGACCACCTCAAGCCAACCGAAGTGGCAGCAGCCTCCGCCGTCGAGGAGAAGATCTCAAGACCGACGAGACCACCCTCGCGTCCAAGACGCTGTCTATCAGGCATGGCTCTGCCGCCGACGCCGCTGCAGTTGAGGTACGTACGGCCGAGGCGCCGGCGAAGAAGGCGGCGCCAACTAGGTGCATGACTTGCAAGAAGAAGATCACGCACCTTCTGCTCGCTGCACCGTAGTCTACTCAAGCTAGCTCATCGACGACTCCCTATGGCGAATTGGCGATACCAATTGTATGAAGATTCGATTGGTGAAGGCCACACATGTAGTCTGTTTGGTCATGGACTCTCTGAGATCGATCTACGAGCATCTTACAACAGGATTATTCGATTTCTTAATACATTGTGCAACCGCTGCTCTCTGCAGTTTATGTGGCGATCTCCACCTGACGGAATTCGTCACCTAGAGTACTGATTTCTGGCACCCTCCTCCCATCAGCACAGTCATGCAAAAGTTGCACTGACAATCATATTCCCACCTTCATGAACAAGTCTCTTCCTGGGCAGCAGTCCTCTGGCCAACACTCACGGCAAGTCAATCTGTTGTTGACCGATGACAACTGTAAACGATTGCATCTTCAACTGTTTGAGAAACATTGGTGGAAACACAATCAAATTAATTGTCTGATGGTGTTTACTTGGTGAGTTTTTGCTGATCAGTTCACGTCAAAGCTAAGTTAGCAAGAAGTGGATGCTGGCACCGACGGATTCCACTTCTGCACAAGTCAAATTATCGGTATTTCTAACAGGCTGATTCTAAAGTTATATTTTTCAGTACTAAACAAATTCCGTGTAGCTGAACTGCCATCTTACTTGCTAGAATTGGTCAAAGATGAGTGTGCAGTTCGATGGAGAAAGGATCTGGTAGATCCAACGTGAGCAAAAATAATGAGAATTCTTACTGAAATTATTAATGATGCTTTAAATTATTTTACAGACTTGCTAACGCTCAAATTTGTTATCTGCAGGAGATACTTTGTGCTGACTTCTTGCTACAAAAAAATCATTCAATATTCATGGAGATATTAAATTCAGTCATGTAACTTGAATATACTCCTGGGTTTTTATTTTTCTGATCAGGGTTCAGTTCAGGTATGCTGCATTAATTACTTCATTGTAATCTCTTGCACGAGATTTGATTTTTTGAGTTCGATACTTACCAACTTATGATCTCAGATTTTTGTTTAACAATTTGTTGTAAATAAATTTGACCTATTTTATACTGCATTTGTGTTGAAACTAAATATGTTCACTGACATTTTAATATTAATATCGGCACCAATTTGTAATGATGTGAAACGTCGATGTTCCTTATATTCCACATTCTCCATTCAGTTTAAACGTAAACAAAAGTCAATATGTGCTATATTTGCAATAATTAATATGAGCATGCACAGATGCATATGTATTTATGCTTGCTATATTACAATAACTATGAAACACAGTGTAGAATCGACATGCATCGCGGAACAGAACAAACGGTTTAGATATCGTGATCTAATTCTTCACCGGGAATGACTCAAACAAATATTGGTTCTAGGATACACCACAAGAGATTAGGAGGGGACCAAAGATGTTTTATTTTTAAGAAACAAGATGAAAAATATGAAGATTGTCATAAAAGTCTTATTTGAGTCTGTAAATACATGCTCACATACCCTGGCAATGGAGTTACTTCTGATAAATGTTTTCTAGGTTTCTGGACTGCACTCTATTTATATGTCATATAATTATTGTTGAATTAAAATAGAACAATTTATGAGTTAAGGTCATATAGCCTGTAGAAAAATGACCCCAAAAGATAAAGTTGATAAGAAAATCTAGCCGCGCAAATGCGCGGGCTGATCATTGGTGGGGTTCATGGAGGTTAGACGTAGCAAAAGTGGCAAACAAGAGATGTGTTTCTAAGACCACTCACAAGAGGTACACGTGAAAACCTGTAAGAACAATAATTTGGCATCCATAATGCGTAAATGTGTCTAACATAACTATTTTATGAGAAATGAGGAAGTAATTTTTGGTTGCACAAGAAAAGTAGTAAGAAACATACCGTGTTAAGTTTTCTATTAGGTCACTTCAATATCTTATCGAGCTGATGCCAAATATTGAGCCTTGGAAGGATGAACACGCTATAATTTGTGAGACATCAATGCGGAAGAGAAAACACTGAGATATTACGACTCTACTATATCTGATGTCCCGGCCCTGATGTATCCAGGTTAATGTATCCAGCTGGTACATAATCAATATATTTGTTAATATTACATGACATGGACAAATCACTCCACCAGCACCGAGACACAATTGGAAACAATAAAAAAATACAATCTTATATTTTAGTCGATTTTAAATTGTTTTTTAATATAGTATCTAGAATAAAATGACGTGACGCGTCGAGTTCAGTTCGTTGTATGAGGCGCATAACAGATCGGACTCGATTCCCTCCGGCATACAAGTGCTTTCTTTTTCCTGAAACTAAGGAATTGGCTGTCACCACACGGCCACACCTCATGCTCCGTCATGACGCTGACACATAGTGCCCAAGAGCGAGCTGCCGCACCAATGGCCGTAGCTAGAATTGCTGTCCCAAACACCTGCGGTGGCACCAAATAAGATTAGCTAACGTCTATAAGCCGGCAGCACCACCATCCATGTCAACTTTGGTACTACAAGCTTGCACGAGCTCATGGTATTGAGTTCTCCCATAAACACGAGAAAGGACAAGAGAGGGAATTATTGTGACATTTTGTAATAAAGTAATCGAAATAAAAGGTATATTTCTGCAATGTTTATCATCCTAAAAGGAAGGTGCAGGGTATACTACCATAGGGTGCAATATTTCCTAAAGTGTGTACATACTCATTTCAAATATATTTTTCAAAAAAATCTCTTTTCACCTTTAGGGATGCACAGATTTTCGCGATGTATTAATTTATTCAAACAGGAGAGGTAAAGGTTTTCATCAATTATTTTCAGAAAATAAAAACATAGTGGACAACACTTTCGAGAGTATGATGTCAGGTAATCTGCCCAAGAAATAGTCCAAAAGATACGCCATAGTTTTCCTTCTGTTTATGATGGCATGTAGTGCTTGATTAATGCGGAAGTCACGACAACAGGAGTAAGGGACAAAAAAAAAGTTAATAGATAAGTTAGTGAATTTATTCATCCATCTATGCATAATGGTTTTTAACCTTAGATAATCCACGCTTTGAATGAAAGGAAATATAATATGACTTGGTTTTCTGTCTTTCTATCGTAATAATTAATGAAATTGATTCTACTAGAGATATTACGACTCTACTATACCTGATGGCCGGTATGTCAGCTGGTACATAACCAATATTTATTAATGTTGCGTGACATGGAAAAATCACTCCACCAGCACGGAGAAACAATTAATTTCTGGAATTTTAAACAATAAAAAAATGTTACAGTGAACTTCTGCATAAGGAAACTTGGAAGCCTAAACAATGAAACAATGAAGGTATTCACGTTATTTTGTATGTTTAACATGTACAAATGTTATTTCACGTAGATTGGAACGTGGAAACAATTGACCGCTCACTAACCGAGTATCCTAAATCATTCTTATATATTTTTGTCGATTTTCAAAAGTTTTATAATATACATCATTTATGAATATTTATGTAATATCAATGCTAGCCGCGCAATTGCGCGGGCCACCCAGCTAGTTTATAAGAAAACTCAGGTGACTTCGTATTGCTGGGTTCCTCTGTTTTTGTTCAGTTTTTAACAAAGAGAAGCTAATCATTCTAGTCAACATCAATTTGAATGGATTGTGCATGAAAGCTGACAGTCTCCAATTGTAGTACGTAACCACAGCGAGGGGGCTGTTGGAGCAGCTAGGAGCAGAAAGTACACCTGAAGGGTTATCAAGGTAGGTAGTCATGTGTTTATATGTCTCATATAGCTTTGCTAGACAGACATAATTCTGCAGACTGTTTTCCAGCTAATGTTTGTTGAGAATCCATAATTTAAGAAAGAAACCCAGCTGATATATGACAACGACATAATAAGTTAATATCCATTATAACTCGCAGTCCAATATAAAACATTCGTTGAACCCCATATGTCTCCTATGTCGTGATTCTTGTGCATCCATCAAGCTACCAATTACTGATCTTGCCAGGGACTGCACCAGTATCAATATCAACATCCATATTTGGATACTTCATTAAGGCAATTCTGGAAGTGGGTAGTAAGTGTTGGTTCCTAAATATGAAAATAAACTTTGCAGAGAAAGTTTGTTCCAAGAACGCTAATAACTCAATGAAACTAGAACTCTAATAACAGAACAAAACTAATTTCAGTAGTAAATTTTAATGTCAAATAGAAGTAACTAGAGGAAGGAAATGTGAAATATTTTTATAGACGGCCAGTACAAAAATTCTAAAAGAAAATTGAAGCCGGTAGTAGATAGATGCTGGAAGGATAGGGCTCGGCTATTTTTTCTTTGAGAACAAGCAAAGCTTTACGTCTCGATAGTTTCATAGATAGAAAAAGTTACTACATCCTACCGCCCACGAGCAGGCAACTACAAGCACATGCCACACCCCTAAGCCCTATGCTCCTCGGCAGTGACACCTGAAGCCAGATAGCATCTGCTCTGCCCCTGCACTGATAGTGTCAAGCAGCATGGAGATTCCATCCCTCTCTCCTTCGAAGATGGCAGCGTTGTGCTGCTTCTAAATCTACTAAGCTCTGAGCATTATCAACGATGATAAGGCCTTCCTCTGCCATGGTAGAATGGTGACGATGGCTGATTGCCGCTGACCAACGATCTCGTCTCCACCAGAAGGAGAGCCAACCATCGATCTAATTCATGAGAGGACTTGGTACCACGCGTTTCACGAGACCGGGGAGTCCACAAGGAGGTGATTCGTGGTCTCAAAGCATCTGTCTTGAGTCTTCACAGACCAACCAAATGAAGAATTTCACTGAGGGGGAGGGACAGGACCAGAGACACTGCGCTGGCCACTTGAGAAGTGCATGTCGATCCCCTGCCAGGGGCACAATGGGTGTGCCTGCATTCTCCATAACTAACGAACTCGGAGAGAGATCACTGATTTTACAAGTCGTGGATCCCCAGGCCTCTGTACTTGAGTGAGCGAGCACCTTCTGCCAGTTCATCTTCATATGGCATGCTTCTTCCGTCCTGCCCCCTCCGAACGAACCCGCAGCGGACCTTATCCATCTATTTCTGCACTATTTTGTAAGTTTGTATACCCCAAGAACCATCAGATGGTGCTGGGGCCTCGCAGCCAACGGCGATTTGACCATCACCAGGTGCCCCCCTTTGGTCATCATGCCAGCTTTTCTGGAAGGTCACCCGAGGCCGAATGAGGCCCAGAAAGGGAGCTTAACACCTCATTAGAAGGTTTGCGGATCCACAACAGGATTCCCAGGTAATTCATCAAGTATTCGACTGAATGACACCCCGACACCAAGGTGGCCCCGGCAGCCTCTTGATCTGTACGGCAGATTGGTGACATCGACATTTTGCGATGTTCATATCAGCCCCAAAGAAAGTGGGGATCCCATGGATAGCGAGAAGCTTTGTCTGAGGCGGGTGAAGAAAATGTTACCGGCCTAGAGTGAGGCCCTGTTCTGCAGATTCCTAGGGGCGAGAGGGCGCAGAAGCCCAGGAAATGCAGGTTTTGTTAGGCATCCACCTCGGCTGTATACCTTGGAAGAAAAAGGGGGATAGCATTGCACTGAGTTTTAGTCCGTCTGTTCTTTTTTACTTGCAATTTATTACTTTTTAATGTCTTTGAGATGCTACTTTGACCATTACATGTTACGACTTCACATTAAGATGTACTATACGATAGAAAGTAATTTAAATATTTAATAACGAATATAATTTTTTATAGATCAAGATAGATCGTTTTAAATTAGTTGGTGCTCAAACTTTAAAGAATTTGATGGCATGGATTCTTTACTAAATCCAGCTGTCACATATGTGTAATTCCTACAACACAACAATACAGATTTAAGGTGAATGGTGCTTACACAGACACTGTCGTTCCTGGTCGAGGCCTAAGGCAGGGCGACCCAATCTCGCCGTACTTATTTCTATTGTGCGCGGAAGGACTCTCGGCCCTCTTAAACCGAGCTGAAGTGGAGGGACGATTTAAAGGTATCACACTCGCAAATGGTGCCCCCACTATAAACCACCACTGTTTGCCGATGATTCGCTCTTGTTGTTTGAGGCCAGTCCGCAAGGAGCCTTGGAGATTAATGCCACTTTGCGAACTTATGAGATGTGGTCAGGTCAAATGATGAATAGAGACAAGTCCTCCATCCTTTTTAGCACTAACACACCGCGTCCCAAGAAAATAGAAATCATGCAAATTCTTGGGTTGTAATCAGAATCAACAGAAGGGAAGTATCTTGGTCTTCCTATGTATGTAGGCCGGTCAAAGAAGAAGTGTTTCCAATACCTAAAAGGCAGGATTTGGGCTCGGATCAGTGGGTGGAAGGAAAAGTTTTTATCTAAGGCTGGCAAGGAAATCTTGATTAAAGCGGTGGCACGGGCTATACCCACTTATGCCATGGCGTGTTTTGATCTAACCAAGTCGTTGTGTGATGAAATCAGCCAGATGGTATGCAGATTTTGGTGGGCACAACAAGATGACGAAAATCGTATGCATTGGGTTAGTTGGGAAAAGATGAAATTACCGAAGGAGCAAGGTGGGATGGGATAAAGATCTTCACTCTTTTAACTTGGCCATGTTGTCTCGTCAAGTCTGGAGGCTTTTGCAAATTCCTGACTCCCTTTGCACAAAGGTACTGAAAGCCAAATATTATCCCAACACTTCGGTGCTAGAAGCTCAACCGGTGGCTGGTATGAGCTACATAATGCGCAGTATCTTGAAAGGCATTGAGATCGTCAAGGAAGGTATGATCTGGCGTGTAGGCTCGGGTGAACACATTTCTATTTGGGACGATCCTTGGCTTCCGTGTGATACCTCGAGGAAGCCAATCACTCGCCGGGGAAATCACGTGCTGACCAAGGTTGCTGAGCTGATTGACCCTACAACTGGACAGTGGGACACCCAGCTTGTCGAGCAGTCGTTCTGCCAGCGAGATGCACAGCTGATCCTTCAAATTCCCATTTGTGATCAGCACGACGACTTCATAGCCTGGCATTTTGACACAAAAGGCTTGTTCTCTGTGTTGAAGTGTATAAGTGAATTGTCTGGCGCCCTTTCCATCAGATCGGTCTTTTGGAATAGTGGTCAGCGCATGAAGCTTGACATGGTATCAGAGCCAAGGTCTCGAGTTCGAGTCCTGGTTTGTGCAATTTGTTCGAAAATTGTTGCTGCCCCCTCTTTGTCCACGTATAGGCCTCTTGAGCCGTACCTCTGAGACTCGCGCGCCGTCGCTCTCTTCCGGTTGCACGTGTTGGCCTCTCCCTCCCCGAGTCACACGTGAGAGGGGGTGTTGAAGTGTATAAGTGAATTGTCTGGCGCCCTTTCCATCAAATCGGTCTTTTGGAATAGTGGCCAGCGCATGAAGCTTGACACTCTGTACGTTCAGCCTATCGTGTGCACTTACAACTGCTTGAGAAGAATGAAACGAGGGTGCATGGTGGACCGTCTAATGATTCTGCATGGAGGGAGGGCGTATGGAAAGGCATCTGGAAGCTAAATTGCCCAACCAATGTTCATATTTTTTTGTGGCGGCTTTGTCATAACAGCCATCCACTGAATATGAACATACATCGCCGGGGAGTGGAGCTAGACACAAAATGCATGGTGTGCCACAGACTTTTCGAGGATGGCGGCCACTTGTTCTTGAGGTGCAAGGAAGCGAAGGCGTGCTGGTGGGCATCTCTTCTTGAACAGGTTCGTGTACAATTGCTGGAGTGCGACAACCCCATGGAACTTGTCGAGATGATACTAAATCTGCCTGAGGAGCGGAGGCTGCGAACCGTTTGTCTGTTGTGGTCTTGGTGGACTGAGCGAAACAAAGCAAAAAATGGGGAACGCCGCTTGTCCCCTGAGGAATTCCAGAGACAGATTTGGCATCAGGTGGGGGAGTGGAATCAGTATTTTGGTATGAAGCCCAAAGTGCACTTGCACCATGTTCAGAATTGGCAGGCGCCCCCACCGGACTGGGTCATGATCAACCTGGATGGTTCGTTTAGTCCTGAAGGTAGGAGAGGAGGCTGGGGTTGCATAGCACGCAATAACGAGGGCGAAATTTTGTTCTCTGCTGCTGGAAACTTGCCTCACCTATCCGATGCGCTACATGCCGAGACTATGGCGATGATGAAAGCCATTGAGCTGGCGGAGCAATTTGGGATGGGTCGTGTGATCTTCTCGACAGACTGTCTGACTCTTAAACAACCCATCACCTCTTGTTCGCTTGATCGATCCCCTCTGGGTACGTTGTTCCACGAAGCCAAGTTCCTGTTAAGCTTAGGGTTCATTGAGTACCAAGTTGTTTTTAAATCTCGTTCATGTAATAATCCAGCGCATGTGCTGGCCAATATTGGTGCTAGTGAGGCTTTCGGAAACCATGTTGTGTGGTTTTCTGATCCTTCGAGTGATGTAACCGTGCAGTGGCCGACGATCTTGTCGAGTCCACAAGTTAATGGTATAACAGGTGTTTAAATTAAAAAAAATACAACACAACAATATATGGTGGCTGTAGAATATTGTTTTGAGAAAATAAACATAGCTACAAGTAAAGATGATAATGATATATCGCCCCTACGGCTTACATTCTATAGTTACACATTGTGTTCTATGATATCCTCTGTGACAGGAGAGTGCCACAAAAGCTAAAAGGCAGGTTCTATAGGACGGAGATTCGACCTGTGATGTTGTATGGCGCAGAATGTTGGCCAACCAAGAGGCGACATATCCAACAGTTAGGTGTAGCAGAGATGCGCATGTTGAGATGGATATGTGGCCACACAAGAAAGGACCGGGTCCGGAATGACGATATACGGGAGAGAGTTGGGGTAGCTCTGATTGAAGAGAAGCTTGTCCAACATCGTCTAAGATGGTTTGGGCATATACAAGTTGGGGTAGGCTAGACATGAAACCCTTTCACGAGGACTTCATGCGTCGTCTTTCCCAAACAAGTTGGGGTAGGCTAGACATGAAACCCTTTCACGAGGACTTCCCAGGAGGTCACCCATCATACTACTACTCTCGCCCAAATGGGTTTCATACGCATAGGACTGGCTAGTTTTTACGTTGGCTCGCCAAGCCTATCACAACCCTTAGATATGAAACCCATTCACGAGGACTTCCCAGGAGGTCACCCATCCTAATACTACTCTCGCCCAAATGGGTTTCATACCCATGGGCCTCCTCCTTTACCTGGGCTTGGGACCGGCTATGCCTAGAAGACATAGGCGGAGTTACTGGGGACTT
Organism: Poa pratensis; assembly: GCA_947311845.1. Taxonomy (NCBI): domain Eukaryota; kingdom Viridiplantae; phylum Streptophyta; class Magnoliopsida; order Poales; family Poaceae; genus Poa; species Poa pratensis. Next base: position 38,627,317 of record CAMZMU010000093.1, on the reverse strand, counting down.
ATGTGTGCTCTTGATATTTACTAGTCCTCCGTTCCATACTAGTTGTCGCTGAAACAGATGTATCTAGCACTGATATGGAACGGAGGGAGTATTTCACTTTCTAGTTGCGTTAAGTTGTTAATATTCTTAGAATTAAATTTGTGGCTATGTGTTTCAGTGATCGACATATACTACTGTAGTTGTCCATATGCTGTGGATGCTAGACCCCTTTTTTTCCCTTAAAGTTCACAGCTATAAATTTGCATGTTTTCTTTCACATGACATCTTGCACTTTTATGGTGAATTTTTGGGTTACTGCTTGGCTTCTTCATCAACAATCTTACTGCTGGATAGTCAGTCATGCAGAGCAAGCATCTAGCTTTGTTGAAATTGTTTTTTGTTGTTTATTGCTGACACTTTTTTTTCTACGATCAGAATAACATGTTCATTTACCATTATTTTCTTGCTTCAGTGTATCAAAAGCTAAGCCTAGCGAATATTCAGAAATGATTGAAGCGCTAGCTGACACACTCTTTGCTCCAGTACGTTTTTATCGTGCCGATTCTTGTTCATTAATATTTTAAAGTCCTCATATGTGCTTCTATCATGTTGAACTTTGTAAAACTAGATGCAACAGAACATGTGAACATATGATTCCTCGAGTTCTTCATGTAAACTGATTCCTCAGAATAGTGTACGCTACCATTACTTGTATGAGCTAGATTCTAGATTCACTTTCCTTACTATCATGTTACTGATGCAGCCAGAAAATGAAAAGCTGTCTGATGAAATCAGAGACTCTTGTCAAGGAGATCAGATAAGAAGTATGATATCCTTGTCATCAGAATTACGGAGGAGATCAACGTAACTTGGATTTTTCCCATATTATTTGTTAATTTTATTTTAATAATTACATCAAATGAACTAACGGATGTAAAACAAACAGAGCACAGTTGGAGATTGGACCAAGCAGTCATGACAGAAATCAAAGAGATGTTGGAACACCAATGAAATTGGATGCAGAAGCTCGGACTCGCATTGAAAAGCAGAGGTATGTTCTTTTGTTTTTCCTTCTTTTTTTAAGATTCTTTCTGATCTGAGCTTCTGGTTTAATGCCCTCATTATGCTTATGCACCACTTATTTGCTGCACAGGAGTGCATGAGCATCTAATTTACTGACACTGATGTTGCTGTTATGAATAGCTGAATCTATAATCAGTAGTCAATGCAATGTTATCTAGTACCTTTTTCTTCTCATTTTTGAGACTCATGCTTGAAAACATGAGGCATGTGCAAGAACAAGAGATGAATATACTGGTTAATCCTCTTACTATTTTGGATCTTCTAACTGCACAGAGAGCTGCAAGAAGAATTGACTGGCGAAATAGTCGAGTTAGCACACCAACTAAAGGAAAGTAGCCTTATAATGAACCAGTCTGTGCAAGAGACAGAGAAGGTAGGTTTATCTGTCGCGCTGACGTTGTTTCTTCTGTGGATAAAGCTTACCTTACCTTTGCACATCCAACGAATTACCGTTCCTTTTCTGCTGGACGTTTAATGAGAATGTTCACCTGCTGGTTACCGCCGGTGCAGATCCTTGTTTCCATAGAGAGCGCTATGGAACATAGCTTGGCAAGCTCCAGTTGTGCAACCGTGCGAACATCGGAGGTTTACTCGCTGGATTCCAGGACAAGTTGCTTCCAGTGGCTGCTCATCTTCATGATGACTTGCATGTTTGTCATGGTACTTCTCCTCATACGGGTCACCTGATGTCACTGCCGCCGCTGCACATAAACATACATAGACATGTACTCCCCAGAACGAGCATCACCTGGGTGGCAATAAGATCGTTGGAGGGAAAACCTGTGCATTTGGGTTCCCTGCACTTTCGTTATTATTCATACGACGCTGAAGCAATGTGTACTTGTGAAGTGTATGACATTTTCTCTAGCAGTATACGTCGTCGCGCACTTCTGTGGTTTCTCTAGCAGTATGACATTTTAGCTCACGTGAGAACTGACGCTGGAGGGGATGGTTGGCGAGCTGGAGCTCCAGGTCGAGGAGCTACGCTGGAGGACGCCAGGGCGAAATCACTAATAAAAAGGCTTCCCTTCGGGAAGGGAAGCTAGTCGCACCCACGCCAGGGTCAACGAGAAGATGACCGGCATCTTCACAGCCCACGAGAAGCGATGGTTAGGCCCATCTCCACTAGCGCTCCCAACAGCCCTCTCATTCTTCCAATAGGCCCGATACGAAAACAGTGCCCAGTTGCAGCCCCAATAACGGCAAATTTGCTGGGTGGGTCTAACGCCTTGTCCGGCACTCCAATCTGGCCCGGTACATAAGTAGCAGCGTGGGAGTGATGGATACGGCCGGCTAGTGTCGCCACTGACAAGTGGGCCGACGCTCTCAGCGATTTAAAAGACGGTCAATGGAATTAAATGCGAGTGACAAGGCCCGTCAGCTTAATTAGAAACCCGTAGCAGTTCCCAGTTAGGCGTAGATTCATCGCGTTTCACCTTGACGCGTGTTGCGACGGGAGGAACATAAGCATGGGCGGCCTGGCCGCCCCGCCAATCTCCACTAGCGAGGCCGAGTTGCACGCCCTCGTCTGGAAGTGTCATCGACGCCTCACGCCGGAGCAGCTGGCGGACCTAGACTACGACGAGAAACAGCGAGAGCTGGCCATCCATACTCACGATGCGTATCAGGCGACCATCGATCAGGACGAAGGGCCGATAAGGCTTGACCTGTGGAACCGTTGTGAGCGGAGGCACTGGGCGACAAGGGCCACTAGTACAGAATGACACTATGGTCATGGGTCAAAACCACCATTGGCAATGGAAAAAGACTCTGTTCTCCGAGGCTGGTCGCGATTTGAAAATCTCAACTGCGACGGTGTTTTGCACCGGTTGCCCATATTAAATGTGTTTTGCACCGGTTGGCCATATTAAATGAGCAAGAGTTAGAATATATAACCGTTACCTACATCGGATATGGAGAGTTAACCATTTCTAACGAGGGCTAGAGGAAATAAAAAAAACACGGTGAGGTTGGCTGCACCGTCAACCGAGCCCCGCTTCTACGACTAGGCGGCCGCCAGTTCGTTCCCGTCTTCCTATTCGCCCTATTGTACAAAAGTTTATCCGATGACGCCAGCTTTAGTGCAGCATGGAGGGAGCCCCGCTCATATATCTTCACGGCTGTCGGATGTTTGTCGTCTTCTACCTGAGGTACTACTGCACAAAAAGTCTTTCCGGAGAAAAAATTCTTACTTTGCTACACAAGAAAGTTGTAAGAAGGATATGGAGTGGTCATTTGGTGTGCTCCAAACTCGTTTTGCTATTGGCCGTTACCGTGCTCAGACATGATCGCTAGGTCATGAATATTTTTGTTATCATGGGCAACAAGATCGTGAAAAGTGAGTGTTATGCTGGTGTAGTGTTTGATCAGCAGCGTGACTTTCAGGGCACTCTTGCCGAGGCACATCATGAGTTCATGACGTACCGATCAAGTTTGCTCGCAGTGCACGAGGAAATTCGTGACGAAGGTGCTCATCGATAATTGCAAGATGATATAGTCGTGCACTCGTGGGCGCTCAAAGGAAATGAATAATTTGAGTGTCATGTTAAATGCTCATATAAGCTATCTATTTTCTAGAAGTTCTCGAATTTTAATGGTTTCATCAACTATATTATTTTTATGTTTAATTTATTTTAAACGAATCTATGTGTTAAAATTTACTATGCAATATAGTTATTTTATTTAGATAGAAATATGGACATATCGATGTGAAAATAGCCAAAAATGAAAATTGCCGGACGGTTGGATGGCGCCGCTGGGGCAGCGGCCCTATAGGTCCGGACATCTATACAGATACACGCAAAGCGGACAAATATTTAGAGGGTGACAGACATATTAAGTGAAAATGCTCTTAGAGCTTGTTTGGTTGGAGGTAATTGGAGACCGGAAATGTGATTTTGAGGATAGGCCGGTACTTGCGATCTCCTGATTGGTTGGTTGTGTTGAATTGGACTTGACAAGAAAACGGTTTTGCTAAGTCTCAGCTAGCTGAGACATAGCTTATGTCTCAGTCACATCCGTGACCGTCCGATTCGCTAGTTGCTTTATGATTCGTGTTTGGTGTCGGTTGGTACTACCAATTGAGTTTTGCTACATAGCTTGTGTTTTTTTGCTACATGGCTGACGTTTTTGCTATATGGCTTGTGTTTTTTGCTACATAGCTTGTGTTTTTTTGCTACATGGCTGACGTTTTTGCTACATAGGTTGTGTTTTTTTGCTACATAGCTTGTGTTTTTTTTGTTACATGGCTGACGTTTTTGCTACATGGCTTGTATTTTTTTGCTACATAGATTGTGTTTTTTGCTACATAGATCGGAACATGGCTGACGTCAGCTGACTGAGACATAACTTACGTCTCAGTCGACTGAGTCGTAGACACACCCACAAGAAAATGGGAAGGGGAGTACCTGTTAAACTGCCATTCCTCTTCCCAAAGGTTAACAAACACCGCTAGCTGTTACAGTAATTCATACAAGTGTCTGGCCCAAATAGCACGTACGTGCCGGATTCAGCTCAAACTTCCGCAGGGGTGAGGATAAGATCTGGCCGATCGGTAGAAATGTCTCGACAGACAAAGGTGCTAAAGACGGACCACCGAATCAGCACCGGATACGTGGCAACAAAGAAAACAAGATAAAAAGACATGTTCTTCACGCACCAATGAGCTTGGTCTAACTTGGCGGGCGGCGCACCTCGTACGGCATCATATGCCAGACTGCGACAGTTCGAAAATTCTGTTTATGATTGTTTCACAATTCCAAATTCTGTGAAATGGAACACCGTTAGTGACAGACGACCTTGGACGTCTCCCTCTCCACCGCTACTGTAGAGGCGATTTTTTCGACCCCCTTCCAGATCCACCTCGCCTCCGCGGAATCGACGGGTCCCCCTTCCTCCGCCGGCCGCTCCGGCGGCGGGAGGTCGGGGGAGCCTCCCTTCCCGGATGTTTATAGTGTAGGGCCTGTGAAGTTTTCCCCCGGCGGCGTTCTGAGGTGGGCGGCGCGGCCGGAGGTATGTATGCAGGTGGTGCTTGTCCCCTTCGGCGTTGGAGCTCGGCGGAGTTCTACGGCAGGGCACCTCCTTCCCGCGCTCACGGTCCGGTGCGGCCGTCGGATGCGCCTATTCCCCTTCTGGATCTTGGAGCGGCGGATCCAGTCGACGACATCGAAGCCGTTGGTGGTAAAGCTCGAGGATGGAGACGACGGAGGAGGGTGGAGACTCCCAGGAGCTCGAGGCCCGAAGACTTCCCGCCTGCAGGGGAACAGCTCTCGATCCAAGGTTCGTGGAGAGTTGCAGCAGCGGCGCGCCATCGGCACGTCTTCCTCCGCTCCGGCGACATCGAGTTGCTCAAGGACCGGGATGTAATTTTGTTCTTTGTTGGGGTCCTCTGTGTAACTTTCGTGCTTTAATATCACCAGCAGTTTCATCGCAAAAAAAAAATTCTGTGAAATGGAATTTTGAATGATGTTGCAGACGACAGGAGACTCGTAACTGTAATCTAGCAGTGGTAGTAAGCTAGTGCCACCGCTCAGCTGTTCAAAAGTGTCTTTTAATTTCTAACGAGAAACAAGCTTTTGTTATACTTACATCCCACGGTAGCTGGTCTCTGGATCCTGGTAACGGGCTAAACATTGTTCGAATCGTACTACTCTACAAAATGTTCTGAAAATCAAATATTAGAAAATTAAATGCATCGCTGCTGCTTGCTTTCGTATACTTTTCTTTGAACAAGGGAAAGGAAGGGGATCATAAGTCACTATTCGATCCGGCAACTCGTCGTTAGAGTGATGGTTTGGTCTCCAAAATTTCCTAGAGCTGACAGTGCGCTCGGCTACTTTTCTAAAGTTACAAGTTTTACGTTTCTTCACAGCTATATTAGACCCTCGTTGATTAGTTAGTTTAGTGGAGTTAGCCGGATAAGCATACACAAGTGAGGTGGGGCAATGGCAGCTACACCGACGCCCACGCTGGTGCTCCTGCCGGAGTGGGGCGCCGGGCACCTCATGTCCATGATCGAGTCCTGCAAGCGCATCCTCCTCGGCGGCGACCGCGCCTTCTCCATCACGCTGCTCGTCATGCGCCCGCCCACGGCCGAGGCCACCTCCGATGTCGAGGCGCATGTCCGCCGCGAGGCCGCCTCGGGTCTCGACATCCGCTTCCATCGCCTCCCCGCCGTGGAGCCTCCGACCGATGCCGCGGGAGTCGAGGAGTTCATTTCGCGGTACATCCAGCTCCACGCTCCCCATGTCAGGGACGCCGTCGCGGGGATGTCGTGCCCCGTCGCCGCGCTCGTGCTGGATATGTTCGCGGCGCCGATGGTCGACGTGGCCCGCAAGCTCGGCGTGCCGTCCTACGTGTTTGTGTCGTCCACTGGCGCCATGCTCGCGCTCATGCTGCACTTGCCCGTGCTCCACGGGTTGGTCACCGTGGAGTTCGACGAGGTTGACGGGGAGGTGCACGTGCCCGGGCTGCCGCCCATACCACCGGAGTCCATGCCGTGCCCGGTGGTGGACAAGAAGAGCCCCAACTACACGTGGTTCGTGCGCCTGGGCGACCGCTTTATGGACGCCACGGGCATCATCGCCAACACTGCCGAAGAACTCGAGCCGGGGCCCCTCGCGGCAATCGCCGACGGCCGCTCCGTGCCCGGGCGCCCCGCGCCGCCTGTATACCCCATCGGGCCGGTGCTCGCGCTTGGAAGCAGAAACAGCAAAGAGGACTCATCCGAGCCGCCGCACGAGTGTATCGCGTGGCTCGACGCGCATCCGCCGGCGTCGGTGGTGTTCCTCTGTTTCGGTAGCATGGGATGGTTCGAGGCAGCGCAGGTGGTGGAGATCACCGCCGCGCTCGAGCGGTGCGGTCACCGCTTCCTGTGGGTCCTCCGGGGACCGCCTGCTGCCGAGTCGGGCGCCGGCGCGCCGGACGGATCAGAGCACCCGACGGACGCGAACCTGGACGAGCTCCTCCCAGAAGGATTCTTGCAGAGGACGGCGGGCAAGGGCCTCGTCTGGCCGACGTGGGCGCCGCAGAAGGACATCCTCGCGCATCCGGCCGTGGGGGGATTCGTGACGCACGGCGGGTGGAACTCGGTGCTGGAGAGCCTGTGGCACGGCCTGCCGATGGTGCCGTGGCCGTTGTACGCGGAGCAGCACCTGAACGCGTTCGAGCTCGTCCACGACATGGGCGTCGCCGTACCGCTGAAGATGGATCGGAAGCGGGACAACTTCGTGGAGGCAGCGGATCTAGAACGAGCGGTGAAATCCCTGATGAACGGCGGCGAGGAGGGGAGGCCGGCGAGGGGGAAGGCCGCTGAGATGAGGGATGTGTGCCGCAAGGCCGTGCAAAAGGGTGGCTCTTCCGATGTTGCGTTACAGAGACTCTCCAAAGCGCTTCACGAAGGCGCGGTGCTACCAAAGATGTGAAAAGGTGTCCCAGTTGCACGGCAAAAGTTTTACTCCAAAGCTATCTTTAAATTAAGAAATTAAATTTTAAGCAAACGTTTTCAATTAAAATAATTTAAATGGTTTGGAGATCCTAGTTGCACCCCTATGAAAAACATGGAGCACACCGTGTTATCTATACTACTATTAAAAGAGCAAACTTGTTGGGATACTTTAAATCTGGACAGTTGAATATCCGATCAAACAGCCCAGATCGTACCAATGTTTGACAACTCAACAATGTCCGATTTTTCCCATTTTACCCTCCCACCAAATCACATAATACTACTAAATTGCCACTCATCTTCGAATTGTTATTTTTGTCTTTCCCTGAGTTAGGCCGACCCTTCCAGCCGCTTCCCTTTACGCTGCGGCCGAGACGCCGCCGATTCTCCTGCACCCGCCGGCCGCTCGCCTCAGCTCTGGGGTTGAAGTTGGAGCTGGCGCAGATGCAGAGCAAGGCCTGCGAGGCGACGGCTCCGCCCGCAGGGCCACTGCATCGTGCTGAAGTCCATCCCCGACGTTCTCTCCTCCGCCGTGGAAGCCGCCCGCGGAGGGGGAGCAGCGGTCCCCTGCACCGCCACCACGGCCAGCGGCGGCGTCCGTGCTGGTGCGGGTGGCCGCGGCGGTGGAGTCCGTGGCGGCGGCCGGGGAGTTCCGGAAAGCATACCGGCGCCAGCTGCTGGCGCTTTCCCGCCGGATTAGCCTCCTCGGACCCTTCGTGTAGGAGCTCCGCGAGCGCCGGCCGCCGGCGTGCCCCCGCGTAGGTGGACGAGGTCAGCAACACCTGCTCGCCGGACGCACCGTTCGGGACGTGCGGTCACTACACACAGGGGGTGTGGCGCGACTCCACGCTCATCGGTTGCGCCCGCGTAGACTGCGACAACGAGCTCGGCGTCTTCATCACCTGCAACTACTACCTGCCGCTGCCGGGGGAACTGGCCAGGCCAGCGCCCGTGGGCGTGTGGCTGGCCGCACGATCTGCTACTTTGCATCAACCAATTAACTTTAGTATCCGTCTTCAGCAGGTTTGATGCAGATCGACAGGAGCCTGCCTGCAGCGGTATTTGAACCTGCTGCACTCGACGAGACGCATCCCTTGCTTGAGTTTGCCCAGGCTGCATAGCAATGCCTGCACAAGATGCAAGTGTACTGCGTGAACAATGTGCAGCCTGGATGCAGAGCTAGCAGGTACTTAATCAAGACAATTAGCTTAGGCATTACCAGACATATGCAACTTAGTGTGAGCTGCAAGATAGTGTCAAACAGCAGCTTCACACACATGTCTGGGTACCATCAGATTTGGTGGAGGAGCTGGGTTCTTCAGATTTGAGGAAGGAGCTGGGTTCTTCAGCATTTGGACCTTGAAACCAGAGTGGAGAGCACCGTCGGAGACCCACAACCTGCATGCAGCATTGGCATGTTTCAGTGCATGTTAGTTTCCAGTTTTCCACATACAAACTATACGTATGTGAACTATGAATGTGAGAGGAATGCTATATGGAAGTGAAACCAAATAAATCTGAGGATGTTCACGTGACACGAACAGAGGCCACACAGTAGCTGCTGTTGCTGGTTGTTTATCTTTAGCAAAAGAGTTTTAAGGTTATTGCTCAAAAGTCCACTACTTCCTTCTTGCTTTAGCAATTAGCAGTAGCTCCAGATAGGCTGTCCTCTAGCTTGAGTTATGATTTTTAGATTTTGGCATCAATATAGTTTCAATATATGTGGTATTGGCTTGACCCCAATGAGTAGTATGATCTCCCTAGCCCGAGAGAGTATTTGTCTTGATTTGAGCGATTTCATTCACAAGTCCAGCTATGTTGGATGCATCACAAGTGCAAAGTAATTCAAATATACTCTTCTGCAGGTCGAGTTCGTTTTGATGGGTGGAACTTTCATGTCATTACCGGCCAATTATCGTGATTATTTCATCAGACATCTTCCTAATGCTTTATCGGGACATACTTCTGCTAATGTTCAGGATGCAGTTTGTTATTCAGAACATAGTGTTGCGAAATGTATAGGTATGACAACTGAGACGTAAGGGTCATTCAATATCTATCCATACTTCTTATGAATTTGAAAATTCCCTATGATCCACGACAACAACGATAAGGACGGCGACGACCATATTAGTTGCCTGCTTCGTGCGCTCGTCCTCTTCCCCTGTACATGCAGGCGATGATGTCCGAGGCGGTGCCGCCACTAAATGTCGCGCTGAAGGATACGAGTATCAGAGTGTGATATTGAGGATATGACAAAAAAGTTGCCCAACGATCTGATCGAGGAGCACACCTTCATTGTCGTGCATCAGTTCTGTTTGCAATATAAAATGAAGTAATCCATGTAGACCGTGTTACGTCTTTCCTATTTTTAATTTGTCCCTTTATTGACGGAGACGTGCGTTGCACGTACATGTCAACTAGTATACTTAAAATAGCGTACTTCAACTCTATTGCTTCTTTCGTTTTTAATTTTTTCGATAAACTTTTTGATTTTATAAGTATAGAAAATAAACTGATATGATTTTAATTTTGGTTTGTTAGATGAATTTGTGCGATATATATTTGATTGAACCATCTAAGTACAATCTTCCCAAGCTACACGCGCTACGCAACCACCAGGGAGGAGACACGGATACTACCGAAAAAATCCACACTTGAGAAGCATTTTTTTCTTCTGCAAAACACGGTACAAACGCAGACGCTCACATACACGAGCACATACTCACCCGTATGAATGCACACATGCACACCCTACTCCTATGAGCACCTCCGAAAGACTGAGCTGACGGTTGAGTCTTGAAATTGACGAAGTCACCACAGGCGCTTCGCTGCTGACGGGAACGTCACCTCCCACTGAAGAATAATCCGCCTAAATGAGAAACACCAGTGTCAAACCAGGAGTTTAAACTCTGATGGGCTGGGGGTACAACCACCCTCCTAACCATCCTACCACAGGCAGGTTCTCCTTGAAAAGCATCTTTTGGTGTCTCCTTATATACTCCTACTAGGAAGCCGGGTCCCTTTAGCCTCTGCTTCATCATACTACCAATATAATCGCACACTTAGTATCTCAGTCCACTTATATTTCTTTTATGTGCATATACACACACTATGTTAACTATATTTTTCTAAAGGATTTCTTCATGCAAAAGAAACCCTTCCATGGAGATCCATCCATGGAACATAATTTCCTTCCAAGCAATGATGGGTTTTTGATTGAGAGTTTTAGAGCATCTCCAAGCGGAGTTGCCAAAATTAGCCCTCAAAGTGTCCGCGGACATGACCGGACGTGTCCGCGGACACTGTCCGGGCTAACCTCAAAAAAGGTCTCCTACAACCATGCCCCCCATATCCGCACCCTCAAAACCATACTAGCCATGCAACGTAAAGAAGAACGTAGATCATGAGAGCTCAAATGTAGTACGGATTGCATAAGATGTTCGATCGATCGGAGCTCAGTTCGGATTACAGACAAACTACTTAACTATATACACAAATTAACAAAAGAGGGCAAACCGGCGGCGCCGCCATCCTCTGTGCCTGCCGGTCCCTTCACCTTCATCGGCGGCGCTTCACTGCTTTGACGCCGGGCCCTTCCCCTTGTCATCACCGGAGGGGCGGTGGCGGCGCAGCAGCTCGAAGGCCGCGTACGGGTCGGCGTCGGAGGAGCCGCCGCTGTTGGAGCGAGCGGCGATGAGGGCGCGGGTCTACTCCTCCGCGAGCCTGGCCGCGCGGTCGCTCTTCGCCGCCTCCTTCTTTGATTCGGCGATGGCAGCGTCTAGCATCGCCTTGTTCTTGCGGCGGAGGCGCCTGGCGTCCGTCTCCGCGGTCGTGTACGATCGCTCCAAGACGGCCAACGGCAGCGGCTCTTTCGCCGCGTCACGCAAAGCCCGCTCTGCTGCATCGGGGTCCGCCTTGCGGAGCTGCCGGAAGGCCTTCCCCTCCGTCTCCGGCGTGCGCATCCTCTTCGAAGACGGTGGGGTCTTTGGAAGAAGCCGCCATCTGCCGGCCACGTCCGGCAGGATCTTCCACCCAGCTGGAGCTTGGACGGGGGACGGTGGGGGCGGGGCGGCGGAGATGAGGAGGTGCAGATCTTACCGGATGGGAGCGTGGCGCCGGAGCCGATGAAGCCGCAAATGACTGCGCCGGCTGTGCACGTCGCCGCGCAGACGCCGGCGCAAGCTCGGACCAGTGGCTGCACTGACCACCGCTAGGCGGTGCCGCCGCGCTGGATCTGGCGCAATCCTTCAAGGATCGCTCACAGGCGATGCGGAAGGCCTCCTCCTCCGCGTCTACCGGCTGTGGTGTCCGCTCCTCCTCCGAGCTCCAGTCGATGGAGGATGAAGACATTGCGCCGGCGAGCGGAGAAGGCGAGGAGACTGGCGAGTGCGGAGTGGAGTAAGGTTAGGGTTTGGTCGGTGGGGTATTTAGTGGGGACGGAGGAGCCACACGGCGGAAGTCAGCGGCGACGGTCAGCGTCCCAAAGTGGGTCCGCGATGTCAGCGACTGAGGGGAGGACGTGTCCGAGCGCGTCCGGGCCGCCCCAAACCCGCCCCACATTTGGGCTGGATTTGGGGTGTGCCGGACCGCCCGATCGTTTGGGGCCGGTTTGGGGACCGCGGTTGGGTGTAGGTTTTTGGCCCAAAGGCCGTCCGGGCTGTCCGCCCGGACGTTTGGGCTGGGTTTGGGTGAGCCGGTTGGAGATGCTCTTAGTTCCCCCATCATAGTTTGTATCCTCAATCCTATGGTGTTACGGCATCGAGGTTTTATAGTCGTGAGTTTTTTTTTCCTTTTTTATTAACCCGGTTAGTCCGGTTTTGATATATATTTGTAATAAAAATATGATTGTGTATATTTTGATAAAGATCGATTGCATACCGAGATTTGATGTGTGATGTTTCATCTCTCGGGCCAGATCTTGACCTTCGTCCAAAATCTTGGCTACTTGTGCGAGCGTTGCATACTAGTCAACCACCCGTGGTTATCACGTTCTCATCTTTGCATCCCTATCGACTCCAGACTGTTCTCTTCTCTTGAATTCGTTCCCCTAAAAAATAGTAACTCTTGAATTCGTCTCCGATTTGTCTTTTTTTTTCAAGTACGTGTAAGTCAAATTAAAACTGAAATTTTACATGACGACAGCGTGCCAGTACCCATATAATTTTGAAACAAAAAATACACCAGATTATTGGTATATCAAATTATGTCGGGCATGCTTATTTTATTGTTTGGCTGTTTGGATGGAGCAACAAATTCAATTAAATGCAGTTAACTCCCCGCGTCGTGCCTCACCAACGTCCCCGCATACCCGCCACTTGCCTACTTTCTCCTAACACCGCTCTACTCTGTTTTGAGAGTCGTTCTCGACTTTTCCTTCTCCTCGCTGGCTCGCGCCTCGTTCCTCTCCGGCGGCGACGCCGCTCGGCGTGGACGTGGTAGCGCAGCTTGGCATGTACATAGTAGATGTAGATTAGCTTTAGCATGTGTGGTAGGAGTTGCCGTCATGGCGTCTTTCTCCCCTAGAAGACCAATAAGCTTGGCGTCATGGCGCGGCGCTAAGCTTGCCGGAGAAAGCTCCTTTGTCAAGCCTCCATGGTGGAGGATGGACGGCGGTGGCGGATCTGCGGCGGTCTTCTTCAATAAGCGCCGTTGCGGTGCCCCTCTGGATCTTCGCTGCTTGCCCGTGCTCGTTCTTCTCCTCCTGGCCGGCCGAGGTGGTGAGGGGGATGGGGAGAGCGGCATGATGGTGGCCAGATATGGCGGGTGCGGGGATCGATTTGCTGTCCTGGTGCTGAGGCGCGGTACCGGGCGGTTGCCTTCTTGGCTTGACTGGCAGCTTCCTTGGTGGGAGAGTCGAGTTGAAGCTTGGGGGGCAGATCCCTTTAATAATCTGCGTCTTCGTCGGTCTGTTGGCGAGCTTGACGATACCCTCCTTCTCTTGGCCGGCCGTGGCGGCGAGGGAGATGAGGGAGGTGGTCGTTTTGCTGCTATCCGTGGTCATCGGCGACAGGGGAGCACGGAAGCAGCTCCTGGGAGTTCTCCAACGACAACCATACACAGGTTGCTGTATCCGTGGGTCGGCGGGCGGCCACTCCCATCCTCGACGCCGGCGACGGCTCCTCCGGCCGGTGTTTGCAGGTTTTCCTCAACCTCCAGGCAGATGCCTAGATGGAGGCCCTTTCCCCTCTGTGCAGTGAGCTCCCGGCGTCCCAGGCCAAGTGGTTTCGTCCCCGGCGTGGTGGCGCTTGACTGCGCGGCGGTGCTTGATTGCGGTGGTGCTGGAGCTGGACTCGTTGGTTTGCAAAGAAATTTTTCTAAGGTCCTTTGTGCTAAAGTGTTAGGCTTGGCTGTATTTTTCCTTTTCATGGTAGCCTTATCTGTATGTTGTCCACCGCATAAATGAATGCTTCCAGGCCCGTGAAATTTCACAAATTTAACCCTTGGGTCAAACTTCAGCAAAAAATAACCTTTTTTCGAATCTAATTCCAAAACTAACCCTTTTGCATAGCGCCCTACCACGGTTCGCTATGCTCTACACCATAGCGACCTCCGATCAGTCGCTATAACCCTGCCAGCGTGGATCAGTGGGGCCCCAGGTGCTCGACCATAGCGACCTACAATGAGGCGCTATGCCTCCACCATAGCGCCCTCCGATCCGTCGCTATCCTTTGCATATTTAGACACAGAGAGCAGTCCAGCCCGACGGGCCCCAAATTTCGCTAAGTCAGAGCATAGCGCCCTGGTGCTCGTCGCTATGCTTAACAGCATAGCGCCCTGCGATCAGTCGCTATGCTTCGAGACTTAAGGGCCAGCCGCCCGCCCGCCCCCGTGCCTCTCTCCTTTCTCTTCTCTTCCTCTCTGTTCCTGGACTGCAGAGGCCGGCGGCTCCCTCTCTCCTCCATTCGACAACTATGTTGCATGGTTTGTTGCTAATAGTCGTGTGGAGTTGTGTCCGCCGGCTTTTGACTCGGAGATATTGGAGAACCCAAATGCCGACTATGATTTTTACCACGAGCGGTACAACCGACTCGTGAGAGAGGGCTGGTGAAACAGAGAAGGAATGGTGCGGGCGTGGGCAGCTGGGCTATTTAAGTTGTCTCGAAGCATAGCGACTGATCGCAGGGCGCTATGCTGTTAAGCATAGCGACGAGCACCAGGGCGCTATGCTCTGACTTAGCGAAATTTGGGGCCCGTCGGGCTGGACTGCTCTCTGTGTCTAAATATGCAAAGGATAGCGACGGATCGGAGGGCGCTATGGTGGAGGCATAGCGCCTCATTGTAGGTCGCTATGGTCGAGCACCTGGGGCCCCACCGATCCACGCTGGCAGGGTTATAGCGACTGATCGGATGTCGCTATGGTGTAGAGCATAGCGACCCGTGGTAGGGCGCTATGCAAAAGGGTTAGTTTTTGAATTAGATTCGAAAAAAGGTTATTTTTTGCTGAAGTTTGACCCAAGGGTTAAATTTGTGAAATTTCACTCCAGGCCCTTCGGGGTCTTGTATAGTTCAAAAAAAAAAAATTTAAATGCAGTTGCAGAGTATACGAATCCCTCATGGGCGTCTGATAGTTTTGTCGGAATGAATACGAGCAGTAGTTCTAAGAGCCCACTAACATTTTTTGGTGTAGTACTGTACCCCAGCTTGTCATAGTTGGATGCATTGAAATTCTCGAGAGTTGACAACACATCAGCCATTACTAGGTAACACGGTGCGGCTACACGGCGCCCCGTCGACAATTTTATCTGAATTGTACTTACTAAATAACCTCTTCAAGGGGAAAAAAGTCAGGTAATGAAACAATATAATCATATGGTATATGTTAGATGTCTCCCCTGAGATGGAGGTGGAGGCGCCGTCTGTGTGGAGGAGCGGTAGGCTCGCCAAGCTGCACCCGAAAGGCGCCAAAATCGAGCAACTGGCCAAGGAGACCGTGGCGCGCCGTCTCGGCTCGCTGCCTGGGGAGGCCCACCCCTCGGGGCGCCGGCGAGAGGACTTCTTGGCCTTGTTAGATGTCTCGGACCAGCCCTTCTCGGACCAGTCGGTGGCGGCCATCGACGACCTCGTCCTCGCCGTGAAGAAGACCAAGAAGAAGAAGACGACGTCAGGGACAACGATGGAGCGGCAGATGCCGCCGGGGGGTGGCTAGATGATGAAGCTTATGATGATTGGGCAGGGAGATCTGCGCGCTGCTGATCGATGCTGGTTGTTGTCATGGCGAGCGTCTGTGGGTTTTTCACACGAGGCTAGGAGAGCGGCTGGTGAGACCATCATCCACTCGATGCGGCGGACAGGGAAGGAGAGGAACCAGTGGACCTTCTGCTATGTGGCAATCTTGCCTTCGGAGGTGGCGGCTTTGGTGTGGGAGGAGTTGGCGGTGCGGGCTTTCGCCCACACGCAAGATCCTGGAGACTAGTTTTTTTTGCTGTTTCTTGCTTGTAGAGGGATTTTTTCCTAGCTCAAAATTCTGTACATAACACTCTATTCTATCTAATCGGACGGCGGATTCGACCGCCTTAAACCTCAAAATATGGTATATGTTAGTCCTAGTAGAATTACCAAAACAGAAATCATGTAGGGAGTGATCAGCGCTACTCCGTGGAATTTCAGGATCAAACCCTAGTATCTTCGACAACTACCCTCTGAAGTTCCCCGCTTCGACAATTCTGCAAATCACGACTTCTCCAAAATTCATAAAGTTGGCCTTCTAGAATCAACCCTCTATCTGCAAAAGATGGGACATGTACAAATAGGAAAACGTAAGTCGCATTGCAATTCCCCATTACCAGTTTCTGACGTGCACGGAGTAAGAAACCCGATTAGATAACGCTTTAACAGCTTTTGACAGTGAAGCACAAATTAATTTAACTGCTTGCTCAAGAACAGACAATGACTTTGTAGCTTTTGCACATTGAAAATCCAAATTTCCTAATGCAATAACTTATTTATTTTGGTTCCATGCTAAATTCTATCTGAATCATGGAGAACTAATGCATGATATCTGAAGCATAAGAAACTAATTGGCCTTTTGTGCAGTTCCATGGATGTGGTCACACAAGATACTTCTAAATTACTTTTTAAATAGAATCGCAGTAGATCGACATATTGTCTAGGCATGCACCAACCCATTCGGGTTTTAATATTAGCAATCAATTCACAAATTATCAATATTTTGAAAGGAACTTCTCACTAAATCCCATCACAAAAAGTTATCATATAAGGTAAAAGAAAAAATAGCAGGTGTTTGACAACAATTTAAACCAACATGTAATATCAGTCATATGGATTGCACACCGAAGACATCAAAAAAAAGAAAAGGATGCATCTGAAAATGAGTAAAAAGAGGAGAGGGAGTTTTTTTGCGTCCACCTCCGCAGCTCAATCAAAAGCGTCGTGGTGTGCGTGCGTGGGGTGAGATAGAAGGAGAAATTAAAAACGAATCAGAAGTTTTATTTTTTGGACCAATCAGAAGCGTGCGTGAGGCATCTATGTTTTGGACCAATCAACTTGGAGCCACAGCTTGACGCGGATCATGTGCTTGTTTGCAAGCACAGTGGCCGGCGGATCATATTGATGCTTTTTATCAG
Source organism: Poa pratensis (assembly GCA_947311845.1). Classification (NCBI taxonomy): domain Eukaryota; kingdom Viridiplantae; phylum Streptophyta; class Magnoliopsida; order Poales; family Poaceae; genus Poa; species Poa pratensis. Next base: position 38,610,223 of record CAMZMU010000093.1, on the reverse strand, counting down.
AGAGCATGTGTTGGTACGTGCATGCATGCTAGCATGTTGAAGAGAGAGAGTAGTTTAGAAAAAGAAGAAGAGAGAGAGAGCACTGTGCGCATGCGGAACTGTGCATCTCCAAATAGACTGACCGGGAGCCACCGGATAACCGGGAAAGCAACCGGCCGTCACCGGGAGACGTGGCTGACGCTGGTTGGTAGAAAATCCGCGAGGTATAGTGCACGTAGGGAACACATGGAAATAAGCTAATTTGAACCGTAAAACGCCAAGATCGGACGGTCAGGGACTGACAGGCGACGTGGAACCCAGATTACATATTATCATGAAAAGGAGAGCGAAACATAATTTTTGGTAAATGCGAGGGCTTTCCGCAGAAGTGCCGCGCGGGCCGTCGGATCTGATTCGGACGGCGCGGAGATGTGTGTGCATTGTACACCGGAGGACCGATTCATAATTTTTGGAAAACACGGGATCTTTTCGGGAAAAACGTAGGAGAAAAGGTGCGGACTTTCTCGCAAAAAAATCATAGGGGTCCGCGCGTGTGCTTTATGCCGGAGGGCCGATTCACATTTTTTGGAAAAGTCGGGGACTTTTCTGGAAAAAAAAACAAGCCGCGCCCGTTGTATTGGTACGTGTCGTAGTTTTGTAAAATGAGTTATTGATTGAGATTGTAGGAATATAATTCGGTTTACAAAAACTTTGTACATGACAGACAGGTAAAAAAAATGCTATTATGGGTTAGATCTAAAAGACAAATATCTGGATCCAAAAACCCGGATTCAAAACTTTGAAATTTGTCAGAATTTGTCTATTTTGCACTGCCTAAAATACAACAAATCTGAAGTTTAGAGAGAAATGTATATATGTCCATCAAAATAAAATGGTTAAAACATGAAAGTTGTTTGGAAGGATAATATCCATCTACTCGTGAAAGGAAAATTCAAACAGATGACCGAGTGCGACGAATTTGACAAAATTCGTCAAATGTTTTTGCGAATTTGAATCTAAAATTAGAGTGTAGAGTCGACCAAACTCGAAACCGATCACGGGAATGGAACCTACTCGTCGACGCGCATATATTTCATGTATAGAGTGAATCGTAATTTTTTGATAAATGCGAGGAACTTTTCGCGCCGCGCGGGCGGCGTCGGTTATTTAATAGGAATAAAAGAAAAGAAAAAGGGAAAGTGCGCACTGTAGCGCTGCTACAGTGCCCGGCGATGGGGACGACTGGGATGACCGGGTGACCGGTCGAGACGGTGCGAGATGGGGAGCTCGCGAGGCGACGTGGCGCTCTCTGTATGGACAAAAATCGGGGATGTACAGTGTCTGCCTACGTGGCTAAATGTGGACCTTCAAATGCACCGATCGAACGGCCGTGAAACTGGGGCGACGTGGCTAGCGAGAAGTGCCGAGAACCTTTCCAGCCTTCGCGGGCGGCGTCGGTTTTTTGCTAGGAATAAAAGAAAAGAAAAAGGGAAAGCGCGCACTGTAGCGCTGCTACGGTGCCCGGCGATGGGGACGACCGGGATGACCGGGTGACCGGTCGAGACGGTGCGGGACGGGGAGCTCGCGAGGCGACGTGGCGCTCTCTGTATGGACAAAAATCGGGGATATACAGTGTCTGCCTACGTGGCTAAATGTGGACCTTCAACTGCACCGATCGAACGACCGTGAAACTGGGGCGACATGGCTAGCGAGAAGTGCCGAGAACCTTTCCAGCCTTTATATATTGATCTATGGTCCACTGAATAGACGCAAGGACATCAACCGCCGAGCAATTTCAGCCATAGGCTTGCACCGATGAAATTGAAGAAACCTCTACTATTATCTTGGTTGCACAAAATACTCACTTTGCATATTTTTTCACAGACCACCAACTATTTGTGTAATAGGTTACACATAGGTCCAGAACACTAATTAACATCCCACAAGTCAGTGTTGATGAGACAATTCTTGTATGAATTTGGAAAAGTTTGCAAATTTCATCAATTTATTTTGCCGAATCTCTCTAAAAGTCATAGAACTTTTAACCGGTGTGTCCAAATTATTCAAACTTTTTCAAATTACTTATTTTAGACTATTTCGCTTTTGTTTTTTTTTTCAATTTTTCTTAAATTAAAAGTCCGAAAACACGTTAAGCTAATGTCACATGGACAGAAATTGCCACATCAACACTTTCTTGGGTCCCGATCGTCAAATATGTTGTTAATCAGCTTAATTAGAAATTTGAATTTGTGTGCCCTATTACACGAATAATTGGTGGTATGTGCAAAAAACCAGGTAAAGAGTACTTTGCACAACGACGATGGCAATAGTATGTGCTTTCTGCATTTTCTTCGCTTGTACTCGCTCTGTTCCAAATTAGTTGACATTCATTTGTCTAATACACATGTATCTACAGTTCCTAATTTAGACAAATATAAGTTAAGTAATTTGGAACGGAGGAAGTTTGACACGTCTGAGAGTTTGACATGTCTGCCACCGTGGCTCAGATGCAAAAGCTACCAACCACCCAACAAGTTCAGGCAGTCGTGCTGCTTCTGGCTGCACATAACCGAACCAGAACCGAAAACCGAAACCGAAAAACCTAACCGTGACCGGAATTCCGGTTTTTGCGGTTAGTGGTTAAGGTTACGGTTAGTAAAAATGCTAACCATATGACATTCGGTTAATTCGGTTTATAACCGAATTACCAGTGGTTTAACCGAAATAACCGAAGAAGCCGGCCAACAGAAAAATTGCGTCAAAAGCCCAGCCCAACATTCCGTAATACATTATAAGGAACATGCAGTGTACTATAATCACTAATGGTGACATGACCTATTGGTTAGTACGTGTAGATTTCGGTTTCGTTCCAGTAAGTCAGGAGTTCAATTCCCAGCTTCGTGTTTTTTTTCTTCACTTTGGCCGAAATTTCATTGTTTTTATGTCTCTTATTTTTGTGTTTGGTCATACAAAATATAAAACTGAAATATATTGCCATAAAATTTATATGTTATTCAAAAATTCGCGTCAACTTTGGTTAATTTGGTTATTACCGAAACCTAACCGAAGTTAAATGGTTATTACCGAAACCGAACCATATTTTTGTATAAAACCGTATTTATCGAAATATCAAAAACGTCTTTACCATATAACCGTGTAAACCGAACCGAAATAACCGTATTAACCGAATGCGGAGCCTACTGCTGCTCCTCCGCCTTTCCGACATTTAGTTTGGTCAGGAGTTCAATTCCCAGCTTCGTGTTTTTTTTTCACTTTGGCCGAAATTTCATTGTTTTTATGTCTCTTATTTTTGTAACACATTTAGTTTGGTCATACAAAATATAAAACTGAAATATATTGCCATAAAATTTATATGTTATTCAAAAATTCGCGTCAACTTTGGTTAATTTGGTTATTACCGAAACCTAACTGAAGTTAAATGGTTATTACCGAAACCGAACCATATTTTTGTATAAAACCATATTTATCGAAATATCAAAACCATCTTTACCGTATAATCATATAAACCGAACCGAAATAACCGTATTAACCAAATGCGGAGCCTACTGCTGCTGCTCTGCCTTTCCGACATTTAGTTTGGTCGGGAGTTCAATTCCCAGCTTCGTGTTTTTTTTTTTCACTTTGGCCGAAATTTCATTGTTTTTATGTCTCTTATTTTTGTAACACATTTAGTTTGGTCATACAAAATATAAAACTGAAATATATTGCTATAAAATTTATATGTTATTCAAAAATTCGCGTCAACTTTGGTTAATTTGGTTATTACCGAAACCTAACCGAAGTTAAATGGTTATTACCGAAACCGAACCATATTTTTGTATAAAACCATATTTATCGAAATATCAAAACCATCTTTACCGTATAACCGTATAAACCGAACCGAAATAACCGTATTAACCGAATGCGGAGCCTACTGCTGCTGCTCCGCCTTTCCGACATTTTTTTGATAGGGGTTCCGAGAGTTGTCAGCACGTTCGTCACTGGGCAGCCCGTACCTCAAAACCAGATCCAGACCCCATCGTTCTCTGAACTTCCACGCTCATTTGATCACAACTTTCCAAGCAAGTAGACTCCTACGACTCGACAACTACCGATGACAACCCCGACAGTCGTCTTGTTGCCCATCTGGGCCGCCGGCCACCTCAGGTCCATGCTCGACGCCGGCAAGCAGCTGCTTGCCCGCAGCGGCGGCGCCCTCTCGCTCACGGTGCTCGTGATGCAGGCGCCCACGGAGACTTATAGGTCCGAGATCGCCGGCCTCATACGCCGGGAGGAAGCTTCCGGCCTGGACATTCGCTTCCACAACCTCCCCGCCGTCGAGCCGCCGACGGACCACGTGGGCATCGAGGAGTTCGTTTCCCGATTTGTTCAGCTCCACGCGGACCATGTGAAGGCGGCCATCTCCGCCTTGACGTGCCCGGTGGCCGCGCTCGTCGTCGACTTCTTCGGCACGACGCTGTTCGACATGTGCCGCGAGCTCGCCGTGCCGGCCTACGTGTACTTCACCGCTGACGCCGCCTTCTACGGCTTCTTGTCGCGCTTGCCGGCGCTCCACGAGGAGGTCACCGTCGAGTTCGAGGAGATGGAAGGCATGGTGGACTTGCCTGGGCTGCCTCCCGTGCCGCCTTCATCCCTCCCTCTGCCGGTGATGGACAAGAAGAATCCCAACTACACGTGGTTCATGTACCACGGCAGGCGTTTCGTGGAAGCCGACGGCGTCATCATTAACACGGTGACCGAGCTGGAGCAGAGCATCCTCGCTGCCATCGCCGACGGCCGGTACACGCAAGGAATCCCTGCCCCGACAATCTATCCAGTAGGCCCAGTGCTCTCTCTATCAATGAACCCGGCGGCGGAGCAGCCGCATGAGTGCTTGCGGTGGCTGGACGCGCAGCCTCCGGCCTCGGTGGTACTCCTCTGTTTCGGGAGCTTAGGGTCTTCCACCGCGACGCAGGCGCACGAGGTAGCACACGGGCTGGAGCGCAGCGGGCACCGCTTCCTGTGGGTGTTGCGTAGCCCGCCGGCAGCCGGCACGCTGACACCCGCGGAGGCGAACCTCGAGGAAATGCTTCCAGAGGGTTCTTGGAGAGGACAAAGGAGAAGGGCCTGGTGTGGCCGACGAAGGCACCACAGAAGGAGATACTCGCCCACGGCGCCGTCGGGGGCTTCGTGACGCACGGCGGGTGGAACTCCACCCTGGAGAGCCTGTGGTTCGGCGTGCCCATGGTGCCGTGGCCGCTCTACGCCGAGCAGCACCTCAACGCGTTCACCCTCGTCGCCTACATGGGCGTGGCCTTGCCCATGAAGGTGGACAGGAAGAGGAACAATTTCGTCGAGGCGTCCGAGCTGGAACGAGCCGTGAAGGCGCTCATGGACGGCGACTCTGAGGACGGGAGGAAGGTGAGGGCGAAGGCCATGGAGATGAAGACCGTGTGCAGGAAGGCGGTGGAGGAGGGAGGGTCCTCCTATTCTGCACTCGGCAGCCTCTCCGAGGATTTACGCAAAGGCGCAGTGCGCACGAATCAGTAATCGCCGAACACGGCCATGTAGGAAGATGAATTTATGAGCGTTGGCGTGTGTGTTCTGTACTTCTGTGGTAATGTGGTTGCATTTCTTCTTCTGCCCGCTGATCATTCCGAGTCTTATCCTGCACCATCGAATGGCCGAATAAATATCGGAATTGCTAAAGTGCAGGAATCCGAATAAATATCGGAATTGCTAAAGTGCAGGAATCCGAATAAATATCGGAATTGCTAAAGTGCAGGAATCTGTTTTTTAAAGAGTTTCCCACACTTTTCTTAATGGCGTTTTAGTTACTTTATTTTTATCCAGATTTTTTACTTGCCACTCCTCGCTAGTCTTTTTTTTTTGAATTTTTCCACATATATTAAACCGACAAAGAGTACACGATTATATCGATTACAAAAACAAAACTAAAAAAGACGAGCAAATCTATGAGATCTTCAAGCTCTTTCTTCATTCATGACACAATCTTGTACTTTTCTGAAGGCAGCCGTAGAACAACGCCGAAAACACCAAACCACATACCTGTGAATACCACCGAAGGTTCTCCCTTTTTAATTTTGGGCCGCAATGCCAAGGCTTTGTGCACGCACGCAGCCATTAAATTAATTAAGCAACATCGGCAAGAGCACCACCACTGATATTTCAGGGACAAATAACCGTACCACTTTGTCGACGTCGTTGGGAGACGAGAGAACGAATCACCATTGCCGAAGACGTAGTAGCCGGGATAGATATTGCGAGGACAAACCTCCTCGCGGCAACCATGAGAAACAATCCAAGATTGATCTGGCGAAGCAAGATATGAAGAACCATACCTAGACAAACTTAATCTTCCAAAGACACCATTGACGTCAAGAAGAAGATCTCGCCGTCGAACGAAGTGCGGAAGACCACTTATTGCAGACGATGCCATCTCCATTGACGAAGAAGACCAAGCTCTAACATTAAGGACCCTTGTGTAGCGCCCTGCGCAGGTCCGAGCTACCCACCCCTGCTAGTGCCAGAACGACAACTAGAGGAGGTGAGGACCCGTCAAATCCAAGACGAAGGCGACGATAAAGAAGTAGATCGGCGTCGGCGGCGGCGGCTAGGGTTGAAACCCTAGGCCGCCGCCTCTATTCTTTCTTTTCCGTACGCGATACCACTCCTCGCTAGTCTTACTAGCTGAATACCCGTGCCTTGCCACGAAATAAAATAAATAATTAATTTATCCCAAAATGTAAGGAGCCTTTGAATTGGCATCTTTTAATGTACAGATGTAGAAATAATATATGCCAAGATATATATGCCGCACAAAATTGACCGCCTCGTCATAAAATGGCGATTGTTCAACAGAGAAGTGATCACTGTTTAAAACATACATCTGTCATAATAAAAAAGAATATCTTTTGAGCTAGCCAATGGAGGCATGGAGAAATAACTCCAAAAAGTTAAAAGGAAAACACTTGTATTCCCCCGGAGGATCGATCCTTCTGGTCGACACTCGACACGCGGGCGCGCACGCGTCTCCACTCCTGGCGACACCAGGTTGGGTGGGCCCCGCGCACCACGTCCCTATCAACTCCTGGCTGCATGTTCTCTCTCTCCCACAACGCCTTATCCCCTCGCGTCGCTCTCTTCTCCTCTGTTTTCTCCCCACCGTATTTCAATGGCAGAACAAGCAAATCTAGCGCCGCCGCCGTCCCGACCTTGCCATATTCAACATCTAGCGCCATCGTGGTCATGGCCACGCATCACCACTCCCAAATCTCCTCCTTTCTACAATCATTTGCTGCCTTTGTACTGTTACAACAACGACCACCGCGAGTTCGGACGGCGGCGACCTGCGCACACGTGCTGGTGCTGCAACGGGGAGCTTCGAGGATGGTGGCCGGGGGTGCTGCGAGCGGCAGGCCGTGGTGCTCCCACGGCATATGGCAGTGCTACCGGCGGCCTGTGGCAGTGCTACCGGCGGCAAGCGGTTGTGCTACCAGCGGCCGGCCACGTTGCTACCAACCTTGGGCAGCGTTGCTACCAGCGGCCAACAGTGGTGCTCCTAGGGGTCTGTGGTGGTGCTACCAACCTTGTGGGGGCGGCGCTGCTGTAGGTGCTACCGGCGACGATCGGAGTTGCTACCAACATTAGGCGGCGTTGCTACAAGCAGCTAGTGGTGGTGCTCCCAAGGGCATGTGGTGGTGCTATCAACCATGTGGGGCGGCGCTGCTACTGTGGTGCTACCGGCGACATTCGGTGTTGCTATCAACGTTCGTCGATGCTGCTACCAAAGGCAATCGGTGATGCTACCGGCGGCACCCGGCGTTGCTACCATAGTTGGGTGGCGCCGCTGCAAGCGGCCGCGGTGGTGCTACCAGCATCGAGCGGCGCTGCTACATGTGGTTGGTGATTTTGCAGCCGGCGCTACAACCAGCAGGGTTCTCCGGTGACGGTTGTCTGCTTCGAGCTACGGGCCGTGGAGGTGGGGGAATTTTTCCAGGATTTTGCGGAGGGAGGCACGTTCGTAACGGAACCGTACGTGTGACCCCAGATCAAAAGGTCATAGGGACACGTGTCAACCGGGGGAGACGGAGGATTTTTGCCCCAAATCCTCCTGGGACGCTCAGCACTGCCCAAAGTTAAAAGCATATCGCACCATGTCCCACTTATCATTTCCCCATCATCTAGTTTTAGAACGTTGCTTTACATCTGTATTTCCTCCATGTAGGTTTTTTTTCCAGCGGTAATCCGTGTCCAAGGACTTAACGTCAGTTTCACTTCTATCTCACATATATAGTGGTAGATAAGATGGCGTTCGCTTGTGCGTTCCATGTCATTTGGAGAACAAAATAGCATATTACAGAATATCCTTTATTTCCTACTATAGAGTTTAAAAAGGTGAAATCTACACATCAGTGCACCGCAAAGAGCCTAACGGACTAACGGTAAAGGATAGTAAAAATTATTATTTTATCATTATTTATTATATTACTTTTTGAATTATTTAATTAATAGTAACTAGCATTTTTTTGATAATTGATGTATCGCTCCAGTAGAAAATGATAACACTTGAGACAATCAGTAATATTTATGTCTTCTTTTTTGAGTCACCAATGTGTGGGTTACGTGATATTATTGAGACCATAAAGGAACACTTTTCAACAATAACAAAAAGTTTGCCTCTGCAAAAAGTGTTGGAGGTGCGGATCTCCAGACAGTTTTTAGAAGTCTCTAGACAGTTTTTAGGAGTTTCTACCCACCACAGTTTTCCCCACCAAAATCATAAGCAGGTTTATGCATAAGCAGAAGCTTAAAAGAAGTGGCCCATAGTAGTTGAATTGTAATAACAACTAAAGAATGTTTTTGCCTGTGTACAATTTTTGTCATGTCTCTGACCGGTGAATGGCTATTACCGATCAGGTGTTGATATTAATACTCTTTGGATTCTCTGTTAGTTAAATTCAGTTAAACCTTGCATGCGAAACCGGCAAATTCATGCGAACTATATGTACATACCCTTCAATCAGTGGCATGACCGTCTGCATACAGCAAAATCCCTGAAATGTTCACCGAAACTGAACCAAATCCCTAATATGGTCATCCAAACTGAATTTGCACACGTGGGGGTGCCCTCCTACTGTATCTAGGACTTGACTTCAGTTCAGTATTAATGACCCCATATATTCTAGATGAACATCGGCATTTCTCATGTTAGATATAGTTGTAGGCAACTTGTCCGCGATATTGGGCAACATAATCAGTATTTGTAATCAAGTTCATGAGTGTTTTAGGCAAGTTCATATGCTGTAGGCAACTTATCCGCGATATTGGGCAACATAATCAGTATTTTTAGGCAAGTTCATAAGTGTTTTAGGCAAGTTCATATGGTGTAGGCAACTTATCCACGATATTGGGAAATATAATCAGTATATGTAGGCAAGTTAATAAGTGTTTAAGCAAGTTCATATGTTGTAGGCAACCTATCAGTAATATTAGGCAACAAATATGTATTTGTAGGCAAGTTCATAAGTCTTTTAGGCAAGTTCATATGTTGTAGGCAACTTATTCGCGATATGGGCAACATAATCAGTATTTGTAGGCAAGTTCATAAGTGTTTTTAGGCAAGTTCATATGTTTTAGGCAACTTATCCGCGATATTAGGCAACAAAATCTGTATTTGTAGGCAATCTCATTGTGGTTTTGGACAAGTTCATATGTTGTAGGCAGATTATTTTGGATATTAGGCAACATAATCGTAACTATGAGCCGGCAAGTTCATAGGTTGCACACAAATTCAGTAATGTGAATGCTGAAATTGCCTAGGGTAGTTCTTAAGCCGCCTAATATGAACAATTTGCTTTTTAGGGCAACAAACTTTATGATTTTATTAGTCAATTTAGAAAAATAATTAAGGCAAGCTTTTCTAATCAAGCAAGTATCAAGCAAGTTTTCTTAAAATAAGGAACTTGATTGTGGCACCAAACAAAACAACTGCCAATTTTATTTCCTTTTTATTGCTCAAAAACCAAAGAAACAAAAGCAACAATAACTACTGCATGTTACAATAACCAGATCCATGTAGGCAACAAGAACTAACATTACACTATTGAAACTCATTTATTTGGCAGCTGGGACAATATAAGAGCAACTTTTTCTTCTATTTCATGCAACATTGTTTTTACTGATCCAACCACTGAGGCAACTTTCTAACTATGTTGCTTGCACTATTCGCAGCCATCAGGAATGAGCACCAAACGAGATCCGGCTAGCTACACATCGTCTGATGCAGAGGGTTACTCGTGGTTTCAGGATGAGGTTCCAGATAAATTTCAAATTGGGGGTTTATACTGGAACTACACTGGGAGAAACAGCACGGTAAGGGTGAGATCTAAACTTTTGTCTCTGCTTTCAAATTCCTGTAAATTACTGGCGTTTCTCCTCTGAAGACAAGCAACTTTTCTAGGAAGAGATAAGAAAGTTGATCTCTGAAGCTCTTACCTTGTGCTCTCAAAAAGATCGGCAGCACCTTCCGCTGGTTCTGTGTTCAATTTGTTGCCTCAGTTTAAAATCTTGTTCAGGTTTCTTGCGCCGGCGGCGTTGGAAAGGGAGGGGATTGGAAGGGGATACCCTGATGTAGGAGGGCAAGGTCGACACTAGCGTTTTGCCTTTTTGTTGCGTGATGAAACAAACGCTGGGTGTCCTAGTGGTGGGGTTGTCGTTGTTGATAAGTTGCATACCTACTTGTGTGAAGTTTCCTACCGATATTTTAAGTTGTCGTTGTTTTTCAAAGTTGCCTACTGTTGTTTGGAAAGTGTCTACCGCTGCTAAAAGGTTGCCTACTAGTGTTCATAAGTTGCCTACCTCTACTGATAAGTTGCATACTATCGTTATGAAGTTGCTTACCTCGCTACCTGCTGATGTGAAGTTGCCTACCTTGACTGATAAGTTGCTACCTGTTGTTGTGAAGTTGCATATTGTCAGTAAGCAACTTTACAGACGTCAATAAGCAACTTTACAAACAGAGGGTGGACAAATTCAAAAATAGTAGCAAGCAACTGCGGTAGACACCTTCGTAAACCATTGGTAGTCAATTTCAAACATACCGTAGGCAAATTCACACCAACAGTAGGAAAATTTAAGAACAACTTATAATAACTTAGCAACTTTGCAAAAATGGTTGACAACTTCACAAAAGTCATAGGCAATTTCACAAATAGCTTAAATAATTTAGCAATAACAAAAAATAATTAGCATCTTTGATTGAATTAGCCCTGTGAAGGTAGTTATTGTCAAAAAGAAAGGGAGAAAAAACCCAAGGCAAACTGGGCCATTCCTCCATGAATCTGGCTCATCCAACCATACAGGAAACGAGTGGCGCTCCATGTATCCATGAACCTGACGCTCCTCTTTCCCTCATCTCCATCCACTTCATCTGCCTCTTCGTTTCCTGCAAAATCGCCAGAAGATCTCCGGCAACGCCGCACAGGCGTTTTCTCCCCCACCCGCGTTCTACGCACTCCACACAGCTCCGTCCCGAGGCCTAACGGCGGCCGCCAGATGAACCCTAAAGCCAGCCTCGTCAGAAACGCCGGAGGTGGAGGACTTGCGTCTGGAGACGAGCTCCACCCTAGAATGGGGGCGGCGCGCCGCCACCGCAAACCGCCGGGGCGGAGGGCAGGGTACTCGTCGGGAGAAGCTGGGAGGGGAGCTCGATAGCGTTGGCAACGTATTCCTGGTCGGCGACGCGGCGGCCCGTCGCCAGCTACTTGGTGTGAGAGAGACCGGAACGAAAGGGATTTTTTTTAGCGCGGTAACCTTTTTGTCGTGTAGCGCGTGCGCTGGACGTGCCCAACGAGCGCATAGGCGGCCGTTCAGATGCGCGAACGAACGCACGGCAGTTCGCTAGACGCGACCTAACAATTTTTTGTTTTATTGTGTTCTAAATCCTATTACCTGTTGTATTACAGAAGGAGTCCTACCGGATTACGGCATGCCAACCGTGTCGTGATGCGCTAGGTACGGTCCTGTTCGGACCTGGTATTAGACCACTGAACCTATGAAATAAATAGCAGGTTAGGTTTTGCCCCGCACTTTTTTTTTTTTTTTTGCAATTTTCCCCCACGTATATTCACAAGAAACCACATACAACGTACATAGTAGAAGTACAAGAACAAAATACGAAGAGGAAAAGGACCATGGATCGAAGACCGCGCCCTCGCCGGCGCCGGAGTCGCAGGCGCCCAACCGCCACCAAGCCGCAGTCAGGGAAAGCTTTTTCCCTATAGAAGACGCTGCCGTGCCCCTCCGCCGCGCCGCGCCGGAGTAGTAGACGATGAACGACCGGGGCAGCGCCCCCGGACCCAACCATTCCTCCTTGCCGCAGACGCCGTCGATGCCGCCGCCGGGAGAGGTCGCAGAGCTCGATCCGTCACCTAACGTTTCAGGTTCATGGGTAATCCCAGGTTCGACCCTTTTCTTTGTATACATTCTTCTGTACATCTCTACAACAACAGCAGTAGAACAAGGGAATCTTCAACCTACAGTCCTGCACTTTGACGACGATGGATGGGAGACTGGGAGAGGAGTTTGAGGTAGTCCTCCAGCTCTGGACGCTCCCAGGTGCGAGCACCGACCGCAGCGTCGCGCAGTTCCGGCGGCCAGCCCAGTTGCAAGCACCTCCTGCGGCGTCCTGGGCTCCCGGCGTTCCAGCCGCCGGCGACGAGGATGGCTTGCTTCGCGAGGTCCGGGCGCTCCCGGCTGCGAGCACCTCCAGCGGCGTCCAGGGCTCCCGGCGTTCTGGCCGCCGGCGACGGGGATGGCGTGCTCCGCGAGGTCCGGGCGCTCCCCGGCTGTGACCACCTCCCACAGCGTCCTGGGCTCCCGGCGTTCCGGCCGCCGGCGACGGGGATGGCGTGCTCCGCGAGGTCCGGGCGCCCCCCGGCTGCGAGCACATCCCACAGCGTTTTGGTATTCTGGCGTTCTGGCGGCCGGCGACGGGGATGGCATGCTCCGTGAGGTCCGGGCGCGCCCCGGCTGCAAGCACATCCCGCAGCGTCGGCGCCATCAACTACGAGCCGTCGCAGATCGCCGCTCTGACCAAGCACTCGACGGACCGGTGTAGCGCCAACCACACCTACGCGGTGACCGCGCTCAACTACCCGTCGTTCTCGGTGACGTTCCCGGCCGCCAGCGGCAAGGAGAAGCACATCCGCACGGTGACCACCGTCGGGCAGCCCAGCACGTACAAGGTGACGTGGATGCTGTGCCGGCGACGGGGATGGCGTGCTCCGCGAGGTCCGGGCGTTCTGGCGGACGACAGCGGGGACGACTTGGCGACAATCGGAAAAGGGGATGGAGGATCCGGAAAGGAAGGCGGCGGCGCTCTCGTGTTCTCCAGTTCGTCCTCCAATGAGTCGTCTACTCGTCTGTCCAGAGGTGCGGATCGAACCCAGGGTCAAAGGGGTTAGGTCCGCGATGGACCTAATTTTTTACGGTTCGAAGCCTTTCCCTATTGGTAACAAAATAGAGGTCCGGTCCAGCGGTCAGTGGGCCGAACCGGACCAGTCGCATCTTTACAACCGTGTTGTGCGTAACACATCTACAACTCTTTATATAGTTTCAGGTAGTCATAGGAGAGAGAGAGTTCCACCAGATTGATAGCACGTAAAGGGTTTGTCCTCTCGTGTATGTAATACTCCTCCCGATTATAGTGATACGCCTTCATGCGTTCCGTGGTTTTTTCCCGTAAGGGTTTTCCACGTAAAAATCTGTGTTCTTGTTCTTTGTTTGATCTGCTTTCGCTGCGCTATTTTATAACAAATTTTATATGCGATAATAAATACTGATACCGATTTTCTATGAGATAATATTGATGGAATTTATATGGCTCGGATCGCACGAAACATCCCCCGCGGTGTCCGCTTGGGTGACATGAGCGTCACTCAAGATCAAATCGCTCAGCCTCATCTCCGATATCACTCCCCTCGCCTCTGCCCGACAAAGGCCTCACAGTTGATGAAGGTGATGGGTTCCGACGTGAGCATAAAAGCAATGCACAAACTATGCAAATATTGGAGGTGACATCTTCGCGGAGCTCGGAAAGTACACGACCGACCTCTCTCCTCTCCGTCCCGTTCCATCACGCCGCCGCCTCTGGCACCTCTCCCCTCTCCCTCCGGCGGCTCTACCGGCCGGAGTGGGGGAGAGGAGAGGGTGGCCGGCCCTCCTGTGCATAGTAGGCCTAGGGTTTCTTCTTGCTTTGGCGTTTTGCCATGTTGATGCCGTCTTTTCGCCGGCGCCGGCGATGGCGTGCGGTCGGAGCTAGCACCTTGCTTCTCTCCATGGTGGAGGGTTGTCGGATCTGGCGTTTCTTCTTCGAATAAGGGCTGTTGTTGGGTGCCAATCTTCGCGAATCCCGTTCCTGCTTGCTCCCATGGTGGTGGCAGAGGATGGGGACTTGGTGGATTTGGTGCCCCGTGGGGTGATTCCGTCTTGGTGTTAGGGTGCTGCGCAAGGCGGCCGATTCGGCTCTTCCTCGACATGCTCCTGCGGCGGGAGGGTGTCCAAGGCGAGCTCGGGATTGACCCCATCTTCAAGCATCGGCGCCCCCTGTTCTTCAGCTCATACGAGCTTGTTTGCTCCTTCTTGGCCGGCCAAGGTGGCGAGGGAGGGGAGCGGACCTGCTCTGCTGCAGCTGCAGTATGGGGCTGGTGTCTCTTTTCGAGCTGCTTCGACCTGGTGTTTTCGTGCGGCACCGGGCGGCGGCGGCCGAACCTCTCCGACGAGCTCCTGAGGATGGAGAAAAAAGAGATAGTTTTTGGCGCCTGCTCATTTCATAAGCGCGTTTGTTGTGCTCCCAGTGGTATGATTCCTATCTTCCTTCTCTTGGCCGACCGTGGTGGTGGGGGAGAGGATGAAGATGGTGTTGCTGCTGGACTTGGTTGGCGGATTGGTTGGTGGAGGTGTGAGTTCGATGCTACCAGTACGGCTTTCTTGGTGATGTCGACTCCCACCAGTTCATCCTTGGAGCTTCAATTGTATTCATCTAGTTGTAGCACTCCGTGTCCTTTGCTAGTTGTTGTGCATGTTGGATGTGCGTTCTTGCTGTTCGGGACATGCCGGAGGCGGGTGAGATCGTCTCTCCTGCGGTTTCTCAGATTTAACAGCCAAGAACCTCCTGATTTGGGCTCGGTGTTGGACATTTCATATTTATAGCTCAATCCTTTACCTCATAGGTATCTGCCAACGCGATTGCTGGTTGAGCCGATGGCTCTACAGTTGGCTAGATTGCGAGAGGCCCTGAAAGAGTGTGATTGCAGGTTTGTTGCGTTCGAGTTCTCGACGGACCCCCTGATAGGCTCCGGTTGTACTCTTCGGCATATCCACTATATGTTCTCACTAGCTTTTTTCGGTGCCCAGCTAGGGTTCTACTTTCAGGATGAAAGTTGTAATCACTGTTGTACTCTGCTTTGATTTGTAATGACAGGGATGGTTGTGTTGTTAAAAAAAAAAAACTATGGCAATATTGTGGCAGGATCGCGTGTATTATGACATTGGCTGTACGGCAGGCGACAACTTGGCCTTGATAGTTGTGTGGGTTGCAGCGGAAGTCTACATTCTCCTCCAGCCTTGAGCGGCTCAAGTCTTCAGAGAAGGAAGTGTGGCTTCCTCTACCGACCGGAGGCTCCCATCATCCAGAGCAAGAAGCAAGGCGGTGCACTGCAAGGGCTTACACGCGGCACTGATGATAGGGGAAGTGTGGCTTCCTCTACCGACCGGAGTTTCCCATCATCCGGAGCAAGAAGCAAGGCGGTGCACTGCAAGGGCTTACACGCGGCACTGATGATAGGGGTCATGTCCTCTTTCGTTCAGGCTACGCTAGGCGTAGGTCGGCCTACAGCGCCCTTTTTTAGGTCCCCTCCCACACCACACGATCATCATCCTACGTCCCAGAATAACCGCAGCGCGTTTTGCACTGTAGCCCCCTGCTTTTTCAAAAATCAACCCACACTACACAACATATCCACTTAAAATGAAAGGTTATATCGTGTTGCCCCCAACCTTCTCTATATTTACAGTGAAAATGCCACTGTGTTCAATTTCCCTGAGTATTGCAACAAATTTACGAGTATTGACACAAAATTTCTCGTCCTGTGTACAACGAAACTGTTGTATTGCAACAAATTTTCACAACATTTCGAAAAACATTATGTTACGAAAACGTGGTTGAACAACAACTTTTTTTTGCTTCAGATTGCTTTGCAACAAAAATCACCAGCAATGTCAACAAAAATCACAATCTATTACAACAAAAAGTCATGTATTTGTAGCAACTAAAAAGTTGCCAAGCCACATTTTTTTTCTATGGATTCATTCGCAGCAAAAAAATCACCTATTTAAACACAAATCAGAATCGATGACAACAAAAAAACATGTATTTGCAATATTTGGAAAAATACGTACAACAACATTCAAAGAAAACACACAAATCTAAAGCAACAGCCGAGTATACATTGCAACATATGGTATGAGATTTCGCAACAAGAGGAATACAAGTTTGTTACAATTTGGAACCACATATGCAAACCAAAAATTGAGGAGAAACACAAACTTGGAGCAAATGACATTAAAAATTGTAACATTTCTCGTATGATTTCTCAACAAAATTTGTGCCCCTTTGGTACAAATTTCACAGACGTAAGCAACATTGAAAGTTTGATTTCTATGTTGGTAGGGACGTCGCCGGCATACTCGTATGGCGACGTGGAGAAATTAGCGAAGATCAGGTGAACAACCGTACTGAACTAACGAGCAGGTAGCTAGCATGCATTTTTCTAGCCATCACCAAACAGCAGCACGTCATCTAGCTTAGCTCTACGGGCCTGAGCTAGCTAGCAGGCCAATGCAAGCAGCGCGTGCGCGAAAAAAAAATCAACGAGATCAACGCGGCCGCGAGAAAAGGACGCGATACGGGCGTGGGCGGGCGCATGCAACAGCTATACGGCCCGTATAATACGAGCGAGTACGTGCGGGGCGAGACCGACCTACGCGCGCGCGCGTTAGGTCGCCCTAACCGAAACGTTTTCCCTTTTGCAAACGGAGCTTGGCTCTGATGGTTGGGTTCCCTGTGGTGGAACCAGCCCACCCAGGTTCAAGTCCTAGACTTGGCATGGGCGTTTGCATTTACCTGGATTTATTCCAGGATTATCCGGCGCTATTCTTTCAGTGGTAGGTGACGTGCCCGTCAACAGCGAGGCGCCTGTGGTGACTTCGTCAACCTCAAGATCTGCCGGCTCAGTCCTTCAGAGGTGCTCATAGGGTAGGGTGTGCGTGCGTGCGTTCATAGGGGAGTGTATGTGCGTATTTGTGAGCGTCTGTGTTGTACTGTGTTCTCAAAAAGAAACGTTTTCCCTTTCGAAAGGTGTGCTGCCCGTCGGTCTAGAAAAACCATTGCATGGATGCTTGTGGGTTCTGGTTGGTGCCGACGACTTTTCGTCCGTGATATACGGCGAGAGAAACGGCGAGTCTCACTCTGGTGATGAAGAATAAACCTTGTCGCTTCCATAGCACGTTCACGGGAGAATGGCTCTCTATCGTGTGATAGTGTTCACGTCAGGGTTGTGCATGCGAGCGACTATGAGGAATGTAGGTGCCGAGTTGGCAAGTGAAGACGTCAACACAATGTGGATTCGCTTTGGTGGTGCTCTTCTGCTTGAAATATGCCCTAAAGGTAGTCATGTGATGATGATATTTTCTAATGTATTCATAATTTAATGTATTGTCCTTAAACATCATCAATAATATGCATCATCGAATGTGTGATTCGGTTGTGAAATATTGTATGATACTTATCTTAATGGTCCCAGGTCGATAGGTTTATAGGGACACGCATCCTTGATTAGTGTACAATTCGATAGGTGACTCTTTTTCACAAGCCATGGTGATGTAGTCCAGGTCACGTCCATCACCATGTCAAGCACTCCAATACATCTCAAGTCACCATGGACATCAAAGGTGAACTCTTTCCTCTACAAGATCTCATTTCGTGCCCCTTTGGATGGTATACTACGTGAG
Source organism: Poa pratensis (assembly GCA_947311845.1). Classification (NCBI taxonomy): domain Eukaryota; kingdom Viridiplantae; phylum Streptophyta; class Magnoliopsida; order Poales; family Poaceae; genus Poa; species Poa pratensis. The sequence continues at coordinate 38,592,151 of CAMZMU010000093.1, read as the reverse complement.
CATCTACCCCTTTTCTATGATAGGTATCACATGACGAGTACGGACATTCGGGTAGATGCCGAGGAAGCTCAACACTCAAGACCATCCAAGGCGTACGCATGGAAGAGGCGGAGAAAGCGCCAAGACGAAGGAGAAGAAGCGGGCGACGCCGGGCAAGCTCCAACAGCCGCCGGCCTCCCAGCCGGCCCCAGGGCCGGACACCCTCCAGCAGCCGTCGGCCTTCCAGCCGGCCTAGGCCGGTCCCAGGGCCGGACCCACGCCAGCCGCTGCCGGCCTCCCAACCGGCCGAGGCTGGCCCCAGGGCCGGACCCCCTCCAGCTCCAGCCGGCCTCCCCGCCGGCCTAGGCCGGCCCCAGGCTCGGACCCCCTCCAGCTCCTTTCGGCACACGCCTGTCTGCGCGCAGTAAAGGGCCTTTGACCCTTGTACCCCTTCCCACCTACCCCCTTTGGGCCTAGACTATAAATAGGAGTTCTCCTCCTCCTTTAGAAAGGTTAGACTATGTTTTGAGATTAGAATAGAGCTGTGCTCCTTCACCTCAAGATGGTCTCCTTCCTCCATTGGAGATGAATCAAGGCCTCCCCTTGTGGAGATGAACCAAGACCTCCCCTTATGGAGAAGATCCCTCTAGTGGATACCAAGGCTTCCTCTTGTAGTTTGCTACTTGCTAATCTTTCCTCTTGAAGTGGCTAGATTGGGTTGGTTTGGATTGACCAATTGGACAAACAATTCTAAGAGTAAGGTGTGCTTGGGAGAGGAAAATTGGGGGCTGCCCTTGGGGAATTGTTACCAATTGAATCTTGCTGGGTTATGTCTTGCTATTTACCTTTGATTTGAGAGATTTCCCCTCTTTGTGTTCTTGTGTTCATCCCTTGTTCTTCGTGTTCATCGATCTCTCAACCCAAATCCGTGAAAATCGGGACCAACCTACATCATATGGTATCAGAGCTCTAGGTTGCCACGGATTTGATTTGTGTTTCCACCAAAATCCACCAAATTTTTCTTTGTTTTTGAGAAATTCGAAAATTTCCACCAAAAATAGCCATTTTGGGATTCGAGCGATTTGGTCGATTTGATGAGTTTTTGGTAGTTTTGATCCATGGATCTGTTGCTTTACGACCCCCTCCACCCTTGTTTGCGTTCCCTAGCCTTAATTTTGCCAATTTCCCACGAAATCGAGGTTTTTCGCGTCGCTTTTCCGCCCAAAATTCGCGGATTTTCGAGCTCCAGGCTCAGCCGGCCCCATAGCCGGCCCAGGCCGGGCCACAGGCCGGCCAGCAACCAGAAGACCGGCCCCCCAGCCGGCCTAGGCCGGGCCACAGGCCGGCCACCCAGAAAAAGCTGTTTTTCTTCTTCTTCCTCGGTTCGTTTTGGCAATTATCCTTTGTTGTTTGAGTCCTTTTCCGGTGTGTGCAACGTCTACAACATCGACACGCTTCCGCAGCAACTTCATCAACGATAAGCGAAGACGACACCAAGGACTCGACATTTCCCTGACATTGTAATCCGTTGTGAAACCTTCTTCCTTTCGCGTGCCTTAACCTACCGGACTAGCTCTTTGATATTGCGAGGCATTTCACTTGTGTTGATTTGAGTGACTGTCTTAATGTATTGGCGAGTGTGTATCGTGTAGAGATCTTGGCACAAGCAAAAGTTGAAGGATTCATCGTCAAAAAGCAAAAATCAAAAAAAAAAAAGAGAAAAGAAAAAGAATCAAGTGGTGCCAAGTATCATCTTTGTAGGTTGCGACAAAGCTTGAACCGCCAAAGTGAGTGTGAGAGATTGATACTTGTGCAAATCTGTTGCCCACTCAAGGCAATTGAGCTAGCGTCCTTCGTGTGTTGTGGTGACACTTGAGCACGTAGTCTTCGCTAGGTTGCTTATCTTCGAGTGCTCGCCCTTTGGTCGCACAACCTCATCATTCGCTTTTGTGTGTGTTTCTTGATACTTTGTGGTTGGAGTTTCTTTGGTAATTTGATCATTGTGGATTTTCTCTACCTTTGACAATATGCTTTTCGCCGAGTTTGCTTGATTTCCGTTGCCACTTCATACCTTCCTATCCTTATAAGTGTGTGTGGGGTGTTAGAACCGGATTCTCTCCTCTCAAGCCACATTATACTTGGGATATAGTTTGTCTTGGTTTTTCCTTTGCCACATACTTCACTTGTGTTTGAGATCATGTTTAGGAAAAGTACAAATGGAAGCTCAAGCTCGGATGATGATATCCATGGAGGATTCCAAGATGATCATGACTATGTCACACATGAAGAGTTCGTTGGTGTTGGACACATTCTTCGTGATGGCTTACGCCACTATGAGCGTCGTCGTCAAGCTCTAGAAGCCAACTTCAATGACCGCATGCATGCGCACGAAGCAAGTATCAATAAACACATGTCGAGAGTGACCGACGCTCTTCGTGACTTCAAGCAACATTGCTCTTCTTCGAGCTCACGCCGCACAAGGCGCACTTCAAGGTCGTCACAATCAAGGCATGCGCGTCATGGTCCTCGTCAAGGTGAACCACAACAAGATCTTCAAGATAACCCAACGCGCGACGGTCATGAACGACATCGTCATCATGTGGAACACCCACGTTCTCCTCGCGTGAACAATGCCAACACGTATCAAGAGCGTCAACGCCAAAATGGGGAACGTCATGAACGCATACCATCACCACCACCGCAACAACGCGATCGTCATGACACATTGGCTAATAACCATGGCGTACCGGGTGCGAATGACTTTGATGAACAATGACGTCGTCGTCGTCATCCTCCAAGACCACGCCATCACAATCATGAGCATGCGAACCATAACGAACAACCTACTCCTCAACAAGAGCATCATCATCGCCATGAGCACCAAAACCGCCAAAATCTTCCGAATGATCGTCAACACCACCACCGCATCGAATCAAGTGAGAGCGAGTCGAGCCAACATAATGGTGACGCCCTCAATGGAAGGAGACGTGGACGTGCTTTCCCACCTACAACCATCGCGACGCTCATGATCGGCATCGCCATAAAGTGCACCGTCCAAAAGAATGAACATCAAGAGCTTCATCGCTCAAATGGTGGACGCCATGAACGCACTCCTTCGCCACCACCTCACCATAGAGATCGTCGAGACACTTGGGCAACCATATGGCACAAGGACGAACGTATATGTGACAATTGCCAAGGCCAAGACCATGATCCACGAGAATGTCCAATCTCTCGTGTCCAATATGCGATGGCAATGGTCACATGATGTGGGAGTGCCCAAATGGGATAAGGACGACAGAGGATGGTGAGAATGGATTTTCCCTTCGACCACGGAGGCGAGCATGAGCAATGCTATCACATTGGTGGATGCGTTGAACGAGGATGGCCAAACTATGGCATGCATCTTTGGAGGCGATGGGTCGAGAATTTTGAGCATGGGATTTTCCTTCAACCAAGGAGGCATATGGAGTTGAGAACATCGAGCGTACCTATGTGCTTGAATGATGAGATAGCACCAATCCCATGTGAGAATGAGAGCCACTTAGCCCACTTGTGTGAGAGTGAGAGTGAGTTGAGTGCCTCCACCATATGTGAGTTTGAGTGTTTTATTTTGAGGAATGAGTGATACACCACATGAGATGAGAGAGGTAGTTGATAGGTCAAGTGAGGCCACTTTGCATTCTAACAACTTACCACCTTCCTCTAGTGTGTTCTCTCATTGTGTACTAGGTTTCATGGATGATGATGACGCAACCACATGGCTACATCAAGATGAACGGGTCGGCCACATAGAGGCCCCTACTTCAACACCTACTTCACATGAGAAGGACAACAAAGTATGGGTGTTGATGTGACTATGATCCCACTAGTGGACATGATGAACGTTGATTGCTTGCATGATTTGGATGATTCTCTTGATGTCACATATGAGACTTTCATATTCACTTGTGATACCTTGCTTCAAAACAATGTTGACCATGTAGATTCTTCTACTTGTGATGATTTTGCATACCCATGTTTTGCAATCAATGTTTGTGCTATTCTCCGTTGTTGCTTGCAACATGTTGAACAATTTCTCTTTCATATGTGTTGCTTGCAATAATGTTGAAATGCTTGATAATGAGATTGCCCCATAGCTTTCTCACATTTTAGAGATCTTTCGTTCACTCTTATGGACATTGTTCCATCCTTCACTTTGCATCGTGACCATCCACATATGTCATCTTTTCGATTGATTTTAGTGTGGTTGGTGATGTGCAAATGAAGAGACACTTCATGATGGATGATGTGTTCATATACCATGCACACAATTTCTTTCTTTGGCTTTTCATGTGCATTGAGCCTCATGCTATGATGTCGACCTCAATTGAACATGTGTTGACAAAAAGAGCTCTTGAGCGCATATATATATAAGTTGTGGATTGAATCCAACTATAATACTTTGCTCATGTTTTGCATCAAACAAGTTGAATAATTTCTCTTGCTTATGGTTTGTTTGCAATCATGATGGTGCTTTTGGTCCCCTTTATGACAAGCATGTTTTCTTGATCTTTCACATGGATGATTTATGGGTTGCCACAAATATGATGAACAACTGTCCTTTCCATTGGCTTGTTGGCAACCATAATGACATTTTGTGCATGTCTTGTCATGAGTTTATTGGTTTCTACCAATTTGGTGTTGCAACAAATATGTTGATAATTTACTATTTCATGAGCTTTGTTTGCACCCATGATGATATTTTGGACATTCTTCATTGTGTGTTTTTCCGAGTACTCCTCTTATTGCCTCAAGGATGATGACAAATTGTTCTTTCCAATGCCTTGTGTGCACTAATAATCATATGGTTCAAAATGAAATACCTACATGGCCTTCTCATATTCTTATGGAGTTTTGGTGTTCCCACTTTTTGAAGATGTTCCATTGGATTGTTGACACTTTGACCTTGCACTTGCACTACCTTTTCATATTCGTGTGTTGTGCTAACGGTGCTTTGACAAAGAATGGACATGTCATTGTTGATATGTTCCTCCTTCTTGCACACACATGGGTTGCTTGGTCTTTGGTGTTTGTAGACCTGGTGAATTCCAATTCTTCGACAACACATCTACCTACTTCGCATGGTGATGACGAGCAAGAGTCGAGGACGACTCTTTTTGAAGCGGGGGGAGATGATGTAGCCCAGGTCATGTCCATCACCATGTCAAGCATTCCAATACATCTCAAGTCACCATGGACATCAAAGGTGAACTCTTTCCTCTACAAGATCCCATTTTGTGCCCCTTTGGATGGTATACTACGTGAGCATCTACCCATTTTCTATGATAGGTATCACATGACGAGTACGGACATTCGGGTAGATGCCGAGAAAGCTCAACACTCAAGACCATCCAAGGCGTACGCATGGAAGAGGAGGAGAAAGCAACAAGACGAAGGAGAAGAAGCGGGCGACGCCGGGCAAGCTCCAACAGCCGCCGGTCTCCCAGCCGGCCTAGGCCGGCCCCAGGGCCGGACACCCTCCAGTAGCCGCCGGCCTTCCAACCGGCCTAGGCCGGTCCCAGGGCTGGACCCACGCCAGCAGCTGCCGGCCTCCCAGCCGGCCGAGGCCGGCCCCAGGGCCGGACCCCCTCCAGCTCCTTTCGGCACACGCCTGCCTGCGCGCAGTAAATGGCCTTTGACCCTTGTACCCCTTCCCACCTACCCCCTTTGGGCCTAGACTATAAATAGGAGTTCCCCTCCTCCTTTAGAAAGGTTAGACTATGTTTTGAGATTAGAGTAGAGCTATGCTCCTTCACCTTAAGATGGTCTCCTTCCTCCATTGGAGATGAATCAAGGCCTCCCCTTGTGGAGATGAACCAAGACCTCCCCTTGTGGAGAAGATCCCTCTAGTGGATACCAAGGCTTCCTCTTGTAATTTGCTACTTGCTAATCTTTCCTCTTGAAGTGGCTAGATTGGGTTGGTTTGGATTGACCAATTGGACAAACAATCCTAAGAGTAAGGTGTGCTTGGGAGAGGAGAATTGGGGGCTGCCCTTGGGGAATTGTTACCAATTGAATTTTGCTGGGTTATGTCTTTCCATTTACCTTTGATTTGAGAGATTTCCCCTCTTTGTGTTCTTGTGTTCATCCCTTGTTCTTCGTGTTCATCGATCCCTCCACCCAAATCCGTGAAAATCGGGACCAACCTACATCACATGGGCATAGTGATGTCACTCAGATAGTACTAACTTCGGTGGAGGATAATACCAAGTCGAAATACCCACTTATGCAACGAGCGAGTTGTGCATAAGCAAGTAGATTTTGATTAGGCATGAAGCAAGCTCCATGGCATGGTTGACCAACATGGAATTTTCCTCTCCGACATGGATAGATATTCTATGGGCCGGCTCTAGTGATTCGATTCAAAAAGCATGGCCATGCGACTAGGGATAACAAGTACTCGTCTATTGCTAGACAGTGTATACCGTGAGACAATGGTAATGCGCCATATGAAACATTGTGAATATTTATCTTGGCGACTTTTGATCCCTCGGAAACTGACAGCCGCTACAAGATACCAACTTGAGACCGAGTATTCGTGGAAGCGAGTGGTGACCCGGAGGTATGGCAGGAACTTGGAGGACTAACTCTATTCATGTCCAAGTGGCCGTGAACCTACAGAGTCACACACTTAAAAGGAACAAGACTCGATCGGATGATCGGACTGAAACATGTCGTAGTTGAACATGAGTGACACCTAAAAATAGTCCTACACATTTTGGATCGGTGTAGTAATAGTATTAGACTTCGATAAACCACAAGTGTTGTGCATCCAGAAGAACAACTATATAAACTGGAGGCATGAATTGCGCCATGATTCCAAGAGTTTGAAAAGCCTAGTCACCACCGTATCAGGTTCCGTCAACGGATCTAGCAACACGCCGCCCGACTAAACATGTGGATACCAGTAGAGACATTGCACGTATGACGCTCAACACGAAAGAATATGTGGGATCCGGAAAGAGATGTTCGAGGGATTAGACAAGTTGGATTGCACTGCATCCACCGGCTACATCAAACTTTCACATCTGTGTGTATAAAGATAAACTCGTGCCCTAATCACTAAGCATCGATCTTGCTAATGTACCATTGGAAAAAATTATGCAAGTGTTGCGCTTGGCATATCCCAACATCTTTGAGCACCAGATCTTTATTTTCGGGGTGATAACCTAGGACTGATCTTAGTTGATTGTACCTGACAAGGTGGTGTTTATTCATCGTTTTCCTTGTTTAAGGCTTTGCTCTTTGTTTGGAGATTGCTCGGACTTGCTCTCGTGGATGAAAACCCTTGACCTGGCCATCAGTGATTAGATCTGGTGACAACGATACTTGTGTCGTTTTCTTTTCATGGAGGCGTCCCTTTTGTAGATTGTGTGCTCTCAAAGGAGTACATTCAGGGAAGCATGAAGTACGTCCTAGGTCCCCTAATTAAACCGACTCAATGGGAAGAGAAGGTTGTGCATCACGGTGTATCTAACAACCATGTCGACACCGACAGCGCCCACCTGGGGACACGCGACGGGCAGAGGGACGCAAACTCGCCGTCCTCGTACAAGCTGGATTTGTGGCGAAGGTCACGATTTGACAAAAAAGATAGAAAGGGGTGTTTTCGCACAAACAAAATGACACGTGTAAACACTACAGTGATTTGAACCTGTTTTGCACCTCTATGACAAGTTTAAAAAAATTAAAACCACTATATTAAGTCGGCAAGCCGCCTCATCAAAAACCTTTCAGTCCCTTTAGGTACCCTGCTAAGGAAAAGAGTGCGTAAGAAACTTACCGCTTTAAGCATCCACAATAGTTACATCGTTGATTACATAAGGAAGAATAAAACCCGGAGGATCTCCATCCCAGCTAACTACAGATTGGGAATTATATGAAAACTTCGCTAGTTCACGGGCCACCTGATTAGCTTCTCTTGGGCAATGATAAAAAATAACTGAGTCCAACGTATGAGCCATCATAAAGCATTCAACAAGTATAGCAGAAAAGGGCTCCAAATTTCAATCACAGCATTACACGCCTGAATTAATTCAGAGAGTCAGATTCAATCGTAATCTTGGATATCCCATCCTTTCTAGGAACTTCAGACCTTCCAGAAGTGCAGAAGCTTCGGCAGTCGTAGAATTCAGTAGACAATTCAGTACACAAGCATAACCAGTAATCGCCTCACCGTTGTGATCTCGGAGAACCATACCAGGAGCTCCAGTTCCATCTACATGGAATGAGGCATCAATATTAAGCTTCAGTTGTCCCCTTGCCGGCTTCCTCCACACAATATCTTTTGCCACTACCAAAGAAGAAGTTGATGGTATGAAGTTTGATGTGAGAGCACTAATGGCAAACGCCGTACGAGTCGGGTCTGCCACGGTTTCACCCTTCACAATATCTCTACGTTGCCACCATATGTACCAACACGCCACTACTAAGGATTCCTGCAAATGGAGCATGCCCAGCACGGATTTTTCTGTTTCGGCCTGCATATCAAATCTTCAAGTACCGTGGAACCAGAGTGCTCAGCAATCAGATTCTGATCGATGTACTCCATGACAAGTTAGTGGACCGGTTGACCCCAATTTGCAAGTTTTTGTATGAGTTTGCACGTAGCGGGCAAGTTGTTGTATGAAACCGACATCCACGGTACTTTACTAAAGCATGAAGTATCTATCCGTAGCTGTAGAGACACAATTTTTCTGGCGGCGCCGTGTGCTACCGGTCACGGATCGACCGTTCCTTGGTCGCTTGCGATTCGGACTGCGAACCCCGGTATTCTTTTTTTTTTTTGGTATTCTTCTTTCTTGTTGGGTTATTTGTTGCCGCAGCAGTTCCCTTTAGGATACGCATTCATGACACGTACAAAATACATGCCTGATCCACTCGTTCCATTAATATCGAACCAGTAGCCAGTAGCCACCCACCCTCTCTCTGTCGAACATTTCTCTCCTCTCGCTGCATCTCGGTCCAGAAAATGCGGCGCCGGCGCTGCTGCAGCGGCGTGACGGCAAGCCAGCCGCCGGAGTGCTATAGTTTAAGCTGCGAGACGGCGCCGTCATTCCATTCGCGAGGCAGCGGCGGTGCTGCGACGGAGCTACGACGAGCTGGCGTGGCGACCGACGAGATGGTGTCCGGAACGGCGGTGAGGCTGCAGGCCTGCGGCCGGAACGACGGCGAGGCTGCGCGTATGCGGTAGGGCGAGACGAGGACGGAGGAGGTGGCGCCGATCCATCCAGGCGAGGTTGGCTACCTGCTAGTAGTAGATAGAGTTTGCATGTAAATATTTTCGTCTGTTTTTTGTAGCCTCTCAGCGGGAATTTTCATCAGCTTTTCCTGACGTTTGCGTGTACTGTTCTACTGATCTCCTGATAGATGGATTTGTTGTTTTGTTCTCGCCTCTAATGCATCTAATTGGTTAGCTTGCACCAGTTTGACAAATGTATTTGGTTTTAGTGTATGACTCGGTTTTCAGAAATGAATGAAATATATGTCAATTATTTTTGATACCGAGATGTTCCAATTTCATATTAGAAGCATGCTTGTAACATATCTGGTTGGGTTGATTTATCTTATCAAACATGGATCTGTTAGTTATGCCATATATGAATCAGAAAAAAGATGTCGCATATTTTCATATTATATGTCATAGTTTGTTGATATAATACTGGTATGCATAAACAAAATTATTGATTTTTGGACCATATTTGATATGACACAAATTTACTAAATATATGTCACATTTCTTTGATACCAATATGTTACAGAACCCATACTTGACGAATGTCTTGTTCAATTTGAGTATCTCACAAATTTTTGAAACTTTTCCTGAAACAAGCTGAAACTATTTATAAAAAAAAGATATACATGTGTGAATTATATATATTTCATAGTTTGTTGATATAAAACTGGAATCCATAATCAAATAATTGATTTCTAACACATAACGGGATCATATTTGTTGTGCCACAAATTTGTAAATGTATGTAATATATGTCATATTTTTTGATACAAAGATGTTACTGAAACCGTATTTGAAAAATATCTTTTTTGAATTGTGTAGCTCACAATATTTGAATCTTTTTGAAGTTTTTCCCGAAATGAACTAGAATTATTTTGAAAAAATATATACATGTGTGTGAATCATATATGGAAGTTCTATACACTTTTTAAAAATTATCACGAAACATAAAATTTAATCAGCATCAGAAATAGTTATGATAGATTTATGGGATAAGCTGGCTCGAATGGGGTATTTTTTGCCAAATCTGGCCCTTTTGCCGAACTAATGATGTATCTGGCCGCTCCCGGGAACTAATTGCAAATCTGGCCCCTGAGGTCGGCGCCAACGCAAATGGAGCCGAACTTGTGCAGTTCGGCGCCAACCAAAATTTGCAAATCTGGCCCATGAGGTCGGCGCCAACGCAAATGGAGCCGACCTTGTGTAGGTCGGCGAAATGGCATTTCGCCGACCTACACAAGGTCGGCTCTATTTGCGTTGGCGCCGACCTTGGGGGGTCAGATTTGCAATTAGTCTCCGGGAACGGCCAGATACGTCATTAGTTCGGCAAAAGGGTTAGATTAGGCAAAAAATAGTCGAATGGGCGAGGAGCCCTCTGCCTTCAATGTGGACAGGGAGTGTGGCATGGCAGCAGTAATTGCAATCACGTGGGTAGGCCCAAGTGAGAAATACAGGATGGGGTAAAGGTGGAAAGAATATAATACAACCAAATATGGACCCACGTATAATCATACATCTGATCGTGGCTTGTTCTGATTGGCTCAGTGCACACCGGTAGAATTGCATTTTCGGTAGCGGTAGCTGTAGCTGTAGTGCTCTTGCTCATAGACTCAGATCTCACCAAACTAGTTGTCCCCAGTAGTAATAAAAGCTCCACCAACCGACGGCCGAGCTCAAGGCAATATTTAGAAAAAGCAATCGAGAAAGAAAGAGGAGCAGCCAGCATTATACTGTCAATGACAAATCCGACCATCGTCCTGCTGCCCGTCTGGGGCGTCGGCCACTTCATGCCCATGATCGAGGCCGGCAAGCGGATGCTCGAATGCAGCAGCGGCGCCCTCTCGCTCACAGTGCTCCTCATGCCAGCGCCGACGGTGCAGGCCGCGTCCGACATCGCCGGCCACATACGCCGTGAGGAAGCCGGCGACGTCGACATCCGTTTCCTCCACCTTCCGCACGTCCAGCTCCCGACCGACCACACCGGCATCGAGGAGTTCATCTCCCGCATAGTGCAGCTCCACGTGCCCCATATCGGGACCGCCATATCCGGCTTGACGTCTCCGGTGGCCGGTCTCGTCGTCGACATCTTCTGCACGCCGGCGCTCGACGTGTCCCGCGAGCTCGCCGTGCCAGCCTACGTGTACTTCACCTCGAGCGCTGCGATGCTGGCGCTGCTGTTGCGCTCGCCGACGCTCCACGAGGAGGTGGAGGGGGAGTTCGAGGAGATGGAAGGCGCGGTGGACGTGTCCGGGCTCCCGCCTGTTCCGCCGTCCTTCCTGCCGGGGACTATGCTGAACAGGAAGATCTCGACGTACACATGGTTCGTGTACACAGGAAGGCGCTACATGGAAGCCGAGGGCATCATCGTCAACACTGCGGCGGAGCTCGAGCCGGGGGTCCTCGCTGCCATCGCCGGCGGCCGGTGCACGCGCGGTGCCCACGCCCCCACCGTGTACCCCATCGGGCCAGCGATCTCGATGAGCCCGCCAGCTGAGCAGCGGCACGAGTGCGTGCGTTGGCTCGACGCGCAGCCTCCGGCCTCTGTCCTGTTCCTCTGCTTCGGGAGCAAAGGGTTGTTGTCAGCAACGCAGGTGCACGAGATAGCCCATGGCCTGGAGCGCAGCGGGCACCGCTTCCTGTGGGTGCTCCGTGGCCTGCCGGGGGACACCTCGTTCGGCGCGCGAGACCCCACCGACGCGAACCTTGCGGAGGTGCTCCGGAGGGATTCATGGAGAGGACAAAGGAGATAGGGCTGGTGTGGCCGAAGAGAGCGCCGCAGAAGGAGATACTCTCACACGGCTCCGTCGGGGGATTCGTCACGCACTGCGGGTGGAACTCCATCCTGGAGAGCCTCTGGTTCGGCGTGCCGATGCTGCCATGGCCGCTCGACGCCGACCAGCATTTCAACGCGTTCGCGTTGGTTCACGACATGGACGTGGCCGTACCGTTAAAGGCGGACAGAAAGCAGGAGAATTACGTAGCCGCTGCAGAGCTGGAACGGGCGGTTAGGTCCCTGATGGGCGGTGGCGAGGAGGGGAGAAAGGCGAAGAAGAAGGCCATGGAGATGAAACTCGTGTGCCGGAATGCTGTGGAGCAGAGTGGGTCTTCCTACGCTTCGTTGGAGAAGCTCTCCGAGCAGCTCCTCAGAGGTGCGGTGCTACCGACGAAATGAGGCACTTTCGCTTGTCCGAATGCTAAGACGCCATCAACGCATAAGGATCAACTGTATCCTCTCTAATTATGATATGTTTGCCCTTGTGTTTCAAGTAACTCCAAGGTGTCGCTGTAATGTTTCTTTTGTCCAACCGTGTTTGTGTGGTGCTTTCGGGAATGAATGAATTTACATGTGTTAGTTTTCAGTATTGTTAACGTCGTGGCAATAGGTTCATCATCCGAACGTGTATATGAAGTTTTGTGTGCTGTCCACTTTCGGGTCACATGTGGCTACTAATCGGCCACGCCGAAGCCGACTAGCGAGGCCGATTAGTCGCTGGATAAACAGACATGCATGCAGCGCGCTTGTACACAGGGACTTATCGGCTAGGCCATGGCCGATAGGGCAGTTGGCTTAGGCGAGGCCGACAGGGTCCTCTGCCGCATGCAGCTGTCGGCCGACAGCCTAATCGGCTTAGGCGAGGCCGATAAGGGCCTATCGGCTTAGGCGAAGCCGAGGCCGTATTATTTATGAAATTACTCCGATCCGCGTAATATTTCCCGAAACTAATAAAAAATGTATTATTAAAAAAAATTAGCATGAAAGTAACCAAATAGCACTGTGCGTAGCACTGTCTGGGGCAGCATGTCTGCTAGTGCTACACACAGTTTTCAGCTCGTCGGCTTGGCGGCGGCTGGTGGTGGAGCTGTGAGCTGCTTATCCGAGCATGGTGGGCGTTTCGGCGGCGTCGGCCATGATTCGGCTTTTGTACCTGGTCTTCGCCGGCGGGGCGACACAGGCTCCGGTGTCGCCGTGAAGATCTGGGTCCTGTACAGGAGCTCCCACTGCTCGGGCTGGTTCCCAGTGCAAGGTGGAAGATGGTTTGGTGGTGGATCTGCTGCGCTTGCGCCGGATTTGGGGACGGAGGTGCCCAGGCGAAAGTTCGTTCATCGTTCTATGTTCCGTCGTTCGTCGGCGGACGATTCTTGCTCTGTAAAACCATGGGGGTGCTTCCTCTCTTGGGGTGTGCGGCGGTCTGTCTTCTTCTGCTCTGCCAGCGTTCGCGGCGACGGATGGAGGCAAGCTTCGCGGTGGTCTAGCGTCGGCGTCGGTCACGGCGTCGTTGCTCTTGCTCTGGCTTTTCTGGCCTGCCTTTGTACTCCTGTGTGTGTACGCTGTATTGTACGGTTTATCTGTTAAATATACGCAGGTTGTTCTCAAAAAAAAAAAAAGCAAAACGAAACTTGCAACAGGGGCGATGCCCTTTACCTCTAAAAAAAAAGTAACCAAATAGCAGCAGACACAAGGTAGCCCCAACGAAAATGTTCAAGGCAAACTAAAAGATTCTGCATATCAAGTGTTTGTGTTCACTCTAATTCCTGCCACTGAAGATGTGAATTGTGAAAGCTAGTGTAGTAAGAGCGTAGAATTGGTTGTCCCTCTGCAAAAGCCAGAAACTTGAACAATGATATTCATATTGTTCTCATATTATTCATCGCCATAAAAAGTCTGATTGAACGGTGCATATTGCTAGTTTGTTCACAGACCTATGAAGAAACAATGGTGCTCAAACTGGTAACACTGTTGTAAAATATAATACATACATTACAACTTCTTGATGGAAGATTCAATCAAGACATCTGTTTCGTTTTAATACCATCGAGACAGAGCACTAGGCATAAAACAAATTCGAAGGAAATGAAGTTTATTTCATTCATACGAGAATTTCATTACATGATAGGAGTTCATCCATGATCCCAGACATCAAGGGTTACATTCGGATGACAACGACTCACGAAGCTTTGCAACCATGACTAGTCTCGGCGGTGATCGGGTGGAAGGCGCCACGGGCCCTTTTGTTTGGGCTTATTTCGGCTTTTTGTCTTTGGGTTATAAGCCAGAAAAGCATCTAAATAGGTGTTTTTTTGGCTTTTGGATTTTGGAAGCCAAAAACAATGATCCAAATCTTTTGGCTTCCAAAATCCAAAAGCCAAAAAAGCACCTTCCACAGTGAAATGCATAATTCATGAGAAAACTTGGCAACGTAGAAAACAAACACCCCACTAGTAACAGGTGTTTTCTCGATTCTCATAGACACCAACATGAGCAGCATCTGACAGGAGATGAAAGTAAAATGGAAATCAACCCCGCGTTCATATCACAACTACTTATCGATGACCAGCCTAAAGAAAAAGATCATACATGTACAAGTGCAGAAAATATACAGACACGGTGTTTGTCTATCAATAAATGTTTGTTGCCGACCAGAAACTAGAGAGATTATGTTCTTTTTTCAGCATCCATTGATTGTTGTCCAGCAGAACTAGAGAGATTATGTGCTGTTTTCACCGTTTTAAATACAGTAGACAGCATTCATACCACAACTGCATATCAATGACCAGATTTTTTTTTCCAGAACACGCAAGAGCATTGCGTGTCTTCTTTATTAAGACAGTAGAGAAATTGTCATTTACAAGAGTGAGCCGAACTCACTGACGGAAACCCAACACAACTACTCGCTACTCGGCAGATCCACTCCACATAGCTTTGCCTTCCTCCACAGCGCCCATTCTTCTCTAATTTTTCTGCAAACTGTCCACGGCAGTGATGCGATCTTGTCAAACACACGGCTGTTTCTCTCCAGCCAAATGCACCTCGCCACCAAGATGATCAACGTGTTCACGTCCTTTCTACGATCTCGTGGAGTGGCAGCCGCAATCCTTCCCCACCAATCAGCAAACACTGTCTGATCCGTCGGCGTGAAGCGATGTAACCGAAACGGCAGCAGCATCGTGTACCACACCTCCCGCAAGAACGAGCGCTCCGCCGTCTCCGGCTCCTGACAGCACAGCGGACAAGCATCGGGATGATCCATGCCGCGACGCTCCAAACGGTCCGCCGTCCACAGACGTCCACGCAGCGTAAACCACCCATGAAGCTTGTGGAGGAGCGGCGCCTTTGAAGATCACAGTTCCGCGGCTCCCGGCGCCCCCTCTCTCCCAAGGAAGAACGCTCCATAGGCAGATTTGGAGGAGTACTGTCCGTTCGTCGTGAGCTGCCACGTGAATTTATCAGCTTCCTCCCCTAGCTCTCTGCCCGCGACTAGCTCCCACACGTCCATGAACTCCGCAATGGCGGGGATGGACGGCCTTCCTCTGATCCCCGCCACCCATCTATGCTCAGGCAATGCATCCGCCACGGTGCACTGCTGCACCTCACTGCTCACGAATTCCATCAAGTGTGGTGCAAGATCCGCAATGCTTCTTCCATCCAGCCACCTGCTGGTCCAAAATTTCAGGTTTCGGCCATTACCGAGCTCGCACTTCACGGCTGTCAGGCACAACTGCTCGGCCTCCGGCGACAATTTGAATTCCAAGCCTTGCCATGGCTTCTCAGCGCCCGACATCTGCAGCCACCGCCACCTCGCTCGCAAAGCATGGTTCAGTAATCTGAGATTCTTAATACCCAGCCCTCCAAGTTCCTTGGGCAAGCACACGGTCCGCCATGCCACGACACAATGGCCGCGCCTTGCTTCAGTCGACGCAGACCAGAAAAAACTCCTCAGCAACTTATCCACGCAGGTGAAGAACCAGGGCGGAAGATCAAGGGAGAGCATATGGTAAATCGACATCGCGGACAGAGTAGTGTCAATCACGATCAGCCTCCCGCTCTTCTGCATTAGCGAGGCTTTCCAAGTAGGTACCTGCCCCGCGATCTTGTCCACCAGCGGCTGCACCTCCGCTTTCGACAGATGCCCTACCGTCAGGGGTAATCCTAGGTACTGAATCAGGAATTCCTTAATTGGGCATCGCAGCACCTCCAGAATTGGTTGCAGATCGATTCCCTCGCATCTGATCGGCGACGCGGAGCTCTTCGCTAGATTACATCTCAGCCCGACGCTCCGCCAAACAAATTCAGTAGCTGAATTGCTGCCGACGCTTCCTCCACTGTCGGCTTGATGAACAGGACTACATCATCCGCGAAGAGCGACAGACGATGCCGTATCCCGCAGTCAGCCATGGACTCGAACAGACCTAGCTCCTCCGCCAGCCTGAATACTGCATTAAGCACATCAATCACCATGATGAAGAACATTGGAGAGCTAGGGTCTCCTTGCCGCAACCCCTTCGCATGCCAAAACTGATCCCCTGCATTGCCATTGACCAGAACCCGTGTGGATTGCGTGGATAGCATTGTGACTAGGCGTGCAAGCCAACGCGGGCCGAATCCCCTATGCTTCAGAACTTCCAGCAGAAACGGCCACGCCACCGAATCGAATGCTTTCGCGACATCCAGCTTTAGCATCAGCGCCGGCGATCTTCTTCTGTGCAAACTTCTAACAGAGTTCTTCACCATGAAGAAGTTGTCCTGAATTGCTCTCGTGTATGTAAAGGGTTTGATAGCACGTAAAGGGTTTGTCCTCTCGTGTATGTAATACTCCTCCCGATTATAGTGATACGCCTTCGTGCGTTCCGTGGTTTTTTCCCGTAAGGGTTTTCCACGTAAAAAATCTGTGTTCTTGTTCTTTGTTTGATCTACTTTCGCTGCGCTATTTTATAACAAATTTTATATGCGATAATAAATACTGATACCGATTTTCTATGAGATAATATTGATGGAATTTATATGACTCGGATCGCACGAAACATCCCCTGCGGTGTCCGTTTGGGTGACATGAGTGTCACTCAAGATCAAATCGCTCAGCCTCATCTCCGATATCACTCCCCTCGCCTCTGCCGACAAAGGCCTCACAGTTGATGAAGGTGGTGGGGTTCCGACGTGAGCATAAAAGCAATGCACAAACTATGCAAATATTGGAGGTGACATCTTCGCGGAGCTCGGAAAGTACGCGACCGACCTCTCTCCTCCCCGTCCCGTTCCATCACGCCACCGCCTCCGGCACCTCTCCCTCTCCCTCCGGCGGCTCTGCCGGCCGGAGTGGGGGGGAGGAGAGGGTGGCCGGCCCTCCTGTGCATAGTAGGCCTAGGGTTTCTTCTTGCTTTGGTGTTTTGCCGTGTTGATGCCGTCTTTTCGCCGGCGCCCAGCGATGGCGTGCGGTCGGAGCTATCACCTTGCTTCTCTCCATGGTGGAGATGGTGGAGGGTGGTCGGATCTGGCATTTCTTCTTCGAATAAGAGCTGCTCTTGGGTGCCAATCTTCGCGAATCCCGTTCCTGCTTGCTCCCATGGTGGTGGCAGAGGATGGCGACTTGGTGGATTTGGTGCCCCGTGGGGTGATTTCGTCTTGGTGTTAGGGTGCTGCGCCAGGCGGCCGATTCGGCTCTTCCTCGACATGCTCCTGCAGCGGGAGGGTGTCCAAGGCGAGCTCGGGATTGACCCCATCTTCAAGCATCGGTGCCCCCTGTTCTTCAGCTCTTACGAGCTTGTTTGCTCCTTCTTGGCCGGCCAAGGTGGCGAGGGAGGGTAGGGGACCTGCTCTGCTGCAGCTGCAGTACAAGGCTGGTGTCTCTTTTCGTGCTGCTTCGACCTGGTGTTTTCGCGCGGCACCGGGCGGCGGCGGCCGAACCTCTCCGACGAGCTCCTGAGGATGGAGAAAAAATAGATGGTTTTTGGCGCCTGCTCATTTCATAAGCGCGTTTGTTGTGCTCCCAGTGGTATGATTCCTGTCTTCCTTCTCTTGGCCGACCGTGGTGGTGAGGGAGAGGATGAAGATGGTGTTGCTGCTGGACTTGGTTGGCGGATTGGTTGGTGGAGGTGTGAGTTCGATGCTACCAGTACGGCTTGCTTGGTGATGTCGACTACCACCAGTTCATCCTTGGAGCTTCAATTGTATTCATCTAGTTGTAGCACTCCGTGTCCTTTGCTAGTTGTTGTGCATGTTGGATGTGCGTTCTTGCTGTTCGGGACATGCCGGAGGCGGGTGAGATCGTCTCTCCTGCGATTTCTCAGATTTAACAGCCAAGAACCTCCTGATTTGGGTTCGGTGTTGGACATTTCATATCTATAGCTCAATCCTTTACCTCATAGGCGTCTGCCAACGCGATTGCTGGTTGAGCCGATGGCTCTACGGTTGGCTAGATTGCGAGAGGCCCTGAAAGAGTGTGACTGCAGGTTTGTTGCGTCCGAGTTCTCGACGGACCCCCTGATAGGCTCCGGTTGTACTCTTCGGCATATCCACTATATGTTCTCACTAGCTTTTTTCGGTGCCTAGCTAGGGTTCTACTTTCAGGATGAAAGTTGTAATCACTGTTGTACTCTGCTTTGATTGCAACACGCCGCCCGACTAAACATGTGGATACCAGTAGAGATATTGCACGTATGACGCTCAACACGAAAGAATATGTGGGATCCGCATAGAGATGTTCGAGGGATTAGACGAGTTGGATTGCACTGGATCCACCGGCTACATCAAACTTTCACATCTGTGTGTATAAAGATAAACTCGTGACCTAATCACTAAGCATCGATCTTGCTAATGTACCATTGGAAAAAATTATGCAAGTGTTGCGCTTGGCATATCCCAACATCTTTGAGCACCAGATCTTTATTTTCGGGGTGATAACTGATACGTCCAAAACGTATCTACTTTCCCGAACACTTTTGCTATTTTTTTACCTCTAACTTGTGTGTTTTGAATACAACTAATGCGGACTAACGTTGTTTTCAGCAGAATTGTCCTGGTGTCTTGTTTTTGTGCAGAAAGTCAACTTTCGGGAAAAAACACCAGAAAAGATCGCAAACCTCCTATTTTACCAGAAGACTCACGGAGCCAGAAGGGGAGACGGAGATGGGCCACGAGTGGCCCAAACCACATGGTGGCGCGGCCCAAGGGCCTGCCGCGCCAGCCTATGAGGAGGGTGCCTCGGGCACCTCCCCGAGTCCCCCTTTCGACTACTTAACCCTTCTGACCTAAAAACGTCGGGGGTCGTGCACTTCATCCAGAAACATCACCGTACGCCGCCACCATCGCGAAACCTATTTCGGGGACCAGAAACTCCGTTCTGGCACTCCGCCGGGACGGGGAATTGGAGGAGATCATCGCCATCATCATCACCGACGCTTCTCCATCGACCATCCATGTTTCCCCCATCCATGTGTGAGTAATTCCCTGCTGTAGGCTGAGGGGGATGGTAGGGATTGGATGAGATTGTTCATGTAATAAGCTATAAGATCATTAGGGCATGGTGCCCAGTATCCGTTGTTAGTACTTATTGATGTTGTTGCAACTTGTTGAGCTTAATGCTTGTCACTAGGGCCCGAGTGCCATGATTTCAGATCTGAACATGTTATTGTTTCATAATGATATGCACTGTTTATTGATCATACCTGCAAGTTGTATACACATATTGTTGTCCGGAACCCGCGGTCCCAAAGTGACAATAATTGGGACAGCCGAGGGGAATGGCTGCGATGTGAGGATCACATGTGTTCACTGCGTGTTAATGCTTTGCTCCGGTTTCCACATGTGTACTCTTATCACTAGAAATTATTATGTTATCATTCATTTTCTCATACCAATATATATTTATGATCACTTGCCCTTTTTTTATCGGGTATCAAGTTATGTTATATGATTCTCAAATTTTAACTTGTTATTATGTGGAAACCTTGGCTCTGATACCACTAAAACTGTCACGCCCCAAACCACGGCCTGGGAGAATGACAGCCGCCGTACACTTATGGCGTAAGAAACCATAAGCATACAAGGCTTAAAATAGTGAAATATCATCGACAAAAGCCAAGCAAGGTCTCCACTTTACTCATATCAAATATTACAAGTACAATTTATTTTATTACATTAGCAGCGGAATCTTCTCTTATTGGTGTTTATCTTGACTACTACACTAGAGGTCACCACATGGATCCTCGTCTATCACTTCTTGATCTTAACCTTCGTCTGCGCATACCAGATAAAAATAAAAAGACGTGAGTATGTTAAACATACTCAGCAAGAACAAACACAATTTACAACCCTTTGCACATATGCATAACTCATGAAACCTCAACACTCCAAACTGCCAATTGGAAACCAGTTGGCGTAATAAACCAAATACCACCAACTGTAGTATCATCACACAAATCTCATATTTTAATATTAGTCTCTGCAGAGTATCAGCAAAATCAATTGTCATAATCCCACCTTGTGATAGTATCGATCTCTGAGAATCACGTCGCCGAGTCCCCTACTTGTGTGGGCCTTCCCATCCCACACCTTTCAGGTATCGACCGTCTCAGGCTAGATACACCACCCTTTTCCATGATTATGACCAACCATTTTGTTGATATATGATTCCATATTTTATCTTGGCGAATATATGACACACCAAAAGTGCTAAACATACAAACAAGTGCAGCTCTAGAAATATGGAAAATTAATATCAAACAAAACAGAGATAAACAAAGAAACTAGATAAAATCACTCAAGGAACATAAACCAAACAAGAGATTTCTGGTATACGCAGCTTGCCTTGAGTCTCCTTGTTAATTAAACCTCTGTCTCCTCAGAACCTAAACATGTTAGATAGTTTCTGTAAGTTTTAAGAAATATACTTATATTATTTGGTTCATGTATTAGCTCTGTTCCCATGCACGCACGAGCTAGTCATCATGATTCTTTCACTTTCTTTGTTCACGTTCCAAGTAGCATAGCTAGTTTAGTTTACTTGATCAGTTCATGCGTGTCAAGTATTTCTGTATGATCTTTATTAATCATCTGCACAAATAAATGCTCATTTTATACGCCGTCGCCGCCGGGTCGACAAGCATGGTCACAGCCGTAGCTCCGGCAGTTGTCGCGGCACCGACGGCAAGCGGTTAATTAAATTAGAGGACAGATTAATTACGGGAGACTCTATTTGACTTGTTCATCTGATTAACCATTACTCCAGTATATACGTGCAAATGTTCTTTGGCTAATTGATCAGAACTAGTGCGAAACAAGTGCATGCAACGTGCTCTGGGTAGGAATGGGATCGATGGATCTTTTAGCATGTAGGAAAATCATTCACTAATACAGCAGCTAGGAGATCAGCATGGATCGGATTAAGCACCTGAAATAGATGAGCTACCTTGCTTACCTCTGGACTCCCCACTTGATTTAATAGATTTCTACGCAGCGGCCAGCTCCTATCCTCTAAAGGCTAGATCAAAGAACAAAACAGAGCTTCGCAGAACAGAAAGAGTGGAAAGAGAGGCTAGCTTGATTGGCGATGGTGAGAGGCTTCAGCGGCAGGGCTATTTATAGTGTAGTTCTACACTGTTGGACCTGGGGAGGCAGATCCTAGTTCCAGTAAAGAATCGCCGGGATATCACTGGTCTGGAAAGGACCTCCCTGCTTGTTTATCCTATCACTTTTATTTTATTTAGCTTGGCAAGGATAAGGCTGAGCGGAAGAAAAATATCTGGCATGGTATCTTACCAACAGGCCCTTTATGTTTCTAAATTTATTTTTTCTTCTCCTTAGAACATGCTAATTCATACGTATGCCACTTTAGTGAAAGTAATTGCACATTAAACAATTTGGGTTATTACATCAATTACCAGTAGATTCCCTTGAGTCCCGGCTGCCACCGGCTGGTAGGACAGAAGATGTTGTACAAGTTTCTCATTGCGAGCACGTACGACTATATACGGAACACATGCCTACGTTTACTTAGTACTTGGATGCTTTATCATTATTATCTGCAATGCCTATGTCTTGATTATTATATGAGCTATCTTATCCATGCAGCGCCCGTTCATCCATCCCTATGCCTACAGTGTTTTAATCCTACTGTTTACTGCAATCACTACTGCTGTCTCTGTTTACTGCTGCTATTATTTCACCGCTACTACTGCTATAAAACTGTTGCTACTGATAATCTGTGTCGAGCAAGACTATTCACAGGTGCAGCTGAATTGACAACTCCGCTGTTAAGGCTCTCAAGTATTCTTTGGCTCCCCTTGTGTCGAATCAATAAATTGGGTTTTACTTCCCTCGAAGACTGTTGCGATCCCCTATACTTGTGGGTCATCAAGACTATTTTCTGGCGCCGTTGCCGGGGAGCATAGCTTTATTTGGGAGTTCACTTGTGATCTATACTGCTCGCTGAAATTTATTCATCATGGGTAAAGCTCGTGATGAGAGGGTCCATGTATTGCCCTCCACTACAAGAAAAGGTACGACACTTAGTACCTCTGCTGCTCTTGACTCACCATCTGTATTGAGTCAACTTGTTACACCACCACAATCTTCACGTGTTGGTACTACTGCTGAATCTGAAATTGCCTCTGATAATGTTGATGATGCTTCTACTGTGATTGATGAGAATATTTCATTAGGTCCACTTTTAGATGCTGCTATTGCTAAGTCTAAACAACTTGAAAATACTAGAACACCTAATGGAAGTCCTACTACTCCTGTTTATTCACCTGAGTTAAGGGATTATACTTGTGATGATGATCCTGATGAAACTTATGTGGAACTTGATGATGATTTTATTGATAAATGTAATGCTACTACTGGTGCAAGTAATATGAGAAATTTTCTTGCACAACATGCTGTTAAATACAAGTTGTCACCTGATCCTAAGTTTGCCACTTCTCCTATAAACATTAAAGATAAGGATTATGATTTTTCTCTTGATTTATCTCATATATCTATTGTTGAGAAAACTCCTTTTTGTGGCACTAAGAGTGAAAGTGCTGTAGAGCACATGAATGAGCTCTCTACTTTGAGTGGCTTATTTTCTGATGATATTAAGAAGCGTAGCTACTTTGTTGCTAAGATTTTTCCTTTCTCATTAAAAGATGATGCTAAAGCTTGGTATAACAACTTGTCTCCTGGTTCTATTACTAGTCCTACTGGTTTGCTTGATGTTTTCTTTCAGAAATATTTCCCTGCTAGTGCTAAACATGATGCTTTGCAAAGAATTTATAACTTTGACCAGGAAGATGAAGAGAAACTTCCAGAGGCATGGACAAGGTTTTGCTCTCTTATCAGAGCTCGGCCTGGACATGATTTGGAAAAGCATGATCTACTTGATATATTTTACAGTGGACTAACTATTGAATCTAGAGCATATCTGGATAGTTGTGCTAGTTGTGTTTTCAGGAAAAGAACCCCTGAAGAAGCTGAAGAATTATTGGCTAAAATCAGCCAGAATTATGATGATTGGACTCTACCTGCGCCGACCCCCACACCTACACCGACACCAATATCAAAGAAGAGGGGAGGTATGATTGAATTGAATGATGAAACAATGAGGGAGCCAAGAAGACTCTCATTGAGAAGGGTATTAAATCTGAAGATGTGAAGAACCTTCCACCTATTGAAGATTTGTGTAAGCCAATTCCTCATCCATCCATAATTGAGGTTCACTCTCTCCACAGGTTCGATGAAGGAGATATTCCCTACTCTAAACCACCTGATCAATGCTTAGATGAATTTGATAATTATGTTATTAAGCAAGATAATTTTAATATGAGAGTAGAGAATCATTTGCATGAAAATTCTCTAGCTATTAGTAAGTTGCATGATATTGTGGAGAGAACCTCCAATGATGTTAAGATGCTTATTAAACATTTCCATATGGTTCAAACTCAAATTGATCAACTCACTAAAGTGCAACAAGACATGTTAGCCAATGCTTCTAAGGAAAAATTAAAACCTGTCTATGTTAGCACTAGAAGTGGAGCTCATACTCAGGATCCTTTATATCCTGAGGGACATCCTAAAAGAATTGAACAAGATTCTCAACTAGCTGAAAATCCAGTTTCTCCTTCTAAGAAAAAGAAGAAGAAGAAACATAAAAATGTTGTAGAATCCTCTGAAACTGTTAATGATCCTAATAGTATATCTATCTCTGATGCTGAAACTGAAAGTGGTAATGAACTTGATAGTGATAAGGATAAAAATGATGCTCTTGATAAAGAAGTTAGTGAAAAGGAACCTGAAAAGCATACTAAAAACACAAAGTACACTAAGGAAGATTTCATTGCTAAGAAACATGGTAATGAAAGGGAACCTTGGGTTCAAAAGCAAATGCCTTTTCCAACTAAGAAACTAAAATCAAAGGAAGAAGAACATTATAATAAATTTGTGAATGGATGAAACCCTTGTTTTTGCAAATTCCTTTGACTGATGCTATTAAATTGCCTCCTTACTCAAAGTATATGAAAGATATTGTTTCTAACAAAAGGAAAATTCCTAATGAGGAAATTTCTACTATGCTTGCTAATTATTCTTTCAATGGCAAGGTTCCTAAGAAGCTTGGAGATCCAGGTATACCAACCATCCCTTGCTCCATCAAGAATAATTATGTTAGAACTGCTTATGTGATTTGGGAGCAGGAGTTAGTGTTATGCCTTTTTCTCTTTATAAGAGACTCTATCTTGATAAATTGATACCTACTGATATATCTTTGCAAATGGCTGATAAATCTACTGCTGTTCCTGTTGGCATTTGTGAGGATGTCCCAGTTCAAGTAGCTAACAATTGTTTAATTTTGACTGATTTTGTTGTTCTTGAAATGCCTGAAGATGATAATATGTCTATTATTCTTGGAAGACCTTTTCTAAATACTGCAGGTGCTGTTATTGATTGCAATAAAGGAAAAGTAACTTTCAATGTTAATGATAAAGAACATACTGTTTATTTCCCCAAGAAAGTTGACAAGATTTATGGAGTCAATACCATCTCCAATTTTAAAACTATCAAAGTGGGAAGTATTGATTGCCCTATATATGATCATCAAGAAGGATATCAAAACATTATGATTGGATCCATATCAATACAATACAAGGTAACATGAGTGTTCATGATGTTTAAATCATTTGTGTCATGTAAATTTATTTGGTGCCAAGACTTGATCAACCTTGCTATCAAATGTATTTGCATACATAAAAGAGCTAAACACATTTCTTTCTTCAACTTTGTTTTACCTACTGTTGTGTTACTGAACTTGCAAAGTTTTAGTTGAAACTGGTCTTTATAAAATTCTATTTCTGCTCTAAGTTTATTATTTAAATATCCAGAAAATGTGCAAAATGAAAGTTTTCAAAAATTTCTGAAAATTATACCATAAATATTAGTTTTTAAAGTGGAATGTGGGAGTGCCTGGAGCTGACCAGGGGGACCCACCATGCCACCACACCACCCCACCGCGCGGCAGGGGTGTTGGCCGCGCCGTGGCATGGTGTGGGCCCCACCTGGCCCTCCACTCACCCATCTTCCTCTCATTTCTTTCTCTCTCCCGAACAAACACACCACCATTGCTCAAACCCGTGTTCTTGCTGCTCTTGCTCGAGATTTTTCGATCTCCTTGCTCAGCCCATCTTTGTTGCTGAAATTTGGACCATTTGCTCTCCGGTATGTGACTCCTCCATTATCCAAGTAGAATTTTGTTTAGTGAGTATACCTTGAGTATTTTGCTGCTGTAGGTGACTTGTTAAGTGAGTATGCATGCTTGTTCTATGTTGATATAATCAGTTTTGATGCATGTTTAGTCCTCTAGCAAGTCATATAGTAGTTCCCCTCATTTGTATGCTTCAAAGATAATTTTTATGATATGTGTCAAAAATTTCAGAGGATGGAGGGAAATGAACACCAACTAAATCAATATGAATTGGGTTCCTGAGGTCATGGGGATCCATCGTGAAGAAGGAGTGTTCCCATCCTGCTATCCATGCTTGGAATTTATGAGAAGTTCGGGGATCTTGCGTGATTTTCGTACTCTTGTCTCTAATACAGGATTGAGTGATTTTGTAGAGGGAGAACCCTACCAATATGCAAAGTTAACTGTGTCTGTGGTGCAGGACTTTAGATTTGATTGGTCTTCACCTAACCCTATGGTTCACTATAAAATTTACAACAAAAGTGTCCACTTGCCTTTTGATGCTTTTTGTGCAGCAATTAGGGTGCCGCAATGGGGATCACGAGGGAAGATACATGGGCAACCCAAGCATTTGACGGACCTATACGAGGTAATATGTCAAGGAAGAACCTACTCAGATGAAAGCGGTAAAATTCGAAGTATTCAATTTCCATGCATTCGATATTTTGCTTACTTCATTACGAGGTGTGTACTTGCTAGGAAGACTGCAAATAAATTATCTATTCCTGATTTAGCTTTCCTAGCAGCAGCCTTGCAACATGATAAGAGTTATAATTTGGGTGCCTTGATAGCCTTTCGCATTGCTGCCAATCGCGAGAAAGGTGGATTTTGTGGAGGACTCATTGCTTCTCGTTTATTAGCTATGCATGGTGTAGTAGCTCTCCCTAATGATTTGCAGCTTCCTTTAGAGAGGCTCGATTTTGCTTCCATGGGGAGGCATGGCTTTGTTACTAGTTGGTCTACTTTGAATAATCTATCTTATGAGGTGCCTTTTGCCAAGAAGGGGAGGTGGAAAATGGTTAAATCTGAGCGAATAGTCGCTTTGCCTGCACCACGTTTGTTTGATCTTGGTTTCAGGAATGTTTGGTCAGTCACCGAGGATGAATTCGATGCACACTTGAGGGATCATGCCCTGCACACAGAGGACGATGGAGAATGGGCGGCGAGGACTCCACTCAGTTTTCCGGGACTGGGGGCTCGCGCCCCTATCCTGGGAATGCTGGACCCTCTGCCTCATCTTCCTCAGCGGAGCCGGATATTGAGCACACCCAGTATGACCCGCCGGCTTGGAGTTCTTACCCGCGTTATTATTGATCTCCACTTAGGCCAAAAGCCTAAGCTTGGGGGGAGGTATATCGACATCTCACTCATTTACATATCATATCTTGTCGATACTTTGTATATCCATGTTGCAGTTTTCTTTCTTTCTTTTTAATTGTTTACCTTTTATTGCTGCATTCCAAAACACAAAAAGACCAAAAATATTTCTGTTGTTTCTCTTCATTTGTTTCTTTAAGTTTTATTAGTTTGCTTAGTTTTAAAATTCGGTTTGTTATTCAAAAATCCAAAAATATTTTGCTTTATGTTTGTTTCTTTTTGCTCTTGTTTCAAAAACTCGAAAACCCAAAAATATTTGTTGTTTCTTTTTGGTTTTGTATAGTGTTTTCAGAGTTGGACAGCTATCCGTGACTCCGATGGAGCTTGGTTTTC
This sequence comes from Poa pratensis, assembly GCA_947311845.1. Lineage (NCBI taxonomy): Eukaryota > Viridiplantae > Streptophyta > Magnoliopsida > Poales > Poaceae > Poa > Poa pratensis. Next base: position 38,564,698 of record CAMZMU010000093.1, on the reverse strand, counting down.
ATTCTTATCATTCGAAGCAACACAAGTGAAAAAGCAATAAGGATGATCTACAACAACTTGAGTTGGGGTGAGAGGCTGGTATGAACTCCATTTGTTTTCATTTTTGTACATATACTCATCTATGTGAGCATGCTTAGTTGGTTCATGTGAGGTATATGTCATTTAGTGGATGCTTAGTAGTTCTTGTTCTCTCATGATCGGTCCCAATTTATTAATAGTGGTAGCATGTTATGTTGATGTTTGCTTGCATTGTTCTATTCATAGAGGGTATGACATTGTGGTATCCTCCTCTGAATAATTCATTTGAATTGACTTGGCACATGCTCATGCATGCGTATGACTGAAAAACAAAAGTCAATTAAGCCTTGATGATTTATTTTGACTCAGAGTTCTTGTATCACTTTTATGTCTCAATTAATTTCATTTTGTCGCAAGCATGATTATGACGGTTATTGCTCTCTTGATTGTCGCTTCCCAGTCTATTGCTAGCCTTCACTTGTACTGAGCGGGAATGCTGCTCGTGCTTCCAAAACCATGAAAACCAAGTTATTCCAAAGTGTCCACCATAAATACCTATGCATGGCATTTGAACCATTCAAGTAAATTTTCATGTGCTACCTTTAAAACCTTCAAAGTACTTCTCAATTTGTGTCAATGTTTTATAGCTCATGAGGAAGTATGTGGTGTTTTATCTTTCAATCTTGTCATTTACTTCTGACAGACTTTCACCAATGGACTAGTGGCATATACATCCGCTTATCCAATAATTTTGCAAAAAGAGCTGGCAACGGGGTGCCCAGCCCCAATTAATTACAACTTTCATTAATAATTCTCTTCACATGTTTTGCCCTGATTTATCAGTAAGCAACTTAATTTTGCAATAGACACTCCTCCATGGTATGTGAATGTTGGAAGGCACCCGAGGATTCGGTTAGCCATGGCTTGTGCAAGCAAAGGTTGGGGGGAGTGTCACCCATAATGAAACTAAAATACATGTGTAAACAAAAGAGAAGAGGGATGATCTACCTTGCTGGTAGAAATAACGTCCTTCATGGGAGCCGCTCTTGAAAGTCTGGTTGACAAGGGGGTTAGAGTACCCACTACCATTCGTTGACAACAACAAACACTTCCCAAAACAATTTTGCTTCTGTTTTAAAAATGAAAAGCTCTAGCACATGATAATCTCTGCTTCCCTCTGCGAAGGGCCAATCTTTTACTTTCATGTTGAGTCACCACCTTTCTTTGAGCACTTTCTCGAGAGCATAGTTGTCATTCTTAGTGTAATATGCTTGTCCCAGAATGTGGTTAACTATGATATAACTTTGATGCTTTTATCTTTGATATCTTTGATTCTAGTCTTCCCATGAACTTCAGAGGTGCCTGGGCATTTATGTTTTGCTGTACAAAAACGGGCAAGCGAGATACCATCTTGTCATATCCTATTATGAGCATTACAATCTTGTGAATTAATATGTTTCATGTTTGTTGCTATTAGTATGTTGGTATCTTTTCATAGTTTACATGCCTATTGAGTGACATTATTTGCATTTGCCTCATCTTGAATTGCTTAAGCATTTGTACATATAGTGAGAATATATGCATCATATGAAGCAAATGTGTTCATGAAAGTCTTTTATCGCACTCAGTTGTTAACTGAATTGCTTGAGGACAAGCAATAAGCTAAGCTTGGGGGGAGTTGATACGTCCAAAACGTATCTACTTTCCCGAACACTTTTGCTATTGTTTTACCTCTAACTTGTGTGTTTTGAATACAACTAATGCGGACTAACGCTGTTTTCAGCAGAATTGCCCTGGTGTCTTGTTTTTGTGCAGAAAGTCAACTTTCGGGAAAAACACCAGAAAAGATCGCAAACCTCCTATTTTACCAGAAGACTCACGGAGCCAGAAGGGGAGGCGGAGATGGGCCACGAGTGGCCCAAACCACATGGTGGCGCGGCCCAAGGGCCTGCCGCGCCAGCCTATGAGGAGGGTGCCTCGGGCACCTCCCCGAGTCCCCCTTTCGACTACTTAACCCTTCTGACCTAAAAACGTCGGGGGGTCGTCCACTTCATCCAGAAACATCACCGTACGCCGCCACCATCGCGAAACCTATTTCGGGGACCAGAAACTCCGTTCTGGCACTCCGCCGGGACGGGGAATTGGAGGAGATCATCGCCATCATCATCACCGACGCTTCTCCATCGACCATCCATGTTTCCCCCATCCATGTGTGAGTAATTCCCTGCTGTAGGCTGAGGGGGATGGTAGGGATTGGATGAGATTGTTCATGTAATAAGCTATAAGATCATTAGGGCATGGTGCCCAGTATCCGTTGTTAGTACTTATTGATGTTGTTGCAACTTGTTGAGCTTAATGCTTGTCACTAGGGCCCGAGTGCCATGATTTCAGATCTGAACATGTTATTGTTTCATAATGATATGCACTGTTTATTGATCATACCTGCAAGTTGTATACACATATTGTTGTCCGGAACCCGCGGTCCCAAAGTGACAATAATTGGGACAGCCGAGGGGAATGGCTGCGATGTGAGGATCACATGTGTTCACTGCGTGTTAATGCTTTGCTCCGGTACTCTATTAAAAGGAGTACCTTAATTACCAGTAGATTCCCTTGAGGCCCGGCTGCCACCGGCTGGTAGGACAGAAGATGTTGTACAAGTTTCTCATTGCGAGCACGTACGACTATATACGGAACACATGCCTACGTTTACTTAGTACTTGGATGCTTTATCATTATTATCTGCAATGCCTATGTCTTGATTATTATATGAGCTATCTTATCCATGCAGCGCCCGTTCATCCATCCCTATGCCTACAGTGTTTTAATCCTACTGTTTACTGCAATCACTACTGCTGTCTCTGTTTACTGCTGCTATTATTTCACCGCTACTACTGCTATAAAACTGTTGCTACTGATAATCTGTGTCGAGCAAGACTATTCACAGGTGCAGCTGAATTGACAACTCCGCTGTTAAGGCTCTCAAGTATTCTTTGGCTCCCCTTGTGTCGAATCAATAAATTGGGTTTTACTTCCCTCGAAGACTGTTGCGATCCCCTATACTTGTGGGTCATCAATAACCTAGGACTGATATTAGTTGATTGTACCTGACAAGGTGGTGTTTATTCATCGTTTTCATTGTTTAAGGCTTTGCTCTTTGTTTGGAGATTGCTCGGACTTGCTCTCGTGGATGAAAACCCTTGACCTGGCCATCAGTGATTAGATCTGGTGACAACGATACTTGTGTCGTTTTCTTTTCATGGAGGCGTCCCTTTTGTAGACTGTGTGCTCTCAAAGGAGTACATTCAGGGAAGCATGAAGTACGTCTTAGGTCCCCTGATTAAACCGACTCAATGGGAAGAGAAGGTTGTGCGTCACGGTGTACCTAACAACCATGTCGACACCGACGGCGCCCACCTGGGGACACGCGACGGGCAGAGGGAGGCAAACTCGCCGTCCTCGTACAAGCTGGATTTGTGGCGAAGGTCACGATTTGACAAAAAATATAGAAATGGGTGTTTTCGCACAAACAAAATGACACGTGTAAACACTACAGTGATTTGAACCTGTTTTGCACCTCTATGACAAGTTTAAAAAATATTTAAAACCACTATATTAAGTCAGCAAGCCGCCTCATCAAAAACCTTCCAGTCCCTTTAGGTACCCTGCTAAGGAAAAGAGTGCGTAAGAAACTTGCCGCTTTAAGCATCCACAATAGTTACATCGTTGATTACATAAGGAAGAATAAAACCCGGAGGATCTCCATCCCAGCTAACTACAGATTGGGAATTATATGAAAACTTCGCTAGTTCATGGGCCACCTGATTAGCTTCTCTTGGGCAATGATAAAAAAATAACTGAGTCCAACGTATGAGCCATCATAAAGCATTCAACAAGTATAGCAGAAAAAGGGCTCCAAATTTCAATCACAGCATTACACGCCTGAATTAATTCCAGAGAGTCAGATTCAATCGTAATCTTGGATATCCCCATACTTTCTAGGAACTTCAGACCTTCCAGAAGTGGAGAATCTTCGGCAGTCGTAGAATTCAGTAGACAATTCAGTACACAAGCATAACCAGCAATCGCCTCACCGTTGTGATCTTGGGGAACCATACCAAAGCTCCAGTTCCATCTACATGGAATGAGGCATCAATATTAAGCTTCAGTTGTCCCCTTGCCGGCTTCCTCCACACAATATCTTTCGCCACTACCAAAGAAGAAGTTGATGGTATGAAGTTTGATGTGAGAGCACTAATGGCAAAAGCCGTACGAGTCGGGTCTGCCACGGTTTCACCCTTCACAATATCTCTACGTTGCCACCATATGTACCAACACGCCACTGCTAAGGATTCCTGCAAATGGAGCATGCCCAACACCGGATTTTTCTGTTTCGGCCTGCATATCAAATCTTCAAGTACCGTGGAACCAGAGTGCTCAGCAATCAGATTCTGATCGATGTACTCCATGACAAGATAGTGGACCGGTTGACCCCAATTTACAAGTTTTTGTATGAGTTTGCACGTAGCGGGCAAGTTGTTGTATGAAACCGACATCCACGGTACTTTACTAAAGCATGAAGTATCTATCCATAGCTGTAGAGACACGATTTTTCTAGCGGCGCCGTGGGCTACGGTCACGGATCGACCGTTCCTTGGTCGCTTGCGATTCGGGCTACGAACCCCGGTATTCTTCTTTCTTGTTGGGGTATTTGTTGCCGTAGCAGTTCCCTTTAGGATACGCATTCATGACACGTACAGAATACATGCCTGACCGACTCGTTCCATTAATATCGAACCAGTAGCCACCCACCCTCTCTCTGTCGAACATTTCTCTCCTCTCGCTGCATCTCGATCCAGAAAATGCGGCGCCGGCGCTGCTGCAGCGGCGTGACGGCAAGCCAGCCGCCGGAGTGCTATAGTTTAAGCTACGAGACGGCGCCGCCATTCCATTCGCGAGGCAGCGGCGGTGTGCTGCGACGGAGGTACGACGAGCTGGCGTGGCGACCGACGAGATGGTGTCCGGAACGACGGTGAGGCTGCAGGCCTACGGCCGGAACGACGGCGAGGCTGCGCGCATGCGGTAGGGCGAGACGAGGACGGAGGCGGTGGCGCCGATCCATCCAGGCGAGGTTGGCTACCTGCTAGTAGTAGATAGAGTTTGCGTGTAAATATTTTCGTCTGTTTTTTGGAGCCTCTCAGCGGGAATTTTCATCAGCTTTTCCTGACGTTTGTGTGTACTGTTCTACTGATCTCCTGATAGATGGATTTGTTGTTTTGTTCTCGCCTCTAATGCATCTAATTGGTTAGCTAGCACCAGTTTGACAGGTGTATTTGGTTTTAGTGTATGACTTAGTTTTCAGAAAAGAATGAAATATATGTCAATTATTTTTGATACCGAGATGTTCCAATTTCATATTAGAAGCATGCTTGTAACATATCTGGTTGGGTTGATTTATCTTATCAAACATGGATCTGTTAGTTATGCCATATATGAATCAGAAAAAAGATGTCGCATATTTTCATATTATATGTCATAGTTTGTTGATATAATACTGGTATGCATAAACAAAATTATTGATTTTTGGACCATATTTGATATGACACAAATTTACTAAATATATGTCATATTTCTTTGATACCAATATGTTACAGAACCCATACTTGACGAATGTCTTGTTCAATTTGAGTATCTCACAAATTTTTGAAACTTTTCCTGAAACAAGCTGAAACTATTTTAAAAAAAAGATATACATGTGTGAATTATATATATTTCATAGTTTGTTGATATAAAACTGGAATCCATAAACAAAATAATTGATTTCTAACACATAACGGGATCATATTTGTTGTGCCACAAATTTGTAAATGTATGTAATATATGTCATATTTTTTGATACAAAGATGTTACTGAAGCCGTATTTGAAAAATATCTTTTTTGAATTGTGTAGCTCACAATATTTGAATCTTTTTGAAGTTTTTCCCGAAATGAACTGGAATTATTTTAAAAAAATATATACATGTGTGTGAATCATATATGTAAGTTCTATACACTTTTTAAAAATTATTACGAAACATAAAATTTAATCGGCATCAGAAATAGTTATGATAGATTTATGGGATAAGCTGGCTCGAATGGGCGAGGAGCCCTCTGCCTTCAATGTGGACAGGGAGCGTGGCATGGCAGCAGTAATTGCAATCACGTGGGTAGGCCCAAGTGAGAAATACAGGATGGGGTAAAGGTGGAAAGAATATAATACAACCAAATGTGGACCCACGTATAATCATACATCTGATCGTGGCTTGTTCTGATTGGCTCAGTGCACACCGGTAGAATTGCATTTTCGGTAGCGGTAGCTGTAGCTGTAGTGCTCTTGCTCATAGACTCAGATCTCACCAAACTAGTAGTTGTCCCCAGTAGTAATAAAAGCTCCACCAACCGACGGCCGAGCTCAAGGCAATATTTAGAAAAAGCAATCGAGAAAGAAAGAGGAGCAGCCAGCATTATACTGTCAATGACAAATCCGACCATCGTCCTGCTGCCCGTCTGGGCGTCGGCCACTTCATGCCCATGATCGAGGCCGGCAAGCGGATGCTCGAATGCAGCAGCGGCGCCCTCTCGCTCACAGTGCTCCTCATGCCAGCGCCGACGGCGCAGGCCGCGTCCGACATCGCCGGCCACATACGCCGTGAGGAAGCCGGCGACGTCGACATCCGTTTCCTCCACCTTCCGCACGTCCAGCTCCCGACCGACCACACCGGCATCGAGGAGTTCATCTCCCGCATAGTGCAGCTCCACGTGCCCCATATCGGGACCGCCATATCCGGCTTGACGTCTCCGTGGCCGGTCTCGTCGTCGACATCTTCTGCACGCCGGCGCTTGACGTGTCCCCCGAGCTCGCCGTGCCAGCCTACGTGTACTTCACCTCGAGCGCTGCGATGCTGGCGCTGCTGTTGCGCTCGCCGACGCTCCACGAGGAGGTGGAGGGGGAGTTCGAGGAGATGGAAGGCGCGGTGGACGTGTCCGGGCTCCCGCCTGTTCCGCCGTCCTTCCTGCCGGGGGCTATGCTGAACAGGAAGATCTCGACGTACACATGGTTCGTGTACACAGGAAGGCGCTACATGGAAGCCGAGGGCATCATCGTCAACACTGCGGCGGAGCTCGAGCCGGGGGTCCTCGCTGCCATCGCCGGCGGCCGGTGCACGCGCGGTGCCCACGCCCCCACCGTGTACCCCATCGGGCCAGCGATCTCGATAAGCCCGCCAGCTGAGCAGCGGCACGAGTGCGTGCGTTGGCTCGACGCGCAGCCTCCGGCCTCTGTCCTGTTCCTCTGCTTCGGGAGCAAAGGGTTGTTGTCAGCAACGCAGGTGCACGAGATAGCCCATGGCCTGGAGCGCAGCGGGCACCGCTTCCTGTGGGTGCTCCGTGGCCTGCCGGGGACACCTCGTTCGGCGCACGAGACCCCACCGACGCGAACCTTGCGGAGGCGCTCCCGGAGGGGTTCATGGAGAGGACAAAGGAGATAGGCTGGTGTGGCCGAAGAGAGCGCCTCAGAAGGAGATACTCGCCCACGGCTTCCGTCGGGGGATTCGTCACGCACTGCGGGTGGAACTCCATCCTGGAGAGTCTCTGGTTCGGCGTGCCGATGCTGCCGTGGCCGCTCGACGCCGACCAGCATTTCAACGCGTTCGCGTTGGTTCACGACATGGACGTGGCCGTACCGTTAAAGGCGGACAGAAAGCAGGAGAATTACGTCGCCGCTGCAGAGCTGGAACGGGCGGTTAGGTCCCTGATGGGCAGTGACGTGGGGAGAGAGGCGAAGAAGAAGGCCATGGAGATGAAACTCGTGTGCCGGAATGCTGTGGAGCAGAGTGGGTCTTCCTACGCTTCGTTGGAGAAGCTCTCCGAGCAGCTCCTCAGAGGTGCGGTGCTACCGACGAAATGAGGCACTTTCGCTTGTCCGAATGCTAAGACGCCATCAACGCATAAGTATCAACTGTATCCTCTCTAATTATGATATGTTTGCCCTTGTGTTTCAAGTAACTCCAAGGTGTCGCTGTAATGTTTCTTTTGTCCAACCGTGTTTGTGTGGTGCTTTCGGGAATGAATGAATTTACATGTGTTAGTTTTCAGTATTGTTAACGTCATGGCAATAGGTTCATCATCCGAACGTGTATATGAAGTTTTGTGTGCTGTCCACTTTGGTATAAAACATGAACATGAAATTTGGTTACACTGAAGTCATGAAAGTAACCAAATAGCACTGTGCGTAGCACTGTCTGGGCAGCATGTCTGCTGTTTGGTTTCTTACAAGCATTTCAGGACCTCGACAGTGCTACACACAGTTTTCAGCAAAACGAAACTTGCAACAGGGGCGATGCCCTTTACCTCTAAAAAAAAAAAAGTAACCAAATAGCAGCAGACACAAGGTAGCCCCAACGAAAATGTTCAAGGCAAACTAAAAGATACTGCATATCAAGTGTCTGTTCACTCTAATTCCTGCCACTGAAGATGTGAATTGTGAAAGCTAGTGTAGTAAGAGCGTAGAATTGGTTGTCCCTCTGCAAAAGCCAGAAACTTGAACAATGATATTCATATTGTTCTCATATTGTTCATCGCCATAAAAAGTCTGATTGAACGGTGCATATTGTGAAAACTGTAGATTGGATTGGAACGGTGCCTTGGACTCGGCCCGGTTACGTGTTAATTTATAGCCACGAAGGGCTCAGGATTACAACGATTTGGTTACAGCCTTGATAGGCAAGTTACAGCCTTGATACGCAAGGATACAATCAAGAGTTCGTTACATCATACCGACCTCTTGTTACAACAGAAATAATCCTAACGTACAAGCCTTATCGTTTAACATCCTCCCTCAATCTCAACGTCTCCAGGTTGAGATTGTTCTTGAAGGCTTGTAGCTGTCGCACTTGCAATGGCTTGGTGAAACCATCCGCCACTTGATCATGTGTTGAAATAAATCGTATGTCCAACAACTTTTGTGCAACTCTTTCTCTTACAAAATGAAAATCAATCTCTATATGCTTTGTTCTCGCATGGAACACGGGATTTGCAGAAAGATATGTTGCACCCAAATTATCGCACCACAGACATGCTGTTTCAGGATGACTAATACCAAGTTCATCAAGTAATGATTCAACCCATATTACTTCAGCTGTGGCATTTGCCAATGATTTATACTCAGCTTCTGTGCTTGATCGTGACACTGTGGCTTGCTTCCTCGCACTCCAAGATATCAAGTTAGAGCCAAAAAATACAGCAAAACTACCAGTGGAACGTCTGTCATCAGGACATCCTGCCCAATCAGCATCAGAAAAAGCACTCACAAGTGAAGACGATGACTTACTGATCTTAAGACCAGTGGCCAAAGTTCCTCCAAGATATCTCAAAATCCTCTTAACAGCTGTCCAATGCAAAGTGGTAGGAGCATGTAAAAATTGACAAACTTTGTTGACAGAAAACGAAATATCAGGTCGGGTCAATGTTAGATAGTGTAAAGCTCCAACAATGCTCCTATACCGTGTTGAGTCCTCAACACCCAACAATTCCCCCGTATGCAGGGACAGCTTCTCTGTAGTGGAGATAGGAGTACTCGATGGTTTACACCCCTTCATCCTACACGTGTCAACACATCTGGCATACTTCTCTTGGGTTAGCACGATACCATCAACAACCTTTTTAACTTCAATACCCAAAAAATAATTAAGATCACCCAAATCCTTTAGAGCAAATTCATTCCGTAAATCGCTCAATAAGGCACTAGTAGCCTCATGACATGAACTTGCAACAATTATATCATCAACATATATTAGCATAAAAATGGTGACCTTTCCCTTCCTGTAGAAGAAGAGCGATGTATCTCCTTTGGACGGCATAAAACCAAGCTGCTGAAGTTTTGTACTTAACCTGGAATACCATGCTCGAGGGGCCTGTTTCAGGCCATACAAAGCTTTATCCAATCTGCAAACATAATGCGGTTTACTTTTATCCTCATACCCAGGAGGCTGCCGCATGTACACTTCCTCAAGAACACCATGGAGAAACGCATTCTGTACGTCCAACTGACGAAGACTCCATCCCCTGGAGACAGCAATAGACAAGACAAGCCTGACAGTAGCTGCTTTTACAACCGGACTAAAGGTGTCCTCATAATCAGTGCCATAACGTTGCTTAAAACCTTTTGCTACTAGTCTAGCCTTATATCTATCTATGGTACCATCTGATTTCCTTTTAATTTTATAGACCCATTTGCAATCTATAATATTTCTACTTTGACTAGGTGACACTAGATGCCAAGTTTTATTTCTCATTAGTGCCCCATATTCATCATCCATAGCATTTTTCCACTTATTATTTTCTAATGCTTCACGCAAACTTGCAGGTTCAAGCGTGTTAGTAAGACATGCATATCTGATGGTACCATCCCTAGGAATAAATGGGCGAAATATACCACTTTGGGACCTTGTTTTGCTCTGCTGGGTGCAGCTGGGGCTTGTTGATGTGCGTATGGGCATGACACATGATGGGAAATACCAATTTTGGTAAAAAAGGAATTGAGGCGCTCATACTCGCCACCCCAGTCTGTTTGCATCGCAAGAATTTTCCGATCAAACTGACGTTCCACTAGATTCTGAAAATCATGAAACTTTTGAAAAACTTCAGATTTGTGTTTAAGCAAATATATCCAAGTAAACTTGCGGAAATCATCAATAAAACTGACATAATATTTCTTTCGTCCAACAGACTCAATGGCAGGACCCCAAACATCCGAAAAAACAAGCTCCAAAGGAGCACTAGATTTACTAAACGATTTGGGATAGGGAAGTTGATGACTTTTGCCTTTTTGACAGGCATCACAAACCGAGTCATCACTTGACAAACTAGAACAAGGAAGATTATTTTGGCTAAGTACTTTATTGACTATGATCGATGATGGATGACCTAAACGAGCGTGCCACCTCTCCGATGATGGTTTGATGGCACCAAGGGCATGCTTGCTTGAGCTGGATGGACTGGACGAAAGTGGGTAGAGACCTCTCCTACATCTGCCTTGAAGAAGAGTGTTCTTCGTTTCCCGATCCTTTACAAAAAACGAGAAAGGGTGAATTTCCACAAAGACATTGTTATCATGTGCAAGACGATGTGCGGACAAAAGACTTTTGTTTGCTTCAGGAACATGAAGGATGTTATTTAGATGAAGGTCACGATCAGGAGTATGAATAGCTGAATGACCAATGTGGGCGATGTCCATACCTGAACCACTGGCAGTGTGAACCTGTTCGTTGCCATTGTATCTGTCACGGATGGTCAACTTGTTGAGGTCGCTTGTGATGTGGTCGGTGGCGCCGGAGTCGATGTTCCAGTTGGTGTCGACGCCGTAGTTGTACATGGAGACTGCACTAGCGCTCTTCTCCATGACGGGGACGAAGTCGGGGTTGAACCTCTCCCAACACTTCCCCACAGTGTGGCCGATCTTGCCACAGAGTTGGCAGCGTGGTTTAGACCCGTCGCCTCCATTGCCACCATTGCGGTTGTGACCGCTGTTGCCGTAGTTGTTGTTGCCGTAGTTGTTGTTGCCGCCGTTGCCGTGGTAGTTGCTATCGTTGCCGTGGTAGTTGCCGCGGCCACCACCGTAGCCACGTCCTTGCGGAGGCGCACCTCCACCACACGGCCGCCGCCGTAGTTGCCGCGTCCTTGGCCGCCTCCACGGCCACCACGCGTGGCTGCATTCACCGATGACTGAGAGCCACCGTTGAGAAGATCCAGCCTCATCTCGTACGAGAGAAGCTGCGAGTAGAGATCGACGACGGTGATCGGTTCCTCGCGGGAACAGATGGCGGCGACGATGGCGTTGTAGTCGGAGTCGAGGCCTGCCAGGATGTAGGAGACGACATCTTCCTCATCCAGCTTCTTTCCGGCCCCCTCCATCTCATCCGCAAGCGAGCGGATCTTGGTGAAAAACTCCGCCATGCTCTGCGTCCCCTTTTGGGAGTTGGCGAGGCTGATGCGGAGGTTGACAGTCTTGGCACGGCTGTGAGCATTGAACATGCCCTCAATGGCCGCCCACATGGTCGCCGAGCTCGTGTTGTTGACGACCTGCTGTCCAATTTCTCGAGAGAGGTAGTTAGTAGGAAACTAAGGACCTGTTGGTCCTGTGCGATCCAAATACCATACAGAGGGTTTGGTTCTTCGGTCTCGACGGTGTCCTTCGTCACCTTGACCTTCTTCTCCGGCGCCTTCATCTTCGGGTCGAGGAAGTCTTCCATCTGCGCTCCTCGAACAGCCGAGAGGACCTGAGCTTTCCACAGGATGTGGTTGCTCTTCGTCAGCCTCTCAGTCACGCCTTGACCGAACGGATTGCCGCCGCCGTAGCGAGGGGCTGCCCTGGAGCTCGCCATGGACGTATCGCTGAGGACCAGCTCTGATACCATGTGAAAACTGTAGATTGGATTGGAACGGTGCCTTGGACTCGGCCCGGTTACGTGTTAATTTATAGCCACGAAGGGCTCAGGATTACAACGATTTGGTTACAGCCTTGATAGGCAAGTTAGCCTTGATACGCAAGGATACAATCAAGAGTTCGGTTTACATCATACCGACCTCTTGTTACAACAGAAATAATCCTAACGTACAAGCCTTATCGTTTAACACATATTGCTAGTTTGTTCACAGACCTATGAAGGGACAATGGTGCTCAAACTGGTAACACTGTTGTAAAATATAATGCATACATTACAACTTCTTGATGGAAGATTCAATCAAGACATCTGTTTCGTTTTGATACCATCGAGACAGAGCACTAGGCATAAAACAAATTCGAAGGAAAATGATGTTTATTTCATTCATACGAGAATTTCATTACATGATAGGAGTTCATCCATGATCCCAGACATCAAGGGTTACATTCGGATGACAACGACTCACGAAGCTTTGCAACCATGACGAGTCTCGGCGGTAATCGGGTGGAAGGCGCCACTTAATCACTTAGTGGGTGGCATGTTCTTCACCTGGTCCAAGGCGATCCACATGGTTTGATCACGAGGGAGTTGCCCTTGTAGATAACTTCACTTCGTTGCTACAGAACAGTGAAATGCATACTTAATGAGAAAACATGGCAAGGTAGAAAACAAACACCCCACTAGTAACAGGTGTTTTCTCGATTCTCATAGACATCAACATGAGCAGCATCTAACAGGAGATGAAAGTAAAATGGAAATCAACCCAGCGTTCATATCACAACTACTTATCGATGACCAGCCTAAAGAAAAAGATCATACATGTACAAGTGCAGAAAATATACAGACATGGTGTTTGTCTATCAATAAATGTTTCTTGCCCAGCAGAAGCTAGAGAGATTATGTGATGTTTTCAGCATCCATTGTTTGTTGTCCAGCAGAACTACAGAGATTATGTGCTGTTTTCACCATTTTAAATACAGTAGACAACATTCATACCACAAGTGCGTATCAATGACTAGATTGAAACACCAAAGCTATAACTCTCTCACCTTGACACCTTGCAGTTTCGTTCACTACATGCCAACTGTCCGAGTACTTTGGGTACCATCGTACTTTGGGTACCATCACTACCAGGTCGTTGCTCAAAAGATGCAGAACAAGAACTATTATTATTACTAATGAGACTTTAAAGAAATGAGATGAAGAGCTTCAATTTGAAACCAACCTGCAAGCGGGCTCGGATAACCTGCAATTCCAAAAACCATAGTTGGTATATCTAGTGAGAAGGCGGCAGCATACCTTTTTTTTTGTTTAATAAGGGCAGCATACATTTATGAAGTTGATGGGAATAGACAGAACTTAAAACTTGCCTGATAAGGATAAGTAAGCAGAAGACAATGAAGGCAAATGCATATCAGACAAATTAACTACCTATCTAGCTGATTGTGAATGTACTTCAAAGCAGACATATCTGGACCTGAATGTTCTAAAAATATTGATTGCCCTAAATTAACTTATGCAGCATACAATATGTATGTATTTTCTGAAAATGTGGGTTCTAAGAAATAATATTGGTATATTACGTAGAGAACCTATAATGGACTAATTGACGATCTTAACATCAAAGTGAGAAGACTATCCTATGTTTCACAATTCACATTGTATCATGTTAAGGCACGCTGAGACAGAACATCAGAAAAATGTTGGTCATAAGTAGCTTAAGCAACATAGTTTAAGAAGTAAATAAATATAAGAACTGAATTATCAAGGGGAACATGCATGTCTATACTACACAAAATTGAACTGGATGTTTTAATGCCTGAGCACGTGTAATCAGTTGGTACCAATAAATCCTCCCTGCCTCTGTTGTCTGCCATTGTTTGTTTACTTTTGGCATATATCATAGCCTTGCGAAGTTCCTCGTAGGCTGTGAACTGTATCTCACCATGGGTCACCTTTGAAGCACGGCACAGCCATAAACATTAATGCATGTTTTTGTCAACCATATCTGAGTAAAACAGAAGAAATAATTATTTAGAACCTAACAGTTCAAGCATATGCATCTTTACTAACTGAAACTAGTATAGGCATCTTTACTAATTGAAACTAGCACAGTTTGGAACACCAGCATTGACAGGCATATTGCATAAACTAGAAACAAAATACTGTTAGCTGCCCTTCTTAGTTCCTTTTCTCCCTTAGAACTTAAGAATGATCTCCATAACAAAGTAATTTCGGACATTAACATAGCAATAGGAAAAATAACTAGGGAAAATCCAAATAACAAGATTTTTATGTTCTCTAGTTGGAGCCATAAAAAGATACTAACCAGAGCATAGCTGCAAATCTTATAGGGTACACCTTACAGAAAGCATATGATGCTACAAACTCAAGTGTTACTTGAAAGAAATAAATCCATACAATGAGTGGTAGTGATGAGACATACTTTTGGGTAGAGAAAAACGAATAAATTGAGGTGACGAAAAATATATAATTCCAAGTCCAGGACTAATCTACAAGTGCAATAATATTCAGAGAAGACATTAATCTATGGAAAACCTCCCACCCATCCACCGGCAATAGTCTAAATGCAAGTTCAAACAACAGCCTACAGTATATAGCTTTAAACAGCCGTAAAACCATAATGCAAGTAGTGCGAGTTCCTCGACAATCTATCTATCATTCCATCACGAAACAGTCACAAGTTTTCTAGAAATAAGATGTCAGCGTAGTGGGCCCTGAGAACTTGATAGCTTCGATGTCACATCTGAGACTTGGGCAGATCTGAGACTAGTAATACACCTGGGACTACGAGAGCCCAATCAGCAATGTGATAGTGTGACAATATCAGCAGCTCACATAATTTCAGTGCAGAGCATCACAGAATGAGCTAGTGAATCATGAAAAATAGCAATTCAAAATCAAATACAGTACGTAGGTAACAGATGGGCTGCTAGACAATATCACGAACACCTCGTGAGCAAACAATACTACGCACGCAGTTAAATCGAACCCACCCCACCCCAAATTTCCCAGCAAACCACATCTTACACAGCCCACCAACGATAGGTTGGGGATGGAAGAGGGCACATCTCTCGCCGGCTCGCCGCAGAAAACGACAATCCCCCTCGCAACGTTACTCCTCCGGCTGCCGCGGGAAGAGCCAATGGAGAGGCGCGCGCGGGGGTTAGGGTTCGGGCGGGGGAGCGAGGAGGGTCCAGGTGAGGGAAGGGAAGTCGAACTGGGAGGGATACCAATCCCAGTACTAGTCGTAATCGGATCCCAAGTTAGTAAGTTACAAACACAGCGGCGACGACTCAACTCGGATCCGGAACGGCGGAGAGGAATTCGACTCCAACCGACCTACTTCTGCATCAATAAAAGGCCGAGCACCCAGCATTGTCGATACATACCAAGTTCCAATTTCAAAACCAGCAAGCCGCAGAAACAAAAGCGCGAGCGAGACCGAATTCTAGCGAGAGCAATGTGCGACGTCGCGAACTCCATGCGCTACTGCCCGGACTGCCGCCGCACGGTCCTGGTGTCCCGCGACCACGCCGCCGGGGACACCGTCTGCACCTGTGCGCGCGCGTGATCGGGCAGCGCTACGTCGACCAGTCCTTCGAGTGGCGCGCCTTCCTCGACGACGTTGGGGGCGTTGACGGCCGCGTCGGCGGGGCCACCGACCATTTCCTCGCCAACGCCGGCAATCCCGCCGCCACCACCACCCCATACCCTGCCTCGGCAGGCAAGGCGCAGTCTCCCGAAGCCAGCGACAACGACACAGACGGAGCAGAGGGCGCCTGCTTACCGAGGATGCGCGGCGCGGGCGGCGCTGCACGACCCGCGGCCATGCCGAAGATGCGCGGCGCGGTGCTCGACAAGTCGCTCGCCGACGCGTTCCACTCCATCGACGACATGGCGGCGCGGCTGGGGCTCGCGGCGGCCGTCAGGGACCGCGCCAGGGAAGTGTTCAGGAAGCTGGAGAACGCCAAGGCGTTCCCCAGGGGCGGCAAGTGCCGGAACCGGGACGCGCTGTACGCGGCCTGCCTCCATATCGCGTGCCGCGCCGTGGGCACGCCCCGGACCTTCAAGGAGCTGGCGTCGGTCACGGGCGACAACGCCACGGCCGGGATCAAGGACATTGGGAGGCTCGTCAAGCACATCAAGGTACGTTTCGGGGAGGACGACGGCGGGGAGGCGGTGATGGGCGCCGTGGTGCGGGCGGGCGACTACCTGAGCCGCTTCGGCTCGCTGGTCGGTATGGACGACCAGGAAGTGAACGCGGCGTTGGAGGCGGCGGGAGGCTGGAGAAGAACCTGGACGTGAGGCGCAACCCCGATTCAATCGCTGCCGCCATCATCTACATGTCGGTCCAGCGCGCCGGTGCTGGGAAATCCATCCGTGACGTGTCGACGGCCACCGGCGTCAGCGAGGTGACCATCAGGAGGTGTACAAGGACCTGAGCCCACACGCCGAGCTGCTATTCGGCTAGCCAGATGTTGATCCTTGGCATATGTGGTTAGCATGTACAAATTCAGATTTTTCTTTTCTCTTGTAAATAGCATATGCATTGCGGCATGAAAGAATATGAAATCAGATTCGTCAATGTTAGTCTTGTCTTGTGTGTGTACGAGGTGCAGGCCAACTATAAACCTATAGTGTACTTTTCCTTAACAGAAATTTTCGGTAGTCGTTGCGGTTCTTCCATACCCACAATAATATCATTGGCATGTACGAATTCAGATTTTCTTTTTCCTTATTGTTACATTGTACTAAGTGTCACGCATTGGGTCACGAATGAATACGAAATCAAATTCGTCAACGTTGGTAGCCATTTCAGTTCTACGCTTCTAAACGAAACTGCTTGGATTTGATCTTCGGGGGCGAAAACCTAAGGCTTAACGCTTTGTATGGTTGTTAGGGGAGGAAAAACCAGGTTATAACATATCCCAAGAGGGGATTTTATGGTGCATCCCTGGGAGGATGCCCTCTTTCCCAACAGGAGGGAAAACCCCAGGGACACAGAGAAGAGTAAGAATTTAGATGGGAGGCCATAATTCCAAAATTCTTGCAGCAAATCATCCTCCCTTTAATTGCGAATCAAGTGATGGCCTGAACTCTTTTTTGGTGCTAATGTAAGAGCAACCATTACAATTAAGGGCATCTCCAGCCGTTGTGCCCCCCAGGCCGAAATCCGGCGCTATTTTGGGCCGCCTGGGGGGCAACGGCGCTATTTCACGCCCTGGGGGTGGCGTTTTCCCAGTCGTGCCGAAACCCAAGATTTGGGTCCAAAAATTCAAAAAACACAATATGGCAAAAATAGCTAATTTAGGCGAATTTCATTCATATATGGGGAAATTCGCAGTTCTTGCCGATTACATAGTAATAAACTTAAAATACAAATTAAAAAAAACTTAATTTAGGCGATCTACACGCCGTTCTACATGCCCAGCTGGTAGAAGACAGTGTGGTCGCCGTCGTCGCCGTCGGAGTCGTTTGGGCCTCCGGCGCCACTGGGGCCTTGGCCGTCGTCTCCGCCATGCCACCTGCTCTGCTCGGCCCGGGCGCGCTAGGTGCGTCGTTCTCGTCGTCCTCGTCGAGGATGATGTAGGGCGGGGACGGCGGGGAGATGGAAGGCGATGGCGAGCTAGCTGGGGGCTGAACGATGAGCCGCCGCCGTGCGCTGGCGCTCCACCTCGTCGAGGAGACGCTGCTGGCGCTCCACCTCTTCCTTGGCGTGCATCTCGCGCGACCAGGCTTTGGTGAAATCGTCGTCCGCCGGGAGGACGTCGTTGAGGGAGGCGGCGATGGCGAGCTTCTCGCCGGGGAACTCCTCCGAGTCCTCAGGCGTCTCCATCTTGATCGCCGCCCTGACGTAATCGGGCGGTGCTTCCCAATCCCTCATCGGGGCCTTCTTCTTCTTGGATGAAGCCTGGCCGGTGCCAGGCTCCGTCTTGGGCCTGACGAGGTGGAGGTGGCCACGGAGCGGCGACCGGAGGCGGCGGCCAGAGTTCAGGATGACCCCGCTGGTGGCTCTAGGTCAATAGTGCCAGAACAATGCTTGTACGTCACACGTCAGTTGGGAACCCCAAGAGGAAGGTATGATGAGTGCAGCAGTAAGTTTTCCCTCAGTATGAAACCAAGGTTTAATCGACCAGTAGGAAAACGAGGTTTGCTTCGAAGGTGTTGGTGAGGAGTGTAGTGCGGCGCAACACCAGGGATTCCGGTGCCAACGTGGAACCTGCACAACACAACCAAATTACTTTGCCCCAACTTAACAGTGAGGTTGTCAATCTCACCGGCTTGCTGAAAACAAAGGGTTAAACGTATCGAATGGAAATGATGTTTGTTTGCATAAAACAGTAGAGAACAATGATTGCAGTAGATTGTATTTCAGATGTAAAAGAATGGACCGGGGTCCACAGTTCACTAGTGGTGTCTCTCCAATAAGATAACTAACATGCTGGGTAAACAAATTACAGCTGGGCAATTGACAATTGATAAGTGCATATAACATGCATGTGTGAGCTGTGGTGTCTACTATGAGATTCATTTGGGCATTACGACAAAGTACATAGACCGCTATCCAGCATGCATCTATGCCTAAATAGTCCACTTTCCGGTTAACATCCGTACCCCTTCCAGTATTAAGTTGCAAGCAACAGACAATTGCATTAAGTAATGTGCGTAATGTAAACAATACATTCATCCTTGAATAAAGCATTGCTGTTTTACCCCTAGTGGCAACAACACATCTACAACCTTAGAACTTGCTGTCACTATCCCAGGTTAAATAGAGGTTGAACCCAACTATCATGCATAAATACCCCCTCTTGGAGTTACAAGTATTCACGTGGCCAAGGCTTCAACAAGTAACGGAGAGCATGCAAGATCACAAATGACATAGACATGATAATATAATATTCAGCTCCACATAGGTATCAATATAAGTCAGATCCCAGCAAACACAACATGTAGCATTACAATAAGATGATCTTGATCATGATAGGCAGCTCACAAGATCTAAACATGATGGCACAAGTGGAGAAGACAACCATCTAGCTACTGCTATGGACCCATAGTCCAAGGATGAACTACTCACGCATCACTCCGGAGGCGGGCATGGCGATGTAGAGCCCTCCGGTGATGATTCCCCTCTCCGGCAGGGTGCCGGGAAGAGCTTCAGAACCCCCCGAGTTAGGGTTGACGACGGCGGCGGCAGCGAATATGTTCTGGATGAAAGGCTCGGTGTTTTAGGGTTTTCGCGTCTCGGGGAATAAATAGGCGAAGGGGCGATGTCGGCGGACCCCCGAGGGGCCCAAACCACCGGGGCGCGGCTGGGCCCACTGCCGCGCCTGGTGGTTTGGCCACCTCGTGGCTCTCCTTCGTCTCTCCTTCGGACTCCGTGTACGTGCTGGAAAAATAGGGACTGGCCTTTTGTTTCGTGCAATTCCGAGAATATTTCCAGAAGTAACTTTCTGAAACCAAAAACAGCAGAAAACAGGGAACTGGCACTGTGGCATCTTGTTAATAGGTTAGTCCCAGAAAATGCATAAAAGTGATACGAAGTGTATATAAAACATGTAGCAAATGGTATAATATAAGCATGGAACAGCAGAAATTATGGATACGTTGGAGACGTATCAAGCATCCCCAAGCTTAGTTCTACTCGTCCTCGAGTAGGTAAAACGATAACAACAAATAATTTCTGAGGAGACATGCTTTCACACAATCTTGATCAATATATTGCAAGGCTCATGTCATGAATGAAGTGACTCAAAGCAATGATCTATAGTTTGCTAACAAATAGATAAAGAGTAAACAATGAATCATATAAGCAAAAACTTTTCATGAATAGTACTTTCAAGACAAGCATCAAAAAGTTTTGCATAAGAGGTAACTCATAAAGCAATAGATTCAAAGTAAAAGGCATTGAAGCAACACAAAGGATGATTAAGTTTCAGCATTTGCTTTCAACTTGTAACATGTATATCTCATGGATAGTTGTCAACATAAAGCAATATAACAAGTGCAATAAGTAAATATGTAAGAATCAATGCACACAAAGTTGACACAAGTGTTTGCTTCTAAGATAGAAAGGAGTAGGTAAACTGACTCAACATAAAGTAAAAGATAGGCCCTTCGCAGAGGGAAGCAGGGATTAAATCATGTGCTAGAGCTTTTTAAGTTTTCGAAAGCATATAGAGAGCACAAAATAAGTATTTGAGAGGTGTTTGTTGTTGTCAACGAATGGTAGTGGGCACTCTAACCCCCTTGTCAACCAGACTTTCAAAGAGCGGCTCCCATGAAGGACGTTATTCTACCAGCAAGGTAGATCATCCCTCTTCTCTTTTGTTTACACATGTATTTTAGTTTCTTTATAGATGACACTCCTCCCAACCTTTTGCTTACACAAGCCATGGCTAACCGAATCCTCGGGTGCCTTCCAACATTCACATACCATGGAGGAGTGTCTATTGCAAAATTAAGTTGCTTACTGATAAATCAGGGCAAAACATGTGAAGAGAATTATTAATGAAAGTTGTAATTAATTGGGGCTGGGCACCCCGTTGCCAGCTCTTTTTGCAAATTATTGGATAAGCGGATGTATATGCCACTAGTCCAGGTGAAAGTCTGTCAGAAGTAAATGACAAGATTGAAAGATAAAACACCACATACTTCCTCATGAGCTATAAAACATTGACACAAATAAGGAGTAATAAAGTTTTGAATAGTTTAAAGGTAGCACATGAAATATTTACTTGGAATGGCAGGAAATACCACATAGTAGGTAGGTATGGTGGACACAAATGGCATGGGTTTTGGCTCAAGTTTTGGATGCACGAGAAGCATTCCCTCTCAGTACAGAGTTTAGGCTAGCAAGGTTGTTTGAAGCAAACACAAGTATAAACCGGTACAGCAAGAATCACATAAAAACATATTGCAAGTATTATAAGACTCTACACTGTCTTCCTTGTTGCTCAAACATTTTACCAGAAAATATCTAGACCTTAGAGAGAACAAATATGCATCCCAAGTCTCAACAAGCTCTACGGTAGTTCTCCACTACTAGGCTTTAACTACATGATGCAAGAGCTTAAACATGATCTACTTGAGAGCTCAAAACAATTGCAAAGCATCAAATCAAAACAAGACAATGATCTACAAGAATGCATATGTCTTTTCCAATACCAACTACTACATGTAGCATTTTCTTTCTTCCAAACAAACACCAATAATTTATTTAAACATAAACTCTCCAAATGATAATATAATGCAGCAAGAGAGTATTTATAAACAAGTGCTAACAGCTCGAAGAGATGCATGAAAAACAGGAGCTAAAAGCACTGCAGTAGCTAGTTAAGAATACTCAACAAATATAAGTGAAGAACATGAGTATTCACATGAAAAAGCGGAGCGTGTCTCTCTCCCACACAAGGATTGCTAGGATCCGAATTTATTCAAACAAAAACAAAAATAAAAACACACAGACGCTCCAAGTAAAGCGCATAAGATGTGAAAGAATTAAAATATAGTTTCACTAGAGATGACCTGATAAGTTTGTTGATGAAGAAGGGGATGCCTTGGGCATCCCCAAGCTTAGACGCTTGAGTCTCTCTGAATATGGTTGGGATGAACCACGGGGGCATCCCCAAGCTTAGGCTTTTCACTCTTCTTGATCACATAATATCACCCTTCTCGCTTGATCCTTGAAAACTTCCTTCACACCAAACTCAAGACAGTTCTCATTAGAGGGTTAGTGCATAATCAAAAATTCTCATATTCTGTAATGATACAATCAATCCCAAAGCTTCTGGACATTAGCTACAGCCACCAATGCTTTGTGGAGCAAAGAAATCCACACAAACACAGTAAAAGAGCGAATGCAAAACAAAAGGCAGAATCTGTCAAAAACAGAACAGTCTGGAATGACGAATTTTTTCGAGGCACTTAAGTTGCTCAGATGGATCTGGCCTAAAATAATGAAAGTTGCGTACATATCTCAGGAATATGCGTGATTTTTCTCAGAATTTTTGAATTTTCTACAGGGAGATAAGCTCAAATCCGTGACAGCTAAAAATCTGTCACTGCGCAGAAATCCAAATCTTGCATCAACTTTCAATATAGAACTTTACTTGGCACAACATTGCGATAAAATAAAGATACAAAGGAGTTGCTACAGAAGTAACAAAACTCCTTGAGAAAAACTAAAAATAAAAGATAAAGGGTTGCCTCCCTAAAGCGCTTTCTTTAATGCCTTTAGCTAGGCTAAAAGATTTTAATGATGCTCTCATAGGAATAGAACTTGAAAAACAAAAGAGAGCATCAAGAGGCAAATATCAAACGCATTTAAGTCTAACCCACTTTCTATGCAAGGGAACCTTGTAACAAAATAAATTATTGAAGCATAAAGCAACTAGCATAGAAAGATGAAACAAGTACAACTTCAAAACTTTCAACATAAAGAGAGGTGTTTTAGTGACTTGAAAACTTTTATAACCATATTTTCCTCTCTCATAATAACTTTCAGTAGCATCATGAACAAACTCAACTATATAACTATCACATAAAGCATGCTTTTCATGATCTACAAACACATAATTTTTATTAAGTTCAAAAACAGTGGGGTCATTAAACCCACTTTTGACAATAGTAGTATAATAAATATCATTAGGCAATATAGGACCATCATCAAGAGCATTATCATATATAGCATTAGGGAGCCATTGTTTTATTTCTGAAATTTCGTTTTCTTGAGTCAAGGAGCTTGTTACGTAAAATTTATCAAAAGGAGATATTTCAAAAGAATCATGGCATTCAACAATATAACACTCTTCCTCCTTAGGTAGGCATGGAGGGCAATTAAATAGTGTAAGAGTTGAAGAGTTACTGTCATTAGAAGGTAGATCCTCCTTTTGTTCTTCACTCTCCTCCTCTTTTTCATCCAATGAGATCACAGTTTCAGCAATTTCCTCTTCCTCAGGTTCCTGCAAGGCACAAGTTTCATCTTTTTGAGGAAACATCCTCTCAAGATGTTCAGTAATGTAAGAATTATTATCCTTGTAGGTATCACAACAATATTTAAGTATGGCAATACATTCAGATTTATAAGGGGCATCAGTTTTATGTTCAAGATAAGAACTAATTTCAAGGGCACCCTTAAAAACAATAAACTCTTCAATTTGTTCAAGATTACCAAAATCATAGTTTCCTTTAGCATAGGCAGCCAAGGTTTCATTATCAGTATACTCACATTGGAAAGGGAGATGTTTGTGCCTTCTATAGCAAAGAGATTCATTAAAGCAGTAGGATTCATCATATGTAGAACACAAGTTCTTAGCAAAACCATTCAATCTTCTTATTTGTTCCCATAGATGTTTTCCTTTTGGAGAGAAGCGGTAATTCTTATAACGAGACCCAGTTTCATAGAGATAAGACATTGAAAACAACTAGTCATAATAGTAATTCGAAATAAAAAGGAACTAATTTTTTTGTGTTTTTGATAAAGAGAGCAAACAAGACTAAATAAAAATAAACTAAGCAAGACAAATAACAAAGTAAAGAGATTGGGTGTGAGAGACTCCCCTTGCAGAAGCAATTCGGTTTTCCCCGGCAACGGCGCCAGAAAACGTGTTGGTGGCTCTAGGTAATAGTGCCAGAAACAATGCTTGTACGTCACACGTCAGTTGGGAACCCCAAGAGGAAGGTATGATGAGTGCAGCAGTAAGTTTTCCCTCAGTATGAAACCAAGGTTTAATCGACCAGTAGGAAAACGAGGTTTGCTTCGAAGGTGTTGGTGAAGGAGTGTAGTGCGGCGCAACACCAGGGATTCCGGTGCCAACGTGGAACCTGCACAACACAACAAATTACTTTGCCCCAACTTAACAGTGAGGTTGTCAATCTCACCGGCTTGCTGAAAACAAAGGGTTAAACGTATCGAATGGAAATGATGTTTGTTTGCATAAAACAGTAGAGAACAATGATTGCAGTAGATTGTATTTCAGATGTAAAAGAATGGACCGGGGTCCACAGTTCACTAGTGGTGTCTCTCCAATAAGATAACTAACATGCTGGGTAAACAAATTACAGCTGGGCAATTGACAATTGATAAGTGCATATAACATGCATGTGTGAGCTGTGGTGTCTACTATGAGATTCATTTGGGCATTACGACAAAGTACATAGACCGCTATCCAGCATGCATCTATGCCTAAATAGTCCACTTTCCGGTTAACATCCGTACCCCTTCCAGTATTAAGTTGCAAGCAACAGACAATTGCATTAAGTAATGTGCGTAATGTAAACAATACATTCATCCTTGAATAAAGCATTGCTGTTTTACCCCTAGTGGCAACAACACATCTACAACCTTAGAACTTGCTGTCACTATCCCAGGTTAAATAGAGGTTGAACCCAACTATCATGCATAAATACCCCCTCTTGGAGTTACAAGTATTCACGTGGCCAAGGCTTCAACAAGTAACGGAGAGCATGCAAGATCACAAATGACATAGACATGATAATATAATATTCAGCTCCACATAGGTATCAATATAAGTCAGATCCCAGCAAACACAACATGTAGCATTACAATAAGATGATCTTGATCATGATAGGCAGCTCACAAGATCTAAACATGATGGCACAAGTGGAGAAGACAACCATCTAGCTACTGCTATGGACCCATAGTCCAAGGATGAACTACTCACGCATCACTCCGGAGGCGGGCATGGCGATGTAGAGCCCTCCGGTGATGATTCCCCTCTCCGGCAGGGTGCCGGGAAGAGCTTCAGAACCCCCCGAGTTAGGGTTGACGACGGCGGCGGCAGCGAATATGTTCTGGATGAAAGGCTCGGTGTTTTAGGGTTTTCGCGTCTCGGGGAATAAATAGGCGAAGGGGCGATGTCGGCGGACCCCCGAGGGGCCCAAACCACCGGGGCGCGGCTGGGCCCACTGCCGCGCCTGGGTGTGGTTTGGCCACCTCGTGGCTCTCTTCGTCTCTCCTTCGGACTCCGTGTACGTGCTGGAAAAATAGGGACTGGCCTTTTGTTTCGTGCAATTCCGAGAATATTTCCAGAAGTAACTTTCTGAAACCAAAAACAGCAGAAAACAGGGAACTGGCACTGTGGCATCTTGTTAATAGGTTAGTCCCAGAAAATGCATAAAAGTGATACGAAGTGTATATAAAACATGTAGCAAATGTATAATATAAGCATGGAACAGCAGAAATTATGGATACGTTGGAGACGTATCACCCGCCGCTGGGCCTCCTTGGCCCGGCTCGATCTTTACCCGAGCCAACGGCGGCGACGAGGAGGAAGGCGGCGTCGACGACGAGCGCGCGCCCGAGGAAGAAGAGGAGGTGGTGGCGCCCATCCTCCAGGGCAGCCACGACGACGCGCGCGGCGGCATCGTTAGCCGCGGCCTGTTGCCGGCGGCGATATGCTCCAGCACGTATGTGAGCGTACGGCCTGGAGCGCCCCACCACTTCCGGCGGCCGGCGGCGTTCTTCCGCCCCTCCACAGCTCCGTTGCGCCCTGTGTCCTCTAGCTCCCGGGCGTGGCGCTGGACAATGAACTGCGTCCAGAACACGTCGTTCGCCGGGTCCCAGCGCGGGTCCTCCGCCTGTTCCGGCGTGAGGCCGACGAGGACCTCCTGGATCGCCTGGACGTGCTCGGCCCCTTCCGGCGGCGGAGGCACGGGAAACGCCGCCCGCGCCGTTCTGTCCGCCAGGGACGCACATGTCCGGCGGGGCTGGATACCCCGCCTGGTAGAGCAGCCTCGCTTCTTCAGGGTGGAGAAAGCGGCGGCCGAAGCCGTTCGCCGCCGCGTTGTCGCCGGGGAAGCGTTCGGCCATGGTTTGCGGGAGGAGAAGTTGGGCGAGAGAGAGAGAGGCGGCGAGGACGAGTGTGCTCTGTGCAACGGCGAGTGGGGTTTTTTATAGCGGCGAGGAAAGCGAGCGGGCGAGGCGGTGGCGCGCCATTACTGCGCCGCGTGCCACGCGATTGGACGTGTCACCGCCGCCAAACCGGCGCGGCAGGCCTTTGACGGGCGCGGGAGCCGAGGAGATGAGGACGAAGACCAGCGGTTTTCTCATTTTCTTTCGTGCCATTTCGCCTAACCTCTGACAGAACGGGTCCGCCGTGCCTTCGCGCCATTTCGGCTCCCCCATGCGGAACCCAGTGGGCTGGGTTTGGCCTGGGAGCGCCGGCACTAGTTTTGGCCGAAACGGCGCTATTTTGGCTCCTGGGAGGGCGAGTAGAGAAATTCGGCGCTAACAAGGCGAAACGGCGCTATTTTTCGCCCTAGAGGCGCTCGGGGGACGGCTGGAGATGCCCTAATATCACCGCAACATTGTTGAAACAGTTCTGAATTTTGGAACTGCACCATTTGAACTACTGGTCGAGTTAACTTGTCCCAGGAGGCGACACTTCTGAAGAGGTGAGCTAAGACGATAGTCACCTGTTTATAAAACAAAAGTTTGAGTAATCTGCTTTTCACACTACCACAAATTTCTGACCACACTTATTGCAAAATAAGAATGACTCGATATATTATTCCCGTGTGATCTTACCAGAGAGCAACATTCCAATGATCATTAAACTGTTTTTTACTCCTAAAGCAAGACTCAGTGTCCCACTAATTATATGAGTTAAAAGTACAGTGGAAAGAGAGGATATTACCAAACATTGTTCATCTCCTACATCTTGTGGAATCCAGAATCAACGACCTGGAACCAAATCAAATTTCAGAAATGATGACATCAAATTATAATAAGAAATACTCCCTCCATTCCAGATTAATCAACTTGTAGGGCCAGTTTTTTGTTTCAGTTTAATCTGCATTCTACGGTTAGAAACACGGTTTCTAATAGTATATACCCCCTCGGTAATATCTCAATATTAATTCACAGACACGCAAAGCATACTTATCCTCTCCATCCCCAATCACATTACATGCTGGCATTTAATCTAGTTTTTGATAAACGAGAAGAAGCTTTATTTCATGTGATACTATAATTGTAATTCATGCTTGTTTGTGGATTATCAAGGTCAAGTAGTAAAATAAATGATGACCTAATTTGTCTTGAATTTTCCAGAATGTTTGTTAATATCGAATGGAGGGAGTATGCTTATTCCTTGAGAAATAAGAAATATGTGACCTTATTACACTGTATGTTCCCCTTCCCTATCAACACTTTCACATCAAGAAATAAGCTTCTTGGGCCACATCCAACATTAACACAACCATGGAGCAGGTTCAGGTTTCAAAACTTTGCTAACATATTGTTAACTTGAAAACTGAAAAGAAAGTGAGTGTATATGCATGATTTGTTTCAAAGACACCATTTCGTTTCACCTAGGCTGATACTGTAAGTGTATATGGGCATTGTGCATAATAAATACAAGCCAACAGATAGTTCTTTCTTACCAAATGAGATCATTAAGGAGTACAAGGAGATTATCACTGAGCTGAATTAAAGTATTGAATTTTCAAGTAGTAGGTCAGTAGGAAATCCAGAAGAATATACTTGTATTGAGAGCCCTGCTATTATTTAAAAAAATCGTAGCCATAGTTGCCCAGATATTTGTGGAGAAGTTCTAAATAATTATTTTTGCCTCTAAAACTAGCTACACCTTTTTTTTTTGCGAAAAGGCCAACCAATCTATTGATCATCAACAAAGGTATAAAGAATTCCACAAGTAATAAAAATTACAAATAGGTCTTGAGACCACCTAGCGACGACTACAAACACTGAATCGAGCCGAAGGCGCGCCGCCGTACTCACCGGAAACCTCCCACCGGCGAGAGGCCGTGATCCAAGGTCCTAAGGCCACCGGAGACGGAGCGGACCGGCAGCGTCGCCGACGAGGGGGACGGAACCCTAGATGGGTTTCAAGAACCTCACGATCTCCTCCTCTCCCGTCTTCAGGTATGTACCGTTTCATATTTGGGCGTAAAACTAGCTACACCTGATTGACTATGACTCCAAACTTAACCAAACACATAATTTTCCATCGGTTCTAACAACACAGACTATTGTTGGGAGTATGCATCTCCAAGACCAGAGAGATCGCAGTGGTGATGGTCTTTTTTTTTAGAATCAGTGGTGATGGTCATGATATTGTATTTTACCAAACTCTAGCCACCATGAAATGGGTTACTAAACGGAGCCACGTGCCTTCTGGGCCGGTCCACATGGCCATCTAGAGCCACCACCAAATGGGTCGCTGCAAAATCCGCGGTGGAGTTTCCACGTGGGTTTCGGCCAGGGAAAGGTTCATCCAAACGAGGTCTAAGTAGTTTGATTCGGCAATGCGACGCTTGTGCATTATTTTCTTGATGAAGGAGGTTCATTTGCAGAACAATTTTCGGAGTTTATGTGTTTTTAAGTGATAACAGGTGGTTGCTGCTCGTCGTGTTGTTGCATAGACCAGACGTAATTGTTATCTTGTTGATAGGCAAATGGAAGCTGGTGCATTCAACTCATCAGACCGCTGTCATTTACAGCTGAAGCACAGCTTAATGAGATGATGACCTACCTCACGCATACAGCGCCGTCAGTGAACACCGGAAATGACAAGAGACAGCTCATCACAACAGGTAAAACACCGTCCACAAGAGATATCTATGCTCTAATTTCAGATAGAGGTGAGAGATGGGTAGAGGCGAAATGGGTTTGGCTACAACCGATCCCAAAAAGGCACAAAATATTTCTTTGGCTGGCATACAGAGGGAGGCTAAATACTAGAGACAATATGACAAAGAAATGCTGGACACAAGATGCAGGATGCAACAAATGCCCAGCGATAGAAACAGTGCATCACATTGCCTTGCACTACCAGAATGCCGACCGACTCTGGGACAAGCTGCAGCTGCAACAACAGGCTTCACGATCAAACTCCATAATACAATTCCTACAGGACACAACACCGGCAAGAGGAGAGACATGGCCAATTTGCGTTGCTGCGTGCCTGTGGAATTTGTGGAAAGCCAAGAACAGCAGGGTTTTCAATAACAAGACAATTTCACAACAGATGTTGCTACAAAGTGTCAAAGAGGACCTGGAACTATGGGCAACCCGGGCACACTCCAACAAAGAAGAAATCAAGAACTGGGCACAACTCTTCCAACTATGAACGACCGCTGTAATTTTTTTAAAATTTCTCTGACTTTAGCCACACTTGTGGCTGCAACCATGTAAATAAACCACTTAAATTGAAACTATAAGGTAGAGATAACTCTACCTTCTTAAGCTCTAAAAAAAAATCTTGTTGATATTAATATATTACCATTTGTCGGAAAATGCAGAAAGGTTCATTGACAGAAGACAGAAACACAGAGCAAGCAAAGAACGGAAGGTTCCCTGCATCGTTTTCTTCTCCGTTGATTCGATTGATTTACGTTGTGGCCACGTCGTTGCCTGAGTAGGAAGGAGGATACCAGGAGCTTTGGAGGAACCTACAAGCAGCAGCTTGCCCACTCCATAAGGAGAAGATGGTTAACTCTGCCTCAAACAGAGGGCTTCTTTCAGAATCAAAGCTCCGTGGCTAACCGAACCTTTAAAGTTTGAACTGTTTGGATAACATGAGTCGACTCTATACAAACAGTTTGCGCAAAATTTACTAATACCATTTCGAACTGTTCGTTTATTAGATGCGCTGTAAACAAGAATCCGAGAACAATAACTAGGTGGTTATGATACATGCCTTCCATGACAAAACAAAAACTACAGGAAGACATTCTGAATATTTGTGCACATGAAGTAGGGGCATGCATATGTAAAATTACTGACCATCTAAGATATCGAAATGAAGTCCTGAATTCTCAGTAATTATTACTCAAATAAATAGCATATATTGCCACAATTATCCCAGCACAGCAGCAATTTTACACAGCCTGTATAAGTCTCGGTTGCACAGGCCATACAATTACACATCACATACACAATCACTTAACACCTGATTAGATCGCAGGTAACAATTAGCTTAGGTTGTTGGCGGATAGTAGCACATATTCCTCCTGTGCAAATATATGGCAGTACAGGAGGTCATATATACTGCCAGTTAGTACACTGGATAGTGGATAGGTAGGTAGGTCGGTAGATGCATATATAGATAGATGTAGGTAGTAGCATGAGTGCATGACTGCATGACAGAAGAGAGGGAGCATGCTTAGGTAGGTTTATCTGATCTGGAAGTGGTTCAGCGGAGAGTTCCCCGGGTGGCTCCGACCGTCCTGGCCGGCGTGGCGGCATCCGTCGTCGCCGTTGGCCTCCGCCGAGCTCTTCCTCCGTCGCTCGTTGTGCCCGGCCAGACGCCGGCGGCAGCTGCGCTTGGTATCGTCGAACTCCAAAAGCTCGTGGAACCTGTAATGTCGATCAAGAGCAGCAGTTTTCAGACAGACAGACACAGCACTGCAACACTACAAAACAGGTTAGCCCAAGATCAAAAACCATTGTGCAGCAAGTGGGGGTGAAACAGTAATTAAAAATCTGCGTGTAATTTAGCAGAAGCTGTACTGGTGGAATCTGGAGAGGTGCACATGCATGTGCATGCAAAAGCAGAGACAACAAAAGCAACAGTACATGAAGTCGTATTTAGTCCTATTAATTCCATCCGTACTGCACACCAAGATTTAATCTAACGATGCAATTTACAGCGGTGCACTAATCGTCCTTTTAACATGAAGTACCTGAAGAACAGATCAGGTATGGTGTGATTCTGAACTCTCATATAGACTAGTCATATACTATTGTAGTCAAAATGTTATTTAGCCTGCCTTGACATATCGTTTTCCAAATGGATGGAGTTGTTAAGAACACCTAGCTGCCTACTTCCTCTTAGCTGAAAAGCTTCTAGAAGCTTGTTCCTAGACGAAAGCATTTGAGAGGCCTAAAGTGATAAAACGTGTGATGTCATAGTGTCAGACAGTAGTCTGTGATAAAAAGCAAACTACCATTCGCACTACAGGTTTTATAAAGAACATGATGGCGTTCTGAATCAGAGGACCAGATTTGTTTTGTTTGTTCCACTTGAATTTTCTCCCACCTAATAGCAATCCAGAACTACTGTAGCAGTGTCTTTATCAGTACCTTGACCAGCACAAGGACAGCGAGAACAAGGCCAGCGACAAACTGCGCTCAGTACCACTACTGCTAGATAAACTTCAAGCTAAAGATGTAATGTGAAAATGCAAACACTCGAGTGACTCGTCTGATCTGGCAGAATGTCAATGTGACATCTGTGTATACGTAGTAACATTCAAGCACAAGAAACATTATGCATCTGGATATTTTTTTTGCAGAAACCAGACTAGTTTTGGTCGGACCACGGGTGAACTAATTAATCTAGGACTTTCCATCAATCATTCAAACATATATCTAGCAGTGAAGGCACAGACTGCATGTTTGCAGCTAAACTGGGAAGCCAGGAGCTGCCTTGTTTATTGAGAGGCAGAACAAGTTGGATCCTGGCCAGCCATCTGTTTGAGCTTGAGCAAAAGGCAAGGGCCAAGTCAAGTTCTCATTATCTCCACCGACAGGAGCTAGTCCATGTCCTCAAAGAACAGGTACAGCCACAGACACACTATCCTTTCCAAGGAAACAAGAAGGGACAATGATGTGCACTATGGTCTATGGTGCACTAATAAAGCAAAGAATCCTCTGAATGAGATGTGAAACCTGGTTTTCCTTATCCCTACTTGTTATCACCCTGCCGGGGAAAATGCAAACAGAGTTACTACCTACATGTGCATGCAGCACCCGTGAACAGTAACTTGCACTAATCCATTTCTTGAGTTGAGCTGATTGAAACAATCTCAATCTCTACGCAGGCTAACTGTGTTGATTACTAGGTTACCAAGAACCAACGACTGTAGGGTGCATCTGCATATCTAACTGAACTAAAAAAATCTTAACTAAACTAAAATTCCCTTAGAATTTGTACTGTAGATTTATTAGCAGTATACTAATAATTTGTGCAAGACCGCCAAAGCTTTTGCTGGAAAGCCAAGACCCAAGCAGCACCCGATCCAAGAACAGTTGTTTAAACCATAGACTAATTAACCTATGCAGTTCATATGTACATTTAATTCGAACGGACGAATCATCTAGTGGCAGTGTAAATCCTATCAGAGGATGCGCTTTTGAGTTCATCAATTTAAGCCAAACCGTGTTCGTGTGCTGTGCGCCGGCCAGAGATTTCGGCCTTACCGGCTGCATTGCTGGCAGAAGCGCTGACGGAGGCCCGCAACGAGGACGACGGCGGCCTTGGCATGCGCCTCGCACACCTTGTGCCTGCGGTGGTACCGCTTCGCCTCGGTGAGGTCGGCGCCACACCGCTCAGCCTGGCAGCTCGGCCCGCCTCCCCCGGCCGCACCGGCCGCGACTGCACCACCGCTCCTCCTAACCGCCACGGCCGCAGCAGAGGAGCTCGAGGCGCCGACATCAACCACGGACACCTTGACAAGCTTCGGCTTCTTGTCCTCCTCACCGTACGGAGCCATCATCCCGTCGGCTCGGGCACCGTCGTCGCCGGCTGCGGCCGCGGCGGCCAGCGCGGCCATGGCAACAGCCGCGGGGTTGGACTTGCGGGACTTCTCCTTGCGGTCCATCCCGTCCGTGGAGACGAAGGCGAACGGAGACGATGAAGAAGTTAGCTAGTGTTCTTCTCAGGGAAGCGGTCGCGCGCGGAGGTAGCTAGCTAGCTCATGAGTGCAAGAACCATGGAAGGAGAAGAAGAAGGAGCAGACGGGGACGGGGTGTGGGAGCAAAGGTTGAAAGGGATATAAAGGCGGGTGCCGTATGTGTGGAGGCAGGGTGCACATGTGGGCGCGGTACTACACAATACGGTCCAGTATACGACACAGTACGCACGTATACATGTGTAGACATACCACTACTGTATTATGGACACGTGTACGTGCGGCGAGTCGACATCAACACACCTACTGTGTCTGTGTGACTGTGTCATGTAAACAGGCTTGGCAATAACATTGCTAAACGAATGACAAAATGGATAATATGTTCGCAAAAAAAAAGACAACATGGATAATAGTGCTATATAGAACTAGTTTTTTTATAAAAAATAATCAAGCCACTTAAATTGTGGTATTATCTCCATTTGGACCATTTAGTTCATGAACGCATGTCATCGATACGTTTTTTTTTGTTAACTTTGCGTTGAACAGGTCTTAAATTCGAGAAAGCAAGCAGTGTTGTGATTAGACAAACGCAATATGTAGAGTCTTTACTTCTCCAAGTATAGACAATGCATCAATTATTTCTTATCTTCGGTGGTTGCACATCATCAAGACTCTTCGTCGAGTTCACCAACAGATACATTGCCCTGACTTGTGCGTGGTAGATGAGATACAAAAATGGGCCGGTCTATTGCCCGGGTTGACTGATATCCTAGCCTAGTGGATGAAAAAAAATGAATCGAATGGATCCACTATATCACATGGTAGAAAAACAAAAAGAAAGTGAACAAGCTTATTATGTTTGTTGAAAAAAAAATTGTTCAAAAAAAAAAAAAACAAGCTTATTATGTTCTCTATTGACTCTATCGATTGATCGAGTATAAATACGAACAATTAAATGTTTTTCATGCGAAACGAAACATATTGAATAACAAATTGGCTCCGATCATAGAACGTTGACCAACGGGGGAAGGGTCCCTCACTTGGTTTTACCTTGTTAGATAGATGTGACTCCCCGTTTAGTTCGAGTATACCTCACCTGCGACTCGAAATTTTTCCAAGCGTGCTTCAGCCGGAACTCGAACCCGGGTGGGCTGGCTCAACACCATGAGCTCCGATCATGTGTCCCTCGATCCCTTGAGGTTTTGTTAGAGTTTGCACTTTTCAGAAACAGAATGAGACATAAGAACATACCAATCAACTCAGAACTAATTAGCAAACCATAGCACAGTATCGTAATAGTACTAATTAAGCATCTGTTGAGTGGGGGTAGGAGGCATTATTTCCCGATGGCGCGTGCAGGCACGCCTGTACTTGTGCATGCGCGTGCTATTTCGATCGCCTCTACGTACGTCCTGCATGAGTCGGCTTTGCGTGGAGATCACTCTCACTCTGAAGCTGCTGAAACCGATCAC
The DNA here is from genome assembly GCA_947311845.1 of Poa pratensis. Classification (NCBI taxonomy): domain Eukaryota; kingdom Viridiplantae; phylum Streptophyta; class Magnoliopsida; order Poales; family Poaceae; genus Poa; species Poa pratensis. The sequence continues at coordinate 38,530,080 of CAMZMU010000093.1, read as the reverse complement.
GCATTCACGATCGCTTTGGCGCAGGGATCCGCCCTCCTACGTATCCACGCAGCGGCAGCGGGATGGCAGCTATATTTATGACGGCAGGAAAGCAATTGTGTGGGAAATTATATATATGAGCGTACATGGTACACCACCAGAGTCGAGGGCCCGCCATGTTGCTGCTGGTGAGGTGAGGTGAGGTGAGGCGACGCGGCGAGGGACCGTCCGTGCTCCATCGTCCGGCTGCCCGGCCACCGGGTACGTACCCGTCCAATCATCACGTACCATGCATGCCCACCACTTAATTACCGCGGTAAAATCTATCTCAGACCATACTAGTATGTCTCTGTTTAGCCAACCATTGCATCTACTGTAGCTAGCTAGGTGCTGTGTTGTGAACTGTCAAATCTTTTTACAGCAAAGGGAGATGCTGTTGTTGTTGTGATAACTTGGGAGAAAGTGATTGTGCAAGGGCTGATTGGATAAAAACTTGTGTTTTAAGAGGGAATATGCGTCCCCATTTATGGTAAAGACTCAACTTGACGTACTAGTATGACCCATGGGGAGCAAGCTTTTGCTTTTGTGGTGTGAGAATTACGTGTCACTGCTGTAACGATATACCCATGGGCAGTAAAAGTGGAGGCACTCACAGTAACATCGAGTAATCTTTGTCCGTAAACGGTGTTAGCAATACGTGATCACCCAGGATACCAATGCGTGTACTACAAGGATACCAAAACCCTAGCCCTATATCGGTTCTCCATGTATTTTATATACGATGTAATCCTCTCTATTTTGATCAATACAATCAAGGGTTATCTCAATTATCATGGTATCAGAGCGGTTCGCTCCGCAACCTAGGGTTTAGCCACCAAAAGCTTCCGCCGCGTCGCCCCGGGGAGATTTATCTCCGCCGGGGGCTACGCAAGTAGATTAGTTCTTCAATCATCGAAATTTTCTCGCCGGCCACTTGACCGGCTTTTCTTCTTCTTTCGCCGATCATAGATCGGATTGCGTCGTCTGCCGCCTGTCGTCCTCGTGCGCCTCTACTCCAACATGTCGTCGACTCCTCTCCGGCAACTACTTGTCATCGACCGTGTGAAGGACACCGTACACGGCGCCACGCGCCGTCGCCGGCTGCAACCTCCACTCGTCGCCACCACGCCGGATCGCCTTCGACAACATCGACTGAGACAAGCTCGTCCCCAAATACGCGCCTCGCCGTCAACACAGGGCTGCGCCAACAACGCTCGTGGTCATCATCGCCGACAATTTTCTACATCAAGAACGTCCTCGGCATATTCTACCTCTACATCGCCGACAACTATCTACACCAACAAACGTCTTCAACAACCACCACGCCATCTTCGTCCACCACAAACCGAGCCGCCAGAGTTGCAGTCTATTTTTATTTTTGCTCAATTTACTTTTTGCAACTTTTTCGTCTACTCCGGCAACAACGGCGGAAAATCTGCGCTACGCGCCGCCGACCACGGAGATCTCCCCTGCTTCTTCATCCGGCTCTGGCTCGCAAGGTTCATGGTGGTCCCTGTCTTCGCATGTCCGGCATTGGCAACACCGGCACATGCCTTCCTCCCCGACGCACTCCCGAGTCTGGCAAGCTCAGCAAGGCGTGCCGCCTACCTCGTCTTCACCAACTCCAGCAACGTCTACCTCAACTACCCCAACAACGGCAACATCGACCACTACCAATCCGACTGCGGGGGGGTGTTAGAGTATAATCCGGTTTAGATATATTTGGTAATTTAGGATTGTAATCCAAGTCTATCTCTATTAGGTTTCGTAGTCTTCAAGTTTTGTACCCCTTTATATACAGTCCACCGTGGCTCATTGTAATCAATCAATATACGAGTTTATCAATTCTACATGGTATCAAAGCACCGGGGCAATGGCTCTTATATCCCCATAACTTGCACTGGCAATTCCTATATTCCAAACAACAACCAAAATTTTCTTCTTCGAAATATTCTTGTTTCTCCTGACTTAATTAGAAATCTTATTTCTGTTCGACAGTTTACCACTGATAACTCTGTATCTTTGGAATTTGACCCTTTCGGTGTATCTGTGAAGGATCTGAACACCGGGACGGTTCTGGCTCGCTACAATAGTTCAAGTGATCTATATCCTCTTCACGATGTGTCTTCTTTAGCTCCACATGCTCTACACGCCTCAGTTGATCTTTGGCATCGTCGACTAGTCCATCCCAACAACACTACGTTGTCATCTCTGCTCCAAGAATTTAGCATCCCTAGCTCTAGTTCGTCTCATGATTCCTCTCTTTGTAATGCCTGTCAACGCGGCAAACATGTTCGTCTCCCCTTTAGTTCATCTACTACAGTTAGTTTGTTTCCTTTTGAGTTGTTACATTGTGATTTGTGGACATCCCTATACCAAGTGTCTCCGGGTTCAAATACTATTTAGTTATTATTGATGATTATTCACACTATATATGGATGTTTCCCCTTCGTGCCAAATCCGATGCTCACACTGTTTTTCTCAATTTTTATTAATACGCTCATACTCACTTCGGCCTTCCAATTCGCTTTCTTCAATGTGACAATGGTCGAGAATTTGATAATATTAGAAATCGTAATTTCTTTCTCTCTATGGGTACTCTACTTCGTTTCTCATGTCCCTACACCTCTCCACAAAATGGAAAAGCCGAACGCCCCCTCCGATCTATCAATGATATCTTACGAACCCTACTTCTCCAATCTTCCCTTCCCCCTCATTTTTGGGTTGAAGCCCTATGCACGGCAACCTTTCTTCTTAATATCCGCCCTACCAACACATGTCCACGTTGCACCCCTTTTCAATCTCTTTTTCTCGACAATCCCGATTATTCTTCCCTACGAGTCTTCGGTTGCCTCTGCTTTCCAAACATCTCCGCCACCACCGACCACAAACTAGCTCCTCGCTCCCTCCCATGCATCTATCTAGGTCTTTCTGACGATCATAAGGGCTCGCGATGTTACGATCCTTCTTCTGGTCGGGTTCTTCTTTCTCGTCATGTTACCTTTGATGAACATACTTTTCCCTACGCTGCTTTTTCTTCTTCCGAGCCTACCCCTTCCACCCTGCCATCCAACCCTTTTGTGCATCCACCTCTTCTTTCCCAAACCCTAAACCCAACCCCACCTATGACCCCATCAACCCCAGCACCACCCTCTCCCGAACCACAGCCTCCAAACACCCCACATACACCACCTCCTGCCACGGCTGAATTCTCTCCCGGGGCAGACTTATCTGCCGAGGCAGCGCCACTCACTATTTCCCCTACACCTGCCTCCGATCATACCGCGACAGCTCCTACTCCCATCTCTCTCTCTGATATGCCTATCCCACCCAAAGCTGTCACTATTGTTGCCCCACTAAATGATCATGTCATGCGTACTCGCGGTAAGCGTGGCTTTCACATTCCCTTGCGCAAACTTAACCTAACCGCAACACCCACTATTTCTCCTATTCCTACATCCTACAAGCGTGCCCTTCTTGTTCCGTTGTGGCATGCAGCCATGCGTGATTAGTTTGATGCTCTCACTAGCAATAACACCTGGACTCTCGTTCCTAAGCCTTCCAACGCCAATATTGTCTCTGGTAAATGGGTCTTTCGTCACAAATTTCACTCTGACGGTTCTCTTGCTCGTTACAAGGCTCGCTGGGTTTGCCGGGGTTTTTCTCAGCAGCCTGGTGTTGACTTTGTTGAGACATTCTCTCCTGTCGTCAAACCTAGTACTATTCGTGTAGTTCTTAGTCTTGATGTTTCCTCCTCTTGGCCTATTCATCAACTCGACGTCAAAAATGCCTTTCTTCATGCCACATTAAATGAAACAGTTTATTGTCAGCAGCCCTCAGGTTTTGAGCATCCCTCTTCTCCTGATCTTGTTTGTCTTCTACACAAATCATTATATGGTCTTAAACAAGCTCCTAGAGCATGGTTTCATCGCTTTGCCACATTCATTCAAACTTTAGGATTTCTCCCATCTAAATCGGATTCCTCCCCGTTTATCTTTCGTTCCTCTCACCACACCGCATATCTGTTGTTGTATGTCGATAATATTGTTCTCACCGCTTCCTCTGACTCCTTTCTAAATCACATAATTTCTCTACTCAACAAAGAATTTTCTATGACCGACCTTGGCACTATCCATCATTTTCTTGGTGTTGCCGTCTCTCGCTCCAAAGATAGCCTCTTCCTTTCCCAACGTCAGTATATACTTGACCTATTATCTCGTGCTGGCATGTCTGATTGTCAACCCTCTCGTACACCCGTTGATGTCGGTTCCAAACTTTCTGCCGACGGTGCTCCTATTTCTGATCCCAGCCTCTATCATAATCTCACAGGTGCTCTTCAGTACGCAACTCTCACTCGTCCCGATATCTCCTACTCTGCTCAACAAGCCTGCTTATATATGCATGATCCTCGTCTACCTCACTTTAATCATATCAAACGCATACTTCGATATCTCAAAGGTAGTCTTGACCATGGCTTACGAATTAATTGTTCCTCTCCCACAAGTTTGACAGCTTATTCTGGTGCGGACTGGGCAGGTTGTCCAGACACTCGACGATCCACAGCCGGCTATTGTGTTTATTTGGGTGATAATCTTGTTTCGTGGTCCTCTAAAAGACAGGTCACGGTCTCCAGGTCGTCAGCTGAAGCGGAGTACAGGTCGGTTGCTCATGCCGTCGCCGAATCAATTTGGCTTCTGGCTGAGCTTCATCGTCCCATCGAGCGTGCCACCATTGTCTATTGTGACAACATCTCTGCAGTCTACATGGCCTCCAACCTAGTTCATCATCGCCGAACGAAGCACATTGAGATTGATATTCCTTTTGTTCGAGAGAAGGTTGCCTCGGTGAAGTGCGTGTTCTTCATGTTCCAACCAGTGCTCAGTTTGCAGATATCTTCACCAAGGGACTACCAACAGCTCCATTCACCGACATACGTTCCAGTCTCAACATCGTCACGCCCGACGTTGACACTGCGGGGGGGTGTTAGCAATACGTGATCACCCAGGATACCAATACGTGTACTACAATGATACCAAAACCCTAGCCCTATGTCGGTTCTCCATGTATTTTATATACGATGTAATCCTCTCTATTTTGATCAATACAATCAAGAATTATCTCAATTATCAAATGGTACTACCTCCGCTGGAAAATGATGTCTTACATATATCCAAATTCGGATGTATGCGTACACTAAAACATATCTATATACATCCGAATCCAAACAAATCCAAGACATCCTTTTACGGACGGAGGGAGTAAAAGACTGTCGCGGACTAATATATGATGACCAATAATTGAGCTTTCCTGGCCTTTTTTTTTTTGAGTCTAAGGTGGTCGATATCCACCGCTCGAATAGATAGAATAGAATTGACCCAGTTTATAAGGAAAACCGGGTCCAAAAACCATACAAACTGTACAAAAGAATCACACAGACGAAGCGACCCGCCGTCCACACGACACAAGTCGACCAAACGCCACAACACACACCACCCGCTCCGTGGCCGCCGCCCCGACGTAGCAACCAGATCGACTTTCGCATTGCCCGAAAGCGATCCAGTCATGGTCGACGAACCTTCTGCCCGCACAGTCTTCATCCAGGTTGCCACCAAAACCACCCTGTTCCGGGCCGCCGCCCCGGCGTAGCCACCAGATCGACCTTCGCATTGCCCGAAGGCGATCCAGTCAAGTCGACAAACCCTCTGCCTGCGTAGTCTTCATCCAGGTCGCCACTCAGACCCACGCTCAGCAACGGCTCTGCCTCATAGAACCGTCATAGCGTGGGAGCCCGAGGCCACTGTCTCGGCGTACCGCCACCGTCCGGGGCCGCCACCTCGGCATCCACCTCCCCTGACCACATTGCCATCCTACCCATTCGCCGTGAACCCGCCGCACCGAGAGAGCCGGTCTCCAAGACGACGCCTCCAACAAGGTAGTGACGCGTCCGTCACCGTCGCCCGCCCCCGACGGAGCTTAGGCTTTCACCCGGAGACATCGGACCACTCCCGTCGGGCAGGTTGTCGAAACTCCACGACGATGCCATCAAGAAGGAGACGACGACCAAGGACGCCGCCATCGTCGGCACCGACCGGAGTCGGTGCAAGGCTTTCGCCCCGAGTTCGAGCCGCCCACGAAGCTTGGAGAGCTGCGAGATAGGAGACCGCAAGTGTGGCGTTCCACCGAGCCCCTCCGCATGCCGAAGCCATTGCTGCAGCTCACGCAACAAGGCCGTCATGCCCGTTGCGCCTCCTGCCGCAGCCAATGGTCCGGGGCCGCCGCCCCGGCCTCCACGCCGCCCGGGTGCCGGAGCACGGCAGCAAGAGAGCCAGCTCCTCCTTCCGCGCCGGGACCTCCATCACACAGCTCGCTTCCCGCCGTCATGCCCGCGCGAGCCGCCGCGCCACAGCGCCCCCGCCATCACGGAGCCGATGACGAGCTCCACTACTGGCTCGCGACGCGGCCCGAAACGGCCTGCACCTCCTCGTCGCCGACGTAGCCTCGCCCGACGCCGGCCCACGCGGCCCAGATGCGGCCCGCTCGGGCCCAGGCAGCCGAAGCTCCTCCATGGCCGCGCCCCTCTTCTCCGCGCGACCTTCTGCACCGCGGCCGCGCCACAGCGCCGCCGCCTCCGCGCCCTTCTGCTCCACTTCCGCTCCACAGCGTCGCCGCCGCCACGCCAGGCACCGCCGCCAACGAAGAAATGCCCCGCCGCCAACGAAGAAACGCCCCGCCGCCACCTTCCCTAGGGGCGCGCACGGCTTTGCCGGCGCCCCCTCCGGCGGCGGTGAAGCGGGAGGAGGAACGGGGGAGGCTTGAGTGGCGGCGCGGCTAGGGTTTCCTCCGGATCGCCTAGAGGAGGGCGACGCGGGGGTCGAGTGGTTCTTTGAGCACCGTATGGAATTGCTTTCCTGGCCTTTTCCATAGGATTTTACAAAATGATCACGTACAGATTCACCCACATGGGTCACACGTACTGTACGTAGGATAGATTTTTGGTGGGAGGGTGGGGACATCTCTAGGCGGAGTGATCTCCCCAGGTGTTTGCTGTGGCCGCGTGGCTCATATCTCGAATCGAATGCATCTCACAATCCTTCTCGGATCGATTCTACATGCTTCAAGAATCACGACATGTCAAAGCAAACAGTTTTGCTAGCCTTTAGGCATCTCTCTCAAGTCTTTGTAAATTTAGGCGATTTTTCTCCTTTTTTTTTCTTTAGGGGAACGAGCTAGCGCAGTGATCGTGTATCTCGTTGCCGGCCATACTTCTTAGTGTTGGGCCAAGGGCACAACAGAATATGATTTGAATAGCGCTATGCGTGCATGGTAACGATCCCAAGAGAATGGCAGGAATAAGTTCTTATCGGGTTAATCGGACCTCGCCTATGTAGAGCCAACGTGCAAACCCCACACACAGAGCACTAATGATACCGTTCGTTTTCTTGACAACTTAAGACATTCTCTCGGCCTCTCTGTATTGTGAATTTGTGATGCGCACATGTAAATTTAATAAAACGACAAACAGTTAAAACGTCGAGACCAACTATCATACAAAGGTGAAAATATATATACAGGCAATGGCCAACAATGAGAACGCCGCCACCAGCTGCAAGGTGGTTAGAGAATCTCAAGCGGACGACGGTTAAAATGTGTTTGGACTACCTATTAATTGTCCTTATAGGTCCAGACAACAACCCGTCGAGATAAATCGAGATAATTGCAGAAAAACCCACCACAATAAGGACAATCTTTGCAGTAAACAAACGGGATTGAGGCGCGGCATAGCACGAAGTACTGATTTGCTCTGTTAGTCACGCGGAGGGTATTTACGACATATCGTGCTCACCACAATTTGGACAATCTTTACAGATTACCACCACATTTGAGGCAATTTTGAGACAATTGGTAACCGTGGGGCTCTCCACTAATTTGGAACGGAGTGAGTATCACGTACATACGGTATGTCTAAGAATACATGGGCCAGGCGCGCAGTAAAAAATTACATGCACTTTTCAGTAGAAGTAGTGTAGTATAGCAAGGTGAAGAAGTGTTGAGGTCGCACGGGACAGGCATCATCACGTACACGAAGCCGCTTTAATCGACGACAAAAGTTTGGTCGCTGAGATTCGCGATGGATGGGCGAATCGGGCAGAGTTGACAGACACACATGATGGCATGGTACGCCCTAGCTAGTGCCCGAGCGGCATGGCCGGACGCCAACACGATGCCCACCCGATATATATTGGAAAAGTTGTGATTTTTTTAATCGAGTATATATATGCATGCATCATTGCTCTATTTTTTTCGATAAAGGAAATATATGCATGCATCATTGCTCTATACAAAGAAATTAACAGATTTTCCATTTGTTGGTAATTTTACATGTTAGAAAAATGAACCAAATTAAATACACAGCAGCGTTCCAAAGGGCGGCAAAAATCCAAAGTGGCTGCACATCACATCAGGCTACCGTATCGATCCCGATACATATATACAGAGAGTAGCATTGCGGGCTACGTGGTAGTATAGCTGAGCCTGTACGATGTACGTACGCAGCCATATATACAGTACGTACGTACGAGCGCCTGACCCATATGAACAGAACAGACCACCACACCCTGACAGGTGGTCCCAGGACCCGCATGGCGGTATCGATCGGTCGCTCTTTTCCCGTATGCGTGCTGTCGCAGTGAGAGAGGGTACGGCCCAGCTAGCTAGCTAGCGACAAGTAGGAGCCTAGTGGCGGTGGGCACGAGTGAGAGAGCTCTAGCTAGCTAGCTAGGTCTAGGGCTGCAGTTGCACGTGATCCAAGGCCACCCTGTCAGTCAGTCGCTCCCTCACTCAGAGCCAAGCCAAAGCCTTCGTCACCCGATCTTTTTCCCACTGCCCTCTCGAGATCACTCACTGTGCGTAAGGCAGGGGCTGGACCGATCGATTGATGCCCTGCGCGTGCGGACAAGGTTTCCAGTTTACGCTTCTCATCAAATTCAGACGGCACACCTTTCCCACCATCTTCCGCCAAAAAATAAATTTCCTGAGTAAATGAAAAAACTCGAAACGAAATCCTACCCTGGATATCTTGAAAATTCCTTCCGAGTATACCAGAGAAATAATGGAGGAGTCACCAAGAAGGCCGGGAACAAAAACTAAACAAAGACTGTTTACTAGCCACACAACACTAGCTACGCTAGGACAAGATCGAGGAGGAGAAAAGACACTACTGAGTACTGACCGTGGTTAAAGGCCTGATGAGAAAAGGTCACGGGAATGCAGCAGCTAGGAATCTACAGGAGTTGCTGCACTAGACGACCCCACGTACACCAGTCAGTCATCAGTCAGTGGCCGTGCCCACTATGCCACTGTGTGCGGTCCGCCCTCCTTTCAGGTACGCCCTACACAGTAGCCACACTCGACCCGAACCAATCACTTCCATCTTCGATCCACCCTCTTTATTTTCTGCACTTCCATAAACAAAATGCCGCCAATAATGGCCATCCAAGTCACGCTGCAACATGTTTTCTGGATACCCGCCGGTCTCTTCGGTTCAGTAAAGTTTTTAAAAAAATCAGAACAGGAAACAACATCCACACGTACGATGATCCCAGCAAAGGAAAAACCAGAACTATTCAGTTTTGGATAATTTGGAGTGGAAAAGGGTAGCCCTCCAAATCTCTTTATTCAACCATGTTCCCGGCACAAACAAACTAAGACATACTCCCTTCATCCCAAAATATAAGAAGTTCTTAGTTTTCTGATGCTGTATTTTTTTAGGTGCCAAGACTAATATAATATTGGTCTAATTTACCGTCAAACTTAGATTTTGAAAAGCGTCTACACCTTACATTTTCTTGAACACAGAGAGAGAGAGAGAGCATATATTAGTGGCTAAACTCATGTATCAAATACCATGCAAAAAAAAGTGCCTTATATATTGGGACGAAGGGAGTACAAGAACCAACTATAGACGTTGATCGGTGCAATAAGTGAATTATTCATTCTTCGTCCCAAATTTATCCCAGTCTGCACCGGTATACGAACAACGTGGTATAGGTATTGTTCGAGAACTCAAGGCATCTCTAATGCGTACGACGAGACCTTGAACCCTATTATTGAACCGACCACCATTTGGGTCATCCTTTCCATCATGCTTTCCCTCTCCTGAAATATTCAGCAACTTGATGTCAAGAACGCCTCCCCCCATGTGAAACTCCCTGAAGTGCCTTCTGTCATCATGAGCCTACAGGGTTTGTCGACTCTACTCGGCTTGATTACATGTGTTGGATCAACCGCGTCCTCTACAGTATAAAACAAGTTGTCCGGGCATGAACTCACATAAAAGCGAGCACTGGTACGATTTGGGATCACCGCCCATTGTCGTCCGGCTGGATGGCGCACGAGTTGTTTCGGTTTTCCCTCACTTGGCTCAACCTAATGGCAGAGTTTTGGACTCACTAGTAATTGAGCACGTGCACATGCACGTTTCATACAATGCCCATATTGGATGACAATATAACAATTCGTGTCACTGTCACCTGATAATATGAGCTGGCCCGTTAATTTTCAATAGCTTTGGAAAAGTTTGGAAAGTATTCCACTGTTTCATAAAATTCAAGATAATTGTTCTAATTTTTCATATAATGCAAGAACATCATAATTCATTAGAGATACAAGTCAAGCCCCACCACTTACTAATTATGTAGCCATAGCCTTTACAACGGATGGTCCTTCAGAGTTCTTTGTGCCTGCCGCCATGAAGCTCATCAACTCGCCTGAATCTCAGCGCTAGAGAGCTGCTGCCGCCGAGAGCCATTGAAACACCCTCAACGGTTGAAGTTGGCGATGTCAGAGACCAGGAATGACGAACTTCCTTCGCTTCACCCCTCAATGTGCATGCAAGACATATATAACAAGAACTTGTAGGCTGCCCCCATTATGCTGGACTTGGTCCTCCAATAAAGTTGCGTGAATATCCTGAAATTCCATTATAAGCAACTCCATTAATTAGATTTATTCAGTCACTTTTAACATCATTTATAAGCAATGTTGACAACTTCAGGTAGAACTAAGGATGACTATCAAATGAAAAGACCTTGCTAAGAATCAACGAACATATTAGTGTATGAGATGATATACATATTCTATCAGTTAAATTTAATCTTTAAATAACTATATATTTTCAGAAACTTTGCTTTCACTTACTCAGATTTGTCCAAAGATGTACATAAAACAACAAGAATAGATTGGCACTTTGCTTTCACTTACTCAGATTTGTCCAAAGAGAATACAATTGCTCTCCGATCCGATTATCAACCAATGTAGCATACAATGAAATAATGTTTGTATTGTGTCGGATATTTCATTGACAGAACACAATTGATCCAACATGCCTGAACATCAGAAAAAAATCAGAAATATGTTCCAAACAACTACAAAGAAAATTTAGAAGCCAACATTTACCAACAGCCTACATGAAGCAAAATCAATACTGAACCACTGTAAGAGATGTAAAAGATCTTAATATTGTTTAAATCACTCACATGTATAGAATATTGGAGCATTGGCCTAGAGTTGTACCTGGCAAATGGGGAGGACAGTGCCAATATTTGCAGTAGAATGTCAAAAAAAAATTTGCAGTAAAGGAAGATTTTGCAAGAGGTAGAAAACAATAGAAATAACTGTAGGAGGTAGAAAAGGAGCACAAACTGTTAAGCAGCAGGCTGTTAATTCTGAATTTTCTCTGAATAAAACGCTCCATAAGAGCAAAATCGTCATCAAGTTGTGTGAGCTGTTTGACCTAAATAGGACTGGAAGACTGGAAAGGGGATAAATGATGAAATGCAGAATGAGAAAAAAATTCAATCACATCTTTCATGCTATCCTGACACTAATGTGTTACTGTGTTAGTTGCTTCAATGTATGCGATACCATGCAAATGTTATTCTCTTGTAGTATAAAAACGATGAACATAAATCGTAAAAGAGTTCGCGTTCCGTTCCTATTCATAGTGGAAAATATCATCCCAGCAAGTATGACTTATTACTGTGTTCGAACAACTTCTGAACATGCCTTAGAAACAATCCATTTAAGATTTTTAGGAAAAATCATAAGTGAGTGACCTGCTGTTAAGAATGTTTTTTCACTGAGGTCATACTTCCAGATGACAAGTTACAGTGTATAAACTATCTGCTTGCTTAATTTTGCCAGTAGGGTTCGAGCTATTGAGCATGGACCTGCTAGTAAACAAGTGAATCCAGCTGCAAACTTCAAGCTCAAACAGATGGTACTTCAGTTTTCCCTTGTCTAACAATTATGACATGGTTTTGCCATTATATTAACTGGTACTTCAATTCCAGACCGAAAAACTGTGTCATGAGGAAAAGGAAAATGCAAAGCTGAATGAAGCTTACAACTGATGCAGCTCAAAAATGCTTCTCGTGAAAATGTCTTCAGAACACTTCAAGATAAGGTATGGTGTGTCAACTCTCATTTCTACATGACAGGCTAAAAAACAGTTCATGCATGGAATTACGTTCTGACATAATTACTTCCGTGCAATAGATAAGGGAGACTGAGCAAGAATGCTGAACACATCAGCAGCGGGTACATATGAGATTCAGTTCTGTTTAATTCACCAGGACTGAATCGTGTGTGTATTTTTCTATCCTACTGTGTTTATGACATTTCTCTTGAACAGGTTCAGATAGAAGTGCAATTGTGAGCAATTCAGATACCTGAGACGGTCCTGGCCCGGGCAGTGTGAGTGTATGACCGCGACGGCGGCGGCCGTGGCAGTGCGGAGGTGGCGTCCTCTCCGAGGCAGTACCGCGGCGGCGGCGGTGGTTTCCCCCGGTCAGGGGCGGCGTCGTCGTCCGTGGAAGTTCGGAGGTGGCGTACTGTCCGGGGCAGTGCGACGGAGGCGGCAGCGTCCTCGGTCAGTGGCAGCGGTGACGTCCCCCGATCAGTGGCGGCGGTGGCGTCCCCCGATCAGTGGCGGCGGTGGCGTCCGTGCAGTGACGCGCTGATGGATTCCTCCCGCGGGCTGTGGCTTGAGGCGTGCGTCCGCGTGGGCAGGGTGTGCAGGAGGTGGGCGACAGGGGTCGCCGCGGTGGTGGGCGGCAGGGGTCATCGCGTCAGCGCCCAAGGGATTCCGGCGGCGAGATGGCGGGGAGGCAGCAAATCGCGGAGGAATTAGTGTGCGGTTTTATTTTTCCTTTCTTACGATTAGGATTTGCTTGTTGGATGAGGGTGGTTGTCGTGGGCTCAACATTGGGCAAATCGTGACTGTTGGTTTCAGTGGATGGACGGTTCTGAGTACGGGGTTATGACTAATGAGACCTCATCATTGGTTAAATCTGGATCATTGGTTGATGTTAATCTGATGGCTGATGTTATTTGGATCAGCCACTCTGTGTCTTTTTATATTAGTAGAGATTACCTATTTTGGTTTTGTTTTGCATTTGCGTGGAAAGGCGACATGTACATATGACATTGAACTTATTTGCTCGAAACTAAAAAAAAGTAATTGACAGGTTTACTCTTTTCCGTGTAAACATGTAGTCAGATTTTTTTTTTTTTGACATGAAAACAGTAGGGAAAGCCCCTACTGAGCATGTAGTCAGATTATAACACGGTGATATGTGCAAATTAGGGAAAACGATAAAACACACAATTAGTCAATGAACTGTTTTAGTATGAGTGAATTGGTTACTGAACACTCAAAATGTCAAAACCCATCATTGGAGATGAGTGGTTTGATCAAGGACCGACCTGAAACCAGGTTTTCTTTCCACATGGCGTACATAGTGGGTAGAGGGACAACATCTGGTTGTTTTGTGTTGGTAATTTGCACAAGTCATGTAAAAATATCGATGTGCGTAAATTAGAGGCCACCAGTCATGTTTTAACAAATAAATAAATACTTAACACACTAATTTATTTGATGGGTGCCGATCAACGAGGCTAACAAGGGGATTAGCACCAAACAAACAGCTTGAAAATCAGAGACCACTCATCACCCTAAGTGGCGGTGACTAACGCCGACGACGAGCTCGGCCAGATTGGTGAGCGGCCCGAAACCGAGCGGGAGCGGTGTGGGTTAACATAGAACACGCGGGAAAAGATAGCAGGGAGACGCCTCGCTCGAACGGGAGTGGCACAAGGTGCTTGGGAACCCAAGAGCCTCGACAACGACGAGGCTATGAGGCGGCGAGCAATGGTCTTCGGTGCCAGGTGAGAAGGGATTCGTGAAGGTTCGTGAAAAGACTAGGGGCTTACAAAGATGATGAAAGGGAGTTTCTTTTTCCCCTCTCCCTCTTCTCGTGCGCTTAGCATTGAGAGTCGCCTCAGCCACTCTGGGGCCCATCCCTTCTCCTCTAGCGGCCTCACCGTCTAGAGTGGAAGAGGGGGGCTGCTAGCCCCCCTTAGTAGCTAGGTTTTGATGTATATTACTTTGTCTTCTGCCGGTACGACGGGTTGGCATTATGCCTCCTCTGGGTTGTGTGTCCAGGTTGCCTTCGAGCGGTGGTCGGGGCTACGGGTTGGCCTCTCGAGGTCGCCTCCCATGGTGGAACGTGATGCTTCATGGCAGATCCGGCTGCGCTTCATTGAATAAGCTCGGCAGAGCCCTGCTGCGACGAGATCTAGGGATTCATCGCCGTCCTTGGTGCCTTCTTGGTGAGGGAGGGGACGACAGACATGTGTCTCTTGCTCTCGTGGCCTCGGCGCTGCGGGATGGTGGAGTGGACGCCTCGGCTTGTGCTCCAAGAGTTGCTCCTATCGGCGGAGATCTTCAACTTCGGCTGCTTTGCGTCGGCGTTATCCCGGGCCACAGAGGCCACTCTGCGCTCAAATTCAGGCTACTCCGAGCTTCGTCTTCCTTTGGTGGAAGATCTTCAATGACTTCGGCGTGGATACAACGGCGGCGGTGCCCCAAATGGTGGCATCCCTGGCGGCGCCTGCGCCTGGAGGTCGAGTTCTCACGCCGGCCATGACCAAGGACTTGATCGCTTTTCCTGTATTATTTGTAGGGTCTTGTTTACAATTTCTGAGAACTTAGCTGCTATTTTCACTTATTTTCACTTGTATTATTTGTAAGGAACTGAATGTATCTTTGTATGTGCTACCAAATTAATGCAGTTCCAGGCCCTTCGGGGCCATTTCCCATTCAAAAAAATACAAAGATGATAAAAGAGGGCTGACATCTATGGGTAGACGCAACAACGAGGGCTTCATCGCCGACATATTACAGCGGAAACAACCGGTGTGGCAAGAATGTCTTAAGAGACGCTCGACGGCCCGGGGGTGCTCCTAAAGCTTTGGGGTAGCGCAGTTAGCTATTAAATTTGAAAAGGATGATCGAGGCTCGTTAGGAGATCGAAATCGTGACAATGTCCGATCAAAGATGGGGAAGAGGGCATGACGCAAACAATTGGAGGCCGGCCTTAGAGGTTGATTCTTTCTACGAAGGTTCGGGAGGACGAAGCGTGAATGATTCGGTGACCATATGAGGGTCGTGCAGGGTGCATATTGTTTGCAAGAAGACAAAGCTAAGAGGCAAGCCCCATCGTCAAAGACTGTGTAGCTGGAATAGTAACCAGATGGTATGATCCTTTTTGACAAAATACAACCAGATGTTGTCACTGACCACTCTGCTGGTCACGTAGACATAAAAACCAACGGCAAGGCCGGTTCGTGACCAAACTACTCATTTTGAAACAGTTGAGGAATGGGTTTTCACATTTTGATTGGCGAGTGACCAATTCACTCATTTCAGAATAGTCTATTTTACCAACGGTGTATTTATCTCTTGAGAAAATACGTTTACAGATTTAGGGTGTAGAGAGTTGTCTTTGTGTCTTTGATATGTGAAACTAAAAGATTTTTTGGAATGGTCGAATTTGAGCCTCGAAGATCTTCTTGCTACTGTACCACGTAAGGTGATATTGTAGCCCTTTCTCATGTGTTTTAACTTTATCTCAGAGCATAATTGCTATAAATTTGCCCGGCGAAGCGCGGGGATTACCTTTGTTACGAAGTGTGTGTGTGTGTGTGTGTGTTTTCCTTTTTGAGATTCTGGCGGTGTTTTTTTTTAGGAATAGACGTTGTAATTTTCCTGTAGGGAAAAGCTCGGCTCGGACGAATTCCAAACGGGAACAATCGGAGTTCCCGGTCTACATCGTAACTCGGCGTAGGACGACTTTGACACAGGCCGGATCGCATTTGCCCTGCGGCCCGTCAATCCGCCCAACGGCCCAATGATCTTTATGCTAAAATGGCCGCCGATACGGGCCAGGCCACGCCTTCCATTTTTTTTGTCCGGAACACGCCCTCCTTCCTTCCCCGTGTCTCTCTGCATATCGCTGTGCCTACGGCGCACGCGTGATACACGATGGCAACGAACGGCAGCCGAAATCACGCGTTCAGAAAACAGACGAATTGATGCAGCTTCTGGCCGTATGTTTACGTCTGCATGTGTACCAACCAAAAAAAGACGTATATACTAGGCATTACGCTGGTGCTGTTTTGATTCTTCGATCTCTACCAAACTTGTGGACAAACAGGTGTGGCCCAAAGAATTATTGGGAATAATGTGCGTTTTGTGCATCGTGTTATTTTGGCCTCACGAGGTATGTATGTACTACTCCCTCCGTTTTTTAATACTATAAGATGTTTTACCATTTGTCCACATGCACATGTATACAAATGTATTTAGACACATTTTAGTTTACATGTTCACTCATTTTAGTGTGCATGTAGACAACATGTGCAATAGGTAAAACGTCTTATATTCATGCACGGAGGGAGTAGATGATACCACTCATTGCTCCTCCCAATTCGAAGATATGTATGCGCCGATCATGTTTTTTTTTTTTTTTTTGAAACCAAAGGCAAAATCTTTGTCTTATCCATTTATTAAGCAGAATGTGCCCGGTTTATTATCGGAAGAAACCGGGCGAAAACCATACAACAACACAACCCCACAGGACAAAGCCCCCACAACCTCGAGAACAACTAGAGCCAAGCTCCAAACACCACTCCGCAACGAGCCGGTCAGCCATCCACCCAAGCCGGAGAGAAGAAGCCGTAACTGCTATGAGAGGAGAAGATACGGGACGCTCCAGCGTAGACGAAAGCGACGAATCCACCAGTAGCCCCGACGACGACCAACACCGTGAGCAACCTTGTCGCCCACACGACACAAGGTGGAGCACCCGCGATGTTGCAGAAATCTCGGAGCCGCCGCCCCGACATCCACCTCTCCGTCACGCCCTGCGCAATCCACCCGTACCACCTTCCGGGGCCGCCGCCCCGACATGCCACCGCTCGCACCCGAGCTGCAACGCCGCACGACCTAGCTACCCGCAGCCCAAACTGCCCAGAGCAACTACCGCAGACCACGGCCGCCACACCACGCCCGAGGCCGCTGCCTCGACATACTGAAGATCGCCCCTCGCTGGGACACATCGACCGAGCCGACAACCTCGCCACCCTTGTAGCACGAAGTCGCCACCCACACCGTGACGAGCCACAACCCCACCTCATTGGGTCGCCACCGCACAGCAATCCGGGGCCGCCGCCCCGACATGCAAGAACAAACTCGAAGCCGCCGCCTCGACGTCCACGCACACGCCGATGATACAAGCTAGCAAGGCAACACAACATCAAGCAGAGGTACCGAGACTCCAAGACGACGCCCCCAAGGAGGTAGCGACGAAAACGACGCCGTCGCCCGCATTGTCAACGACAAATGCAAGGTTTTCACCTGGAGAAACTCGGTGAATTGGAGTGACAAAGACATGGTTGGCGCTCCACGACGATGCTCTAAGGAGGGAAACGACATCCAAAGATGCCGCCGTCGCCGGCACTGACCGAGATCAGTGCTAGGCTTTCACCTGGACCAAACCAAAACCACCATTGTCACCACGCTTCTAGCCAAACTGACCACCATGGGCAGCTGACCAACCACGCCGCACCTCGTGCCCAGTAGCGAGCCAAACACCGACGTCCACCATCTCCACCACCGCGGGCAGCAGCCGGACGTCACCGCACGACGTCGAGCACCATCCGCGGATGCACCGTCGACGCCCTGCGCCCACCAGATGCAGATGTGGTGCCGCCGCGCCACCTTCCTCTTCTGCGGCCACCTCTACCGCGGAGTTGCAGACATCGGCCGGCACCGCCGCGCCTCGGCCCGCCTGCCCCGCGCGATGGCCTCCAAGCAAGCTGTTGACCTCAGCAGATCTGGGCGCGGCCACGATCTGCCACCACCTCGCGACCTCCGCGCCAGGGAGCCATTGGTGGCTCTAGGTTGACGAGGGAATATCTCCCCGGCAATAGTGCCAGAAACAATGCTTGTACGTCACACGTCAGTTGGGAACCCCAAGAGGAAGGTATGATGAGTGCAGCAGTAAGTTTTCCCTCAGTATGAAACCAAGGTTTAATCGAACCAGTAGGAAAACGAGGTTTGCTTCGAAGGTGTTGGTGAAGGAGTGTAGTGCGGCGCAACACCAGGGATTCCGGTGCCAACGTGGAACCTGCACAACACAATCAAATTACTTTGCCCCAACTTAACAGTGAGGTTGTCAATCTCACCGGCTTGCTGAAAACAAAGGGTTAAACGTATCGAATGGAAATGATGTTTGTTTGCATAAAACAGTAGAGAACAATGATTGCAGTAGATTGTATTTCAGATGTAAAAGAATGGACCGGGGTCCACAGTTCACTAGTGGTGTCTCTCCAATAAGATAACTAACATGCTGGGTAAACAAATTACAGCTGGGCAATTGACAATTGATAAGTGCATATAACATGCATGTGTGAGCTGTGGTGTCTACTATGAGATTCATTTGGGCATTACGACAAAGTACATAGACCGCTATCCAGCATGCATCTATGCCTAAATAGTCCACTTTCCGGTTAACATCCGTACCCCTTCCAGTATTAAGTTGCAAGCAACAGACAATTGCATTAAGTAATGTGCGTAATGTAAACAATACATTCATCCTTGAATAAAGCATTGCTGTTTTACCCCTAGTGGCAACAACACATCTACAACCTTAGAACTTGCTGTCACTATCCCAGGTTAAATAGAGGTTGAACCCAACTATCATGCATAAATACCCCCTCTTGGAGTTACAAGTATTCACTGGCCAAGGCTTCAACAAGTAACGGAGAGCATGCAAGATCACAAATGACATAGACATGATAATATAATATTCAGCTCCACATAGGTATCAATATAAGTCAGATCCCAGCAAACACAACATGTAGCATTACAATAAGATGATCTTGATCATGATAGGCAGCTCACAAGATCTAAACATGATGGCACAAGTGGAGAAGACAACCATCTAGCTACTGCTATGGACCCATAGTCCAAGGATGAACTACTCACGCATCACTCCGGAGGCGGGCATGGCGATGTAGAGCCCTCCGGTGATGATTCCCCTCTCCGGCAGGGTGCCGGGAAGAGCTTCAGAACCCCCCGAGTTAGGGTTGACGACGGCGGCGGCAGCGAATATGTTCTGGATGAAAGGCTCGGTGTTTTAGGGTTTTCGCGTCTCGGGGAATAAATAGGCGAAGGGGCGATGTCGGCGGACCCCCGAGGGGCCCAAACCACCAGGCGGCGCGGCTGGGCCCACTGCCGCGCCGCCTGGTTTGGCCACCTCGTGGCTCTCTTCGTCTCTCCTTCGGACTCCGTGTACGTGCTGGAAAAATAGGGACTGGCCTTTTGTTTCGTGCAATTCCGAGAATATTTCCAGAAGTAACTTTCTGAAACCAAAAACAGCAGAAAACAGGGAACTGGCACTGTGGCATCTTGTTAATAGGTTAGTCCCAGAAAATGCATAAAAGTGATACGAAGTGTATATAAAACATGTAGCAAATGGTATAATATAAGCATGGAACAGCAGAAATTATGGATACGTTGGAGACGTATCAAGCATCCCCAAGCTTAGTTCTACTCGTCCTCGAGTAGGTAAAACGATAACAACAAATAATTTCTGAGGAGACATGCTTTCACACAATCTTGATCAATATATTGCAAGGCTCATGTCATGAATGAAGTGACTCAAAGCAATGATCTATAGTTTGCTAACAAATAGATAAAGAGTAAACAATGAATCATATAAGCAAAAACTTTTCATGAATAGTACTTTCAAGACAAGCATCAAAAAGTTTTGCATAAGAGGTAACTCATAAAGCAATAGATTCAAAGTAAAAGGCATTGAAGCAACACAAAGGATGATTAAGTTTCAGCATTGCTTTCAACTTGTAACATGTATATCTCATGGATAGTTGTCAACATAAAGCAATATAACAAGTGCAATAAGTAAATATGTAAGAATCAATGCACACAAAGTTGACACAAGTGTTTGCTTCTAAGATAGAAAGGAGTAGGTAAACTGACTCAACATAAAGTAAAAGATAGGCCCTTCGCAGAGGGAAGCAGGGATTAAATCATGTGCTAGAGCTTTTTAAGTTTTCGAAAGCATATAGAGAGCACAAAATAAGTATTTGAGAGGTGTTTGTTGTTGTCAACGAATGGTAGTGGGCACTCTAACCCCCTTGTCAACCAGACTTTCAAAGAGCGGCTCCCATGAAGGACGTTATCTCTACCAGCAAGGTAGATCATCCCTCTTCTCTTTTGTTTACACATGTATTTTAGTTTCTTTATAGATGACACTCCTCCCAACCTTTTGCTTACACAAGCCATGGCTAACCGAATCCTCGGGTGCCTTCCAACATTCACATACCATGGAGGAGTGTCTATTTGCAAAATTAAGTTGCTTACTGATAAATCAGGGCAAAACATGTGAAGAGAATTATTAATGAAAGTTGTAATTAATTGGGGCTGGGCACCCCGTTGCCAGCTCTTTTTGCAAATTATTGGATAAGCGGATGTATATGCCACTAGTCCATTGGTGAAAGTCTGTCAGAAGTAAATGACAAGATTGAAAGATAAAACACCACATACTTCCTCATGAGCTATAAAACATTGACACAAATAAGGAGTAATAAAGTTTTGAATAGTTTAAAGGTAGCACATGAAATATTTACTTGGAATGGCAGGAAATACCACATAGTAGGTAGGTATGGTGGACACAAATGGCATGGGTTTTGGCTCAAGTTTTGGATGCACGAGAAGCATTCCCTCTCAGTACAGAGTTTAGGCTAGCAAGGTTGTTTGAAGCAAACACAAGTATAAACCGGTACAGCAAGAATCACATAAAAACATATTGCAAGTATTATAAGACTCTACACTGTCTTCCTTGTTGCTCAAACATTTTACCAGAAAATATCTAGACCTTAGAGAGAACAAATATGCATCCCAAGTCTCAACAAGCTCTACGGTAGTTCTCCACTACTAGGCTTTAACTACATGATGCAAGAGCTTAAACATGATCTACTTGAGAGCTCAAAACAATTGCAAAGCATCAAATCAAAACAAGACAATGATCTACAAGAATGCATATGTCTTTTCCAATACCAACTACTACATGTAGCATTTTCTTTCTTCCAAACAAACACCAATAATTTATTTAAACATAAACTCTCCAAATGATAATATAATGCAGCAAGAGAGTATTTATAAACAAGTGCTAACAGCTCGAAGAGATGCATGAAAAACAGGAGCTAAAAGCACTGCAGTAGCTAGTTAAGAATACTCAACAAATATAAGTGAAGAACATGAGTATTCACATGAAAAAGCGGAGCGTGTCTCTCTCCCACACAAGGATTGCTAGGATCCGAATTTATTCAAACAAAAACAAAAATAAAAACACACAGACGCTCCAAGTAAAGCGCATAAGATGTGAAAGAATTAAAATATAGTTTCACTAGAGATGACCTGATAAGTTTGTTGATGAAGAAGGGGATGCCTTGGGCATCCCCAAGCTTAGACGCTTGAGTCTCTCTGAATATGGTTGGGATGAACCACGGGGGCATCCCCAAGCTTAGGCTTTTCACTCTTCTTGATCACATAATATCACCCTTCTCGCTTGATCCTTGAAAACTTCCTTCACACCAAACTCAAGACAGTTCTCATTAGAGGGTTAGTGCATAATCAAAAATTCTCATATTCTGTAATGATACAATCAATCCCAAAGCTTCTGGACATTAGCTACAGCCACCAATGCTTTGTGGAGCAAAGAAATCCACACAAACACAGTAAAAGAGCGAATGCAAAACAAAAGGCAGAATCTGTCAAAAACAGAACAGTCTGGAATGACGAATTTTTTCGAGGCACTTAAGTTGCTCAGATGGATCTGGCCTAAAATAATGAAAGTTGCGTACATATCTCAGGAATATGCGTGATTTTTCTCAGAATTTTTTGAATTTTCTACAGGGAGATAAGCTCAAATCCGTGACAGCTAAAAATCTGTCACTGCGCAGAAATCCAAATCTTGCATCAACTTTCAATATAGAACTTTACTTGGCACAACATTGCGATAAAATAAAGATACAAAGGAGTTGCTACAGAAGTAACAAAACTCCTTGACTCAAAGAAAACAAAAATAACAGCAAATAAAAACGATGGGTTGTCTCCCATAAGCGCTTTTCTTTAACGCCTTTCAGCTAGGCGCAGAAAGTGAAAATCAAGTGTTGTCAAGAGAAGAAGCATCAACATCATAACTTGCTCTAACAATAGAGTCAAAAGGTAACTTCATTCTCTTCCTAGGGAAGTGTTCCATACCTTTCTTGAGAGGAAATTGGTACCTTATATTACCTTCTTTCATATCAATGATGGCACCAACAGTTCGAAGAAAAGGTCTTCCCAAAACAATAGGACAAGATGCATTGCATTCAATATCCATAACAATAAAATCAACGGGACAAGGTTATTTTTACTGTAATAAAAACATCATTAACTCGCCCCAAAGGTTTCTTCATAGCATTATCAGCGAGAAAAACATCCAAATAACAATGTTCCAAAGGTGGCAAATCAAGAATATCATAAAGCTTCTTGGGCAAAACCGAAACTTGCACCAAGATCACACAAGGCATTGCAATAAAATCATTCACCTTTACCTTAATGATGGGTTCCCAACCATCTTCTAATTTCCTAGGAATAGAAGCTTTAAGTTTCAACTTCTCCTCCCTAGCTTGCAAAAGAGCATTTGTAATATGCTTTGTAAAAGCCAAATTAATAGTGCTAGCATTGGGACTTCTAGCTAATTTTTGCAAGAACATAATAACTTCAGAGATGTTACAATCATCAAAATCAAAATCATTATTGTCAATGGTGGTGGAACCATTGTCTCCAATAGTTTGAAAAATTTCAGCACTTTTATCAGAAAAAGTTTCAGCAGTTTTAGGCAATTTCAAACGCTTTGCAGAAGTAGTAGAGACATTACAACACCAATAACATTACCATCAATAGTAGGAGGTTACTAGCATGTGAAACATTAGCATTACTAGTGGTGGTGATAGTACAAACTCTAACTATACTATTCTCTTTTTCAAGTTCTTCCTCTTTTTCCCACCTAGCATGCAATTCAGCCAACATCCTAATATTATTATCAATTCGAACTTGGATGGCATTTGCTGTAGCAAATGACTTAGTATCTTTAACTTCATTAGGCATAACTTTCAGTTTTAGAATTTCAACATCATGAGCAAGACTATCAACTTTAGAGACAAGATCATCAATTTTTTCAAACTTTTCCTCAACAGTTTTATTGAAAGCTTTTTGTGTGCTAATAAATTCTTTAAGCATAGCTTCAAGATCAGAGGACACACTTCTATTGTTGCTGTAGGAATTACCATAAGAATTGCCATAACCATTTGAAGGATAAGGCTTATAATTGTTGCTACCAAAATTATTCCTATAAGCATTGTTGTTGAAGTTGTTGTTTTTAATGAAGTTTACATCAACATGCTCTTCTTGAGCAACCAATGAAGCTAAAGGAACATTATTAGGATCAACATGAGATCTACCATTCACAAGCATAGACATAATAGCATCAATCTTATCACTCAAAGAGGAGGTTTCTTCAACAGAATTTACCTTCTTACCTTGAGGAGCTCTTTCGGTGTGCCATTCGGAATAGTTGATCATCATATCATCAAGTAGCTTTGTTGCTGCACCTAAAGTGATGGACATAAAGGTTCCTCCAGAGGCTGAATCCAATAAGTTCCTTGAGGAAAAATTTAATCCTGCATAAAAGGTTTGGATGATCATCCAAGTAGTCAGTCCATGAGTGGGACAATTCTTCACCAAAGATTTCATTCTTTCCCAAGCTTGAGCAACATGTTCATTATCAAGTTGTTTAAAATTCATAATGCTACTTCTCAAGGATATAATCTTAGCAGGAGGATAATATTTCCCTATGAAAGCATCTTTGCATTTTGTCCAAGAATTAATACTATTTCTAGGCAAAGAAAGCAACCATTCTTTAGCTCTTCCTCTCAAGGAGAAAGGAAAAAGTTTCAGTTTTATAATATCCCCATCCATATCCTTATACTTTTGCATTTCACAAAGTTCAACAAAGTTATTAAGATGGGCAGCAGCATCATCAGTACTAACACCAGAAAATTGCTCTTTCATAACAAGATTTAATAGAGCAGGTTTAATTTCATAAAATTCTGCTGTAGAAGCAGGTGGAGCAATAGGAGTGCATATGAAATCATTGTTGTTTGTGCTAGTGAAGTCACACAACTTAGTGTTCTCAGGAGTACTCATTTTGAAAAACAAAATCAAACTGAATTAAACAAGTAACTAATTTTTTTTTGATATAAAGAAGCAAACAAACTAAATAAAAATAAACTAAGCAAGACAAATAACAAAGTAAAGAGATTGGGTGTGAGAGACTCCCCTTGCAGAAGCAATTCGGTTTTCCCCGGCAACGGCGCCAGAAAACGTGTTTGGCTCTAAGTTGACGAGGGAATATCTCCCCGGCAACGGCGCCAGAAAACGTGTTGGTGGCTCTAAGTTGACGAGGGAATATCTCCCCGGCAATAGTGCCAGAAACAATGCTTGTACGTCACACGTCAGTTGGGAACCCCAAGAGGAAGGTATGATGAGTGCAGCAGTAAGTTTTCCCTCAGTATGAAACCAAGGTTTAATCGAACCAGTAGGAAAACGAGGTTTGCTTCGAAGGTGTTGGTGAAGGAGTGTAGTGCGGCGCAACACCAGGGATTCCGGTGCCAACGTGGAACCTGCACAACACAACCAAATTACTTTGCCCCAACTTAACAGTGAGGTTGTCAATCTCACCGGCTTGCTGAAAACAAAGGGTTAAACGTATCGAATGGAAATGATGTTTGTTTGCATAAAACAGTAGAGAACAATGATTGCAGTAGATTGTATTTCAGATGTAAAAGAATGGACCGGGGTCCACAGTTCACTAGTGGTGTCTCTCCAATAAGATAACTAACATGCTGGGTAAACAAATTACAGCTGGGCAATTGACAATTGATAAGTGCATATAACATGCATGTGTGAGCTGTGGTGTCTACTATGAGATTCATTTGGGCATTACGACAAAGTACATAGACCGCTATCCAGCATGCATCTATGCCTAAATAGTCCACTTTCCGGTTAACATCCGTACCCCTTCCAGTATTAAGTTGCAAGCAACAGACAATTGCATTAAGTAATGTGCGTAATGTAAACAATACATTCATCCTTGAATAAAGCATTGCTGTTTTACCCCTAGTGGCAACAACACATCTACAACCTTAGAACTTGCTGTCACTATCCCAGGTTAAATAGAGGTTGAACCCAACTATCATGCATAAATACCCCCTCTTGGAGTCACAAGTATTCACTTGGCCAAGGCTTCAACAAGTAACGGAGAGCATGCAAGATCACAAATGACATAGACATGATAATATAATATTCAGCTCCACATAGGTATCAATATAAGTCAGATCCCAGCAAACACAACATGTAGCATTACAATAAGATGATCTTGATCATGATAGGCAGCTCACAAGATCTAAACATGATGGCACAAGTGGAGAAGACAACCATCTAGCTACTGCTATGGACCCATAGTCCAAGGATGAACTACTCACGCATCACTCCGGAGGCGGGCATGGCGATGTAGAGCCCTCCGGTGATGATTCCCCTCTCCGGCAGGGTGCCGGGAAGAGCTTCAGAACCCCCCGAGTTAGGGTTGACGACGGCGGCGGCAGCGAATATGTTCTGGATGAAAGGCTCGGTGTTTTAGGGTTTTCGCGTCTCGGGGAATAAATAGGCGAAGGGGCGATGTCGGCGGACCCCCGAGGGGCCCAAACCACCTGGCGGCGCGGCTGGGCCCACTGCAGCGCCAGCCTATGGTTTGGCCACCTCGTGGCTCTCCTTCGTCTCTCCTTCGGACTCCGTATACGTGCTGGAAAAATAGGGACTTGGCCTTTTGTTTCGTGCAATTCTGAGAATATTTCCAGAAGTAACTTTCTGAAACCAAAAACAGCAGAAAATAGGGAACTGGCACTGTGCCATCTTGTTAATAGGTTAGTCCCAGAAAATGCATAAAAGTGATTCGAGGTGTATATAAAACATGTAGCAAATGGTATAATATAAGCATGGAACAACAGAAATTATGGATACGTTGGAGACGTATCAGCCATCAACCGCCTCCTCCAACCTCCACCGCGCCTCCGGGGCCGTCACCCCGGCCTAAAAGGCGCCGGCGAGCCGCCGTCTTCTCCCCACCAGAATCCGACGGGACCGGCGCCACCTCAAGCAAGGAAGAGAACCTCCCCCTGAAACCATCTGTTGGCCGTGGGGGGCCGCCGCCACCGCGGCGCAGGTGCCGGCGGCAGCGGCGGAGGGGGAGCGCCGGGGAGGAGGTGTGAGTGGCGGCGGCGGCGTGCGCCCCCGGTGCCGCCTAGGGAGCGGCACGGGGGTCTTTTTTTAAGAGGGCCCTCCGGATCATGTATAAATTCTTGCAATTCTTCAGGTAAAACATCCTTGACACATCAATCTACGTTATGCATTTTGCAGAAGCTATCAGACGACATCTAGCTTGTTAAAAAGGTTTACATTGTGAAATAGAGTATTTTTTTTCCTCTAAAAACTTTTTCCTCTAAAAAACTCTCAAGCAGCAGTGCAGTACACTAGGGCAGGCTAGCTGCTGACGCGGGTGCAAAAAATTAAGACACGGCGAGGGTGATGACTGATGAGCGGTCCGTGCGACGAGACACTACACGCAACACGCATACGTACAGAACTGAAGGAGGGCAGAAACCGGATTCATAACGGGAAGCAGGCAGGAGTAAAATCTATTTTGAAACTTTTTTTCTCTTGATATCTTTTCCTTTCAAACTGGCATGTACAGTAAATTAGGAGTGAGTACATTTTGTCCAGGCCAGAGATGTCTTGTCCAGTGACCTTTCATGAACAAGTGGCAGAATAGGATACTCACCAAGAAAAGAAAACAAGACCAATCGTCTATCTTTTGCTTTTTATCGGTAGCGAAAACAGCTGGCTGACTATATCCAAAGTTGTCTTCAGTTATCATTCAGTTATAGTAGCTAGTGACAATTTGTTTTTTGAAACGAGGCAAAAAAATTGCCTTTATATTGATATAGAAGGATAAAAAAAAGAGCGGCCAAGGCCAACCAGAAAAAAAAGATTCACGACCAGCGAGTATCCAATTCTTTCTCTCGTGCTTCATCTTCTGCATTAGGATGGATAACATCACCGATTTGTTGTTGAATACCCGCTCGTTCCTTTCTTTCCAAATCTCCCACACGATCAGAGTGATGGCGGTGTTGAGCCCCTTAGAGAAGGCAGTAGGTGCCCGAGAAACGGCCTGCCAATATTGTAGAACCGTGCCACGTCCGGATCCCATGCAGGGGGAGGGGGGGTGACAGCCAACAGGCCGCCGCCTGCAAGATTCGCTTGGAGAAGCGACATTCGAGTATGATGTGTCGGGAATTCTCAAGGGCATGACAATTTTTAGACTTGCAATCAATCACCTCGAAAATAAGATGTTGTTCGCAAGGAGAAACATTCCACACTACCCACTTTGATGATCCCTTTGCGGTCTCGAACCTGAGACGGTCGATCACTCCTTGAGCAGCTTCCGCTCGTCATGAACGTTGCAGTTACGCTCAGAGCTACGCGGCATGGACAGCCCTTTGCCCGAACCATCGCTCGGCTAAGGGAATTTCTAACCGATCCCAAAAACGGTTAGAGGGGAAAGATCCATTTTTTCCTCTAAACCGCACCTAGCCGATCCTTTATAACGTTCAGAGGAGAAAAAATATATAAGAGTCACCCTCAAATCTCGGCCGAGATCTCTCAAATATACTCGACATGCTGCCTCTAGAGAAAACATTTCGTCCTCCTCCTCTCCCACCCGAGCCGCCACCTCTTCCCGCCTCCGACGCCAATCCCGCCGTCACCACCGCTGATTCCGATCAGAATGGAACCGTAAGCTCCTCTACAACCCCGTCGGTCATCTTCGCCGGCGCGCCGCCGCCAAAATCGACCCAAGCGGCGAAATCGACCCCAACCCTAGCTCCGGTCGAGGCCAAGCAGACGGAGACTAAGATGCCGCTCGCCTAGGCGGAGCTCACCGATGAGGGGGCGGAGAAGAAGGCGGCGGCCCCACTGACGGCAGCTTGCCAAACCCTAACCGATGAGGGGGCGTTGAAGAAAGCGGCGATGTAGGCCATGATGCCGCTCGCCAAGGAGTAGGAGGCGAATAAAAAGAGGGCAGCGTCGACACTGATGGCTCGTACCCCATCTCCGGCAACCCCCGACGCCTCCTGGTGCGGTGCGTTTAGCCGTCGCCGCCGCCGAGGGCCCCGGTGGCCAAGTGCTCAATGAAATGCCAAGGTAAAAATTGGGTTCTTCTTTTCGTTTCAGTGATAAATTGTGGTTATCTTGGGTGATGAACTCTTGTTGTCTGTCTAGGTTCATGTCCAAATTAGAGAATTTAGTCACCCAAGTGGCAAAAGAGGAGGAGATGGATGTCAGACGATTCATGTTTCAATTGGAGGAGATGGCTAATAAGAAAATTTTTAGAGATGGATGACCCCATGAAGGTGATCGAGACCCTGAGCCAAGATTTGGAGAAGATAGACGTACCGTGGAGGAGATGATGACCAACAAGAGATCAAGGGGGCTCTGGTATTTTGAAGAGGAGGACATTGCTTTGTCGTGCTTATCGCAAGGTATCGCTACTCAGTTGGCAAGGATGAAGCAAAGCAACAGTTTTGGAATCGGTTGACAACTTCTATTAAACCATCGTGTTCGTTCCATCTAACCGCACCCAAGCCTTTCTTGAACACCGTAGGGCCGTGATCAAACATCAATGCAACCGATGGGCCAAATGTCTTGATGAAATCGACCTTGCACCACCTGGCGATCACGGTCCAAGACCTCTACAAGCAACGCAATAAGAACAAGCTCTTCACGTTCGACCATTGCTACAAGGAAATCTATGGTGGTAGCCGTGGGGATGGTGCTTGAGTTGTTGTTCATTTGATTGCTATGTTGTCGTGGTTGTTGATAAGACTAGTTGGTTTGGATGAACTGTATGCACGTTTAATTTGAATGGATGAACCTATCTATGTCTATTATTTATTTGTGACGTATGTTCAATTTGAATTATTCAAATGATTAACAAAATACCGTGCAAATGTTTGAAATATTTGTGAAAAGGCTAAAAGATTTGGACAAGAAAAAATTTAAAGAGTTAAATATAGGGGTTCGATTAGGAACCGCCACCCTTTAACTCCTCAAAACATAGGAAGTTAACAATAAGGTCGTATCTTCAGCTGCTGCTGCTGCCTGGCGACCAGAAAGCAAGGAAAACTGCATTCCACTTGACCATCTAATTTTTCCAGCCGCCATGAGCCTGTTTTTTAAGCTTCTCTTAGCATTTTCTTAGTTTTCTATTAGCGTTTTATCTAGTTTCCTTTTTTTCCTTCTTTACTTTTGTTTACCTCCTTATCAATGAAATCCAGCAATCTGCTAGCTTTTCGTCAAAAAGAAAATCAGATTTTTGATAGTACAAAAAGAAAGCAAGTAAAATCTTGATACAACCTGTCAGTGCTACAGATCGCCCACACGCGAATTCTTGATACAATTTGGCGTGCAGCAGGTGGATATACATGCCATGCCAACGAGTCTTCACTTCGGAGAGGCGCATGCACACGCGATGCATGCATGCCCTGCACTGCTAAAACTTGGCTCTGTGTGTGCGCAATAATGCTACGCCTACGGGAAATGATTCTGGATTTCATGTGTGCCAATATCTTTTTTAGAGAACTGCATATGTATTCAACAAGAAACGAGTACAGAGACTCGAGCAATACAGCACACATACGCAGGAAGCAAAGCTACAGAGGAAACAACACCGCTGTCGACGCCGGAGACGAAGAAGCCGCACCACCTTCTTACCTTCACCCGAGAGCACCTCCACACATGGACATGGCCGCAGAAGCCGTCCGCCACCCGGTGACGGAACCTTGCTCGATAAACGAACACGGCCGGCGCCCTCCACCGCCTGCAGCACCACCATCCAGCAGCCACCAAGCTCGACGAAGCCAGCAGCGTCTCCTCGCAAACGCCGCTTCTATCTCCTACACACCACCACCCCAGCTCCACACCGCCGCTGGAGAACACGCCGGCGTGACGACGAACGAGCTGGGGGACCGGAGTCCCAGGGCCCCAGGTCAACGGCGCCGATCCGTCGACCCGAAGCAGGGGCCTGGACCGCTCGAGGCATCCGGAGATCCGCGAGCGCCAGGACGACGGCGGGCGCCCCGCTGCACCCGCAGCGGAGAGGGGAAGCACCACGCCCAAAAACCACCGCCGACCGCGCCACCACCTCCACAGCGCCGCCGGCAGGACCACACTCAACCCAACACTATGTACATGGCGAGATCCGGGGATTCCCCAGCCTCCCGCTGCCGGAGCAGCCGCCGGAGACGGAGGAATCCCACGGATCGCCGCCGCGCGAGAGAGGATTGACGAGGACGAGCTCAAAAATCGCCCCTGTGCACTGTAGCGCAAGGGGATAAGGTCGCGGTGGGTGTGACGAAACTCCCCTCTTCATGTGTGCCAATATCTATATGTACCTAACAGAACATTTGCTTTCTGTCGACGTTTCGCTACTCTATTTCTGCGTGATCTAAGTGTAGCGTACAAAGTGTGTAGAGTGATAGATTCAGGGTTTCCATTTGTCAATGTAAGCGTGTGTCACCGGAAATATCAAATACCATGCTCATTTTGTCTGGAACCCTAGGTGCACTTGACAAAATAAATAGCTTGTGCATTTATATTTTTTTAATCCGTAGCAACGCACGGGCATTCAACTAGTAGTCATTAAGATAGAAGTGAGGACTCGAACCCGAGACCTGTCCGTTATGCGCATTTTTTTAGATAAAGAGTATATAGTAATATCGCGGAGACCTGACCCTTATGCGCATATGCACGGATACCACTAGTCCACGGAAGAGTTCTCAATGGAAAGTAGAAAAGGTAACGATATCTGGCCGCGCCGATTGGGGCGAGGAAGAGCTCGCCGCGCCGGAACGTCGCCTCTTCGAAAGAGCCTGCGGCGGCGCCTCGACACCATGTCGGGCCATCACAAGAGAGGCCACCTCGCCGTTCCGCAACGTGGAACTTGGCTGCTCACCGCTCGCGCCGCCTCGTGGGGCCTCGCCGTCCGCGCCACCAAACTGCTCGAGATGGAGTGATTTTTTTAGATAAAGTCGAGATGGAGTGATGGAGTGCTACAACCTTCAACCTTGTCTTGACCAGCGTGTCCAACGCCTCCTCCGACCGGCGACCGCCGGCCTCGCTCAGACGCAAGGAGGCACGCGAGTTGCTACCTTGCTGGAGAGCATTATCACCGGGCTCACCAAGGAGCTATGTCCGGCTCTGTGATGAACGGTAAATGGCTAGGCCAACGGCGGGGTTCGCACAGTTCGGCGGCGCGAGCGGCAGGAGCAGCCAGATTCCCGACGCTTTGCGGCGCGGCGAGGCGAGCTCCCTTGTGGATTCCGAGGCGGCGCGGCGGGCTCTTCCGAGTGGGCGTCGTCCGGCGCTCTGAGTTGTCCTCGCCGTCCAAAATCAGAGCCGCCGTCTTCTTCTCTGTTCTTTCGGGCCATTAATTTCCGTTCGTTTTCTTCTGTTTTACGCTCAGCGCGGCTTCCACGTTTGACCACACGTCAGCATGTAGCCTTTCTCCCGTAAGAATTTCCCGTAGGTGTAGCACTATTGGTGTGTGCATTTGTAGACTTCGCTGCAAGTACGAGTGTCAGAGTGTGTCAAATAATGGGCGTAATTTCGACAAGCAAAGCGAATGAGGTGAGAACCTCTGAGGAAGATGATGTAGTTTTTTGGAAGTGGAATGCTAACAAAAAATTCTCGACAAGGTCGGTTTATAGGTATTTGGAAAAGCCTATTGCGGGTCCTTATTACAAATGGATCTGGAAGGATAAAATTCCTCTTAAGATTAAGATATTCATGTGGCAAACGATGCAGGATGCAATCCTCACTCGAGATAACATGAAAAAAAGAAAGTGGCGGGGGAATCCTAGATGTTCGTTTTGTGATCAGTTGGAATCCAGCGATCACCTTCTTTTTGGTTGTGCTTCTGCAAAAGTTGTTTGGGGATGTGTCGGGGAAGTTTTTCACACGGGTACCTGTCCTAGGAACATTTGGCAGTGCTTAGCCTGGCTTTACTATTTTTGGCCTGGAGGCAAAAGATTTTATTCCATCTTGATGGCTTCTATCTGCTGGGCGATTTGGACTACACGTAACAAAGTCACATTTGAGAATTTTCGTCTGAAAACCCATGTGACAATTTTGTTTACTGCTTGTTCCTTTATGAAATACTGGGCAGGTCTTTATGGAGAGGAAGATAAGGAGCTCATCAAGAATGGAGCGCAGCAGCTAGTCTGGAAGGCGATGGAGATTGCAAGGAGGAGCTCGGAGCAAGGCCAGTTCCCGGCGACGTCTGCGGTGTTGAGGATCACGGGCGGCTGAGCTCGTCTCTGCGTGTTCTACCCTTGTTGGTGTCCATGTGGGTGTGTTGGGGTTTGATGCCCGGGAGTCTTTTTAGTTTTCTGTTTGATCTGGAGCCAGGTTGACCTGTGGGTCGGTACTTTTAGTTGGATTTGCTGTAGTTTTTCTAGTACTGCTTTGAACTGATGAGAATAAGGCGGTAACAGGTTTTCGCCCCCACAGGGCTATTCAAGACCAAACAGTCTCAGTGGATTTCCTGTTACTGCCCCAACTCGCTATCCCCTTTTGGTTTTCTTTCTTGTGCTGATGTTTGTAAGAAAACCTTGTATTTCCGTTAAGCAATTAATGGAAAGGGGGCTAGCCCGGTTGGGAAAAAATAATGGGCCTAATTTCGGACATGTTGATATGTGCACGTTGTTCTCATGTACATATTCGACCAGTCCAATCAGAAATCAAGTGACCCTGTGCAGAAATCCGTAAACTGCGAAGAAATCATTTTTTAGATTAAAACGACCCCTAACGGGGAGCCCCAGTTCCATTATTAAATGAAACCAAACCGAGTACCCAGGATTACAAAGATGAAAGGTAAACTAGGAGGGTCTAACAGTCTCAGCGAAAAGCGAAGAAAAAACTAGGAGGTTCTGCCCTTATTACAATTTTTTCAAGTGAAACCGAAGCTAAAGGAAGTTAAAGCAGACATCTATCACTTGAAACAAACGGAGCTCAGCTACTCAGAAGAAACGCAGCGACCGACGATCTCCTTCAGCTTGCGCTTGATCTCTTGCTGGGGAAGCATCTCGGCGTCCAGCGGCTTCCCCCAGAGGATCTTCTCGGCAGGGGTTATCGGCGAGGCCACCAGCGACTGCTGGAAGCATGGTGGAGTAGCGGGCGGCTGTGCTTTCGTCTCCAGCGGAAGCGACGCCACGAGTGAGTTCAGAGACTTCAAGCCTGAGATTACCCCCACGGCAGGGTTGGGGCCTCTCTTAGCTTCTCCAAGATCAACTTCTCGAAACTGTCGATCATGTCCATCATGGGTTGCTTGAACAGGAGCCGCCATTTCTTGATAGTCTTGAGGACCATCCACCAGATCTGTTTCATGCAAAGCCAAGTCTGGTTATCAAAAATTAAAGCATTGCGAGATTTCCAGATGCTCCAAAGTACCGCAGCACAAATTGCATTGACACTAGCATGCTTTTTATTTGAAACCCAAAGCCTAGCGATAGACATGTAATTAGATCCGATTCTAAAGCCTAAAAAGGCAGAAACAACAGACCAAATCTCCTTAGAAACAATGCAATCAAAGAACAGATGATCTATGGATTCCAACTCACTGCAGAAAATACAATCCAAAGGTTTATGCATTTTGCGCTTGAGTAGGTTGTCTCTAGTCATTAGCTTATTATTTGACAGCAGCCAGAGGAAGATTTGCACTCTGGGAGGTATGATCAGCGACCAAATCACAGGCGTAAAGACCTGTGACACACCTCTAAAGCTAATAACTTTGTAAAGGGAGCTCGTTGGATAGACCCCCTTGGAATCATAGGCCCAGATGATGGCATCACAGTCTGTAGAAAAAACAACACTGCATGCAATCTGTTCTAACTCGAACCACTTTTGTAAAAGTGCAGGGCCAAAATTTCGTCTAAAAGTAAGTTTGAGCACTGAACCGTCCCAAACTTTATTAACAGCCAACATTGTCTCATTACAGATACAATAGAGGTCCCAAAACTGAACACACAGGGGAGAGGTGCCAAACCACGTGTCTTCCCAGAAACATATTTTAGCCCCATCACCCACTTTCCATCTGTACCTGAATTTGACAGAGTTTACAGCCCACATGAACCTTTTCTAGAACCTGGATGAGTTTAGATATGAGCTGCAAAAGATGTTAGGATTATTAGTTTTGTACTTTGCATCAACTACTCTTTTCCAGATTTTATCCCCTCCATCAAAATATCTTTTGACCCAAGAAGCCAGGAGGCAAAGGTTGACGTCTCGGAGTGAGGGGATGCCAAGACCACCAACATCTTTAGGCATGCAGATCAGATTCTAGTTTGCTAATGTAGTCTTCTTTTTTCTTTAGTATCATTCCAGAGGCAATGCGACATTTGGGTGTTAATCAGCTCCAAAGCCCATTTGGGGAATTTAAAGAAAGAAAGAAGATAGACTGGGATACTAGCCAAGCAGGATCTAATCAGCGCGACTCTTGCTGCATATGAAAGGAGCTTCCCTCTCCATCCAGCGATCCTTTTTAGGATTTTGTCTACTAAAGGTTGAAGGTCTTCCCTTCTAAGTTTATCGTAGTGCAGGGGAATCCCCAGATATTTGATGGGGAACGACCCAACTACACAGCCAAAAATGTCCTTGATAGTGTTAGTGTCCTCATCACTCAAATTGATAGGCACTAATTCACTTTTACTATAGTTAATTCTCATACCTGAAACCTGCTCAAAGCAAGTCAGGATATCTTTCAAATTCCTAGCTGTGTCCACATTATTCTCAAGGAATAAGATTGTGTCGTCAGCGTACTGCAGACTGATAACCCCACCAGGGCACAGCTGAGGGCAGAGCCCTTTTATAAGGTTGCAAGACGCTCCTCTAATAAGCATCTTAGTAAAAACATCCACCACTAAGTTAAAAAGGATTGGAGACATGGGATCTCCCTGTCTAAGCCCTTTACTCGTGGTGAAAAAATCACCCTGAATGTTGTTAATTTTCACAGTTACTGAACCCCCCCCCCCCCCCCCCCCTAGTGGCTAGACGGATCCACTGTCTGATTTTGGGTCCGAAACCACGCTTGATCAGAAGATCGTCTAGGAAATCTAGATCGACTTTGTCAAAGGCTTTCTCATAGTCAAGCTTAAGAACTACACCTCCTTCTTTTCCATGGTGTACGGAATGAAGTACCTCATGTGCAGTTACAACGCTCTCTAAAATATAACGACCTTTGATAAAGGCTGTCTGATTCGGGGCAACTAGCGCATCCATAATTTTCCCAAATCTCGTGGTAATCACCTTGGTGAAATTTTTGAAAATGCAGTTTAACAAACTGATCGGTCTGAACTTCTTCATAGAAGTAGCATCTGCCTCTTTTGGGATTAAAGCAAGCACCGCAAAGTTTAATCTATAGAGATCAAGCTTTCCCAAATAGAAATCTTCGAACAGCGCCATGATATCAGCTTTAACTATATCCCAGCATTTCTGATAGAACATGAAAGATAGGCCATCCGGCCCGGGTGCCCCATCAGAGTAAGAACTAAACACAGCAATTTTAACTTCCTCCTCAGAGAAAGGTGTTTCCATGATTGTGTTTTGTTCATTGGAAACACGTTCGTCTGGATTAAAGAAATCATCTCTAAGCGAAAAAACCTGACTTATCAACCGTGCAGAACAAATTCTTGTAAAAGGAGGAGGCAATGCCTAGCATTTCTTTGATATCTGAGGTTGGGCCGTCAGGTCCATCAAGGGATAAGATCATAGTTTTACGTCAACGTTGATTAGCAACAGCGTGAAAATATGCCGTATTCCTATCTCCTTCTAGAATGTCTCTGTCTCTAGAACGCTGCCTAGCTTTAGTTTCCTCTTTAAGCCAGATCTGTTGCATTTCTAGACTAATTTCTTTCAGCCTAGTATGTTCAGAGTCAGAAAGATCATCAGCCTCAGCTTTTAGATCTAGTAAATCGTATTCATCCATCAAATCTTTTTTGATACGTCTCAACTCCGATTCGATGTTTCTGCTCCACCCCTTAGAAGATCTTCTAAATCTTCTCAATTTCTCTTGCCATATATCGATGGCAGAGGAGCTTTTTGTGGGAGCATTCCAGGATTTCGAGACCAAACCCATGAAATCCTCCCTCAATAGCCACCATTTTTCGAACCTATAAGGCGGAGGCTGAAAAAGGTAGTCAACTCCCGAGTCCCAGAGAATTGGCGTGTGATCAGTTCCTATTCTAGAAAAAGCTTGAGCCCTCGCAAGGGGGAAAATGCTCTCGAGTTCTGTATTACAGAAAACTCTGTCAATAGCTGACATTATTAGATTAGTTTGGTTGTTAGCCCAGGTGTACTTTCTGTTAGAAAGCCTAACCTCTAACAATCCCCACAAATCAATCCAAGCATTAAACTTGTCACACCATTTTTGGTTGACAACTCCATTGCTTTTGTCTTTAGCACATCTAACTAAATTAAAATCCCCACTAATCAAAGTAGGGTAGGTATTATCCAAGAACAGATGGTGCAGTTCAGAGATGAAATCTTCTTTTCCCTCCTCGTAAGGTGAGCCATAGACAGAAATGTGTCTCCAAACCTTGTTGTCTAGCTTATTCCAAAGCAGACAAGACACCGAAAACGTTTTGATGTTCCAAGCAAGAACTTCAAAAAAATTGTATCAACCCCTACTAGAATTCCTCCTGCTGTCCCGACAGCAGGAAGGTAATTCCAAGAGTAGGGGCGGTTTAGACTAATCGAATCTAAGTAAGAGTCAGAGAAAACCATCTTTTTTGTCTCCTGAAAGGAGACAATAGTGACAATAGTAGCACCCTAGGCTCAAGAGTTAGGCATGCAGACGGACGGGCCGGCGGACAAGACGGACAATCCGCCAGGCACTAACCAATCGCTGCAGCCGATTGATAATTACCATTTGTTAAGCAAATTGGTGACATGCTGAACCTGGCGGACATATTTTTAGTTCTGGCGGGCGTCCGCCTGCATGCCTATCAAGAGTTCTATTATGAATAGTCTCAGCGTCAACATTAGGGGTATCGATGCCAGTGGTAGGAAAAGCAATATTATAGACCTGTTAGCCGCGAAGAAATCATGGAGGAGGTTACGGCCGGCAGAAGCTTCCAGCTCGTATTGTTCTTGACTTTTTGTCTCCGCCTCTACTATAACCCATCCTTACGTCTTTCTGCAGAAAACAAAAGAACAATTTATGAGTGAGGTGCGTAGACATGTCGAGAGGGATGAAATGATTGCCAGCTCTGCTGAAACTGTATGGCACATCCACGTCTCCAATGTCCGGCTGAGTTTTTCTTTTGTTACGTTAGATTCGCATCTACATCCACTATTTGTCTTAATTACCTTGCAAATTAAAAAAACGTCAGTGTTTATTTGATTAGGCTTGGCTGTTATAAACAGTCTTCTCGCGTGAAAAACTGAAAATGCTGCTAGCTAGAGTAGTTAGCTCGCTAGTAGTAGAATAATCAGAATTTCGGCAAATAATATTCAGAAGAAGGATAGAGCTTACTGAAGACATACGTCAGTAGAGCAGAGCAGAGCAGAGCCGAGCAGAGCTGCAGAGGATCTAGGGCAATGACAAAATTTGCAGTCTTCCTTTTACCCAATCTGGTTTGTTTGTCGGGGGAACATGATGAGTTGTTTCCTTTTTCTGTATGTGATACTGGCCAGAGAATGAGAATACAATCTTAATTAATTGATGTCTATGGATGAACGCATTTTGTCGTATATTTGAATACTTGCAAGAGCATAATCACATCGTTGAAACAACGCCCGTAGTTTTCGGATGAATTTTGGGCTCAATTTCAACCGATTCCGTTTGCGGAATCAATTAATGAGATCCAGCTTAAACCGCTGAACTAAACTAGCCGCTAGGCCCGCTAGGATAATCGACTTGAATTCTGAACGTGGAACATACAGACCAGCATGTCATGGACGTAAGTCTGAATGTTATCCTGCAGAGTTGAGAGTCCGATCTAATCCTGCGAATAATTGCCAGTGAGGTGGCGGCCGTATTATTGATGTGGGTTGTCTGTCACGACATTGACTTCTGGCACGAGTGAGGCGTGCGTAAGTCAGCACTGTCCGGATCGGCTGTAGTTCGATTATTGCTGACGTGTCATGGCGGAATAATTATCTTATTTACAATTAATTACTCTCTTTGAACTAAAACCACGATAAAAGTTATGAAACAGAGATAGTAAGAAATATGCCCGTCTATTGCTACGAGTTGATTTTTATTTTGGCATGACGCGGCCCCCTTCTCTCCTTAGCAGAGCACGAGGTGGTAGCTTCTCTCTTCATAACACGTCCAACCGAAGTAAAAAAATGCCGCCTTGATTTGAAACGATATTGCAAGGACACTTTCATTCTCGCACTATATTTCACAGATCTATATTATTTAATTTCTTGTAACTGTTGGAATTTACTAGTATTTACTAGACCAAGATAAATTCAGAAATTCTCATTGGCACATTATTATATTTTGTTAATTGGAAAAATTAATGAGTCATTGATTAATTAGTAACGGTCACGTTTATTACGGTCATTTCTAATTCATTAACAGACACGGTTAATACAGCCGTTTCTGATTCACAAATTAATGAGTCATTTATTAATTAGTAACGGTCACGTTTATTACGGCCGTTTCTAATTCATTAACAGACACGGTTAATACAGCCGTTTCTGATTCACAAACACGTTTATTGTGACCGTTTTAAATTCATAAACGGACGTGTTTAATACGGCAGTATCTAAATCATAAAAGGACGCGTTTATGAGGGCTGCTTTGACTCTCAACCTGCACTATATAAAACCGAACCAAGCCAATTTTGGCACATATACGCAACACATGGTCTCTTCTCCATCCCGTCTTCCGGCGTGCACCGGTTGAAGGGACAGTAGGCCTCCGGAACCCCGCCTCTTGTGATCCTGTACGGGAGAGGGGCGATCAGGTTTTTGGGGAGCGCACTCGCGCGACTACTGGCATCGAGTTCTTCCCCAACGACGACTTCTTCCCCGACATCGGCAGCCTCTTCATCGACGACATGGGCGACAACAGCAACGCCAACGCTTCGGCTGCCGCTGCACCGTATGATTACTTGATCTTCCTGTTTACGATACTGCTACAGTTTCTGCTTGTAGTAGTTGCTTTAGATTCGTTCTATTTATCTACTATTCAAGTAGATCGCATGATTAGTATAATTCTGGTTATTCTAGTCATAAACTATTTACTGTTTTCGCGGATTAAATCAATAGCTAAATTGCTTATATTTCAACAATCCAAAAACCTGATTATAGGCAATTTGCTGCGCCTGGCTTTCTCGCGTCTATGAGGCCGTTTCCCTTCAAAGGGGTACAGTATAAACGGTGGCGCATGAGAGCAGTTTACTGGTTTCAAAACAGTAACTGCTATGCTGCCACCAAAGGCAAGCCTGAGGGCGATCTCAATGCTGAACAACTGGAAGCTTTTGAGAAGCTCGATACCCTTTTCAAGGGTGCCCTTCTGAGTGTTCTTGACGACTCCATTGTGGACTCGTATATGTCGTTTGATAACGGCAAGGACATGTGGGATGCGCTCGAGGCCAAGTTTGGTGCCTCGGACGCTGGCAGCGAGCTGTACGTCATGGAGCAATTCTATGACTACAAGATGACTGATGAGCGCTCTGTTGTACAGCAGGCTCATGAGATACAGTCACTCGCTAAGGAACTTGAGCACTTTAAGTGTAATTTACCGGACAAGTTTGTTGCCGGTGGCATTATCGCCAAGCTTCCACCTTCGTGGAGCAACTTTGCTACTTCTCTGAAACACAAGAGACAAGAGTTTTCCGTTTCGGATCTCATTGGGTCGCTTGATGTTGAAGAGAAGGCGAGAGCAAAGGATACACGTGCTCGAGTTGCTGAGGCTGGTTCTAGTGCCCATGTGGTACAGAAGAAGAATTACCAGCCGCCCCACAAGCCCAAGTTTAACAAGAACAAATCGGGGGTAAAGGCAAGTCTGACGATAGGCACAAGCCTTCACAGTCTACCAACTTCAAGAAGAACAACAATAAGCCAAGGAAGGGAGCATGCCATGTTTGCGGTGATCCGAATCACTGGGCACCTCGCTGTCCTAACCGCCATGAGCTTCGCACATCGGAGAACAGCGGCAAGACTGCCAATGTTGTCATCGGCGACACTGAGATGAAGGAATCTGGGTACGGTATATTTCCTACCATTCTTTCAGTTTGTCATTCTCCTGAATGGTTGATTGACACTGGTGCCAATGTACATGTTTGTGCTGATGCTTCCATGTTTTCTTCTTACCAGGTCACAGGGACTTCTCCCGTGCTGATGGGGAACAACTCACATGCTTCTGTTCGTGGTGTTGGTACGGTCGATCTGAAGTTTACTTCGGGGAAGACCGTGCGCCTGAAGAACGTTCATCATGTGCCCTCCATCAATAAAAATCTCGTTAGCGGATCTCTTCTGTGTCGAGATGGTTATAAGTTGGTTTTCGAGTCCAATAAAGTTGTAATATCTAAGTATGGACAATTTGTTGGTAAAGGCTATGAGTGCGGAGGCTTGTTCCGCCTATCTTTGTCAGATATTTGCACCAAAGTTATTAATCATATTTGTCACGAATTTGAATATAATGTTTGGCATTCACGACTTTGTCATATTAACTTTGGTTGCATGACGCGGCTAGCTAATTTGGATTTAATTCCGAAATTCACTACTGTCAAAGGTTCCAAGTGTCAAGTGTGTGTGCAAGCTAAGCAACCTCGCAAGTCTCATACGGCTGCGGAGGCAAGAGACTTGGCGCCACTGGAACTTATACATTCAGATCTTTGTGAGATGAATGGCGTGTTGACAAAAGGCGGAAAGAAATATTTCATGACGCTTATTGATGACTCCACTAGATATTGTTATGTGTATTTTCTGAAAACAAAAGATGAGGCTTTAAACTACTTCAAAAACTATAAAGCTGAAGCAGAGAACCAACTTGATCGAAAGATTAAAAGGCTAAGGTCTGATCGTGGTGGAGAATATTTTTCCAATGAATTTGATTCGTTTTGTGCGGAACATGGTATAATACATGAGAGGACGCCTCCCTACTCGCCTCAGTCAAATGGAGTGGCTGAAAGAAAGAACCGAACTCTAACTGATTTGGTTAACGCCATGTTAGACACTTCGGGACTGTCTCAGGCATGGTGGGGGGAGGCTCTATTGACAGCTTGTCATGTCCTAAACCGAGTTCCCATAAAAGATAAAACTGTTTCTCCATTTGAGGAATGGGAAAGGAAAAAGTTGAAACTCTCTTACTTACGTACTTGGGGCTGTTTGGCGAAAGTCAATATTCCAATTCCCAAGAAGCGCAAGCTTGGACCAAAAACCGTGGATTGTGTTCTTCTGGGCTACGCTTTTCATAGCGTTGGTTATAGATTTTTGGTAGTCAAATCTGAGGTATCCGACGTTCATGTTGGTACGATTATGGAGTCGAAGGATGCGACTTTCTTTGAGGATATCTTTCCCATGAAGGGTATGCCTAGCTCATCAAATCAGGAGATACCTAGCACATCTAGTCAGGAATTAGCTGTTATTCCTGAACCTACCATTTCGATAGAACACACTGATAACCCTGTGGAGGATGACAATGAAGCTCCTGTTAGGAGCAAGAGACAGAGGACTGCAAAGTCCTTTGGTGATGATTTCATTGTGTACCTTGTTGATGACACCCCTAGTACCATTTCAGAAGCCTATGCATCTATTGATGCTGACTACTGGAAGGAAGCTGTTCGTAGCGAGATGGATTCCATCTTGGCTAACGGAACCTGGGAAGTCACTGATCGTCCTTATGGGTGTAAACCTGTAGGATGTAAGTGGGTGTTCAAGAAAAAGCTTAGGCCTGATGGTACTATTGAGAAGTACAAGGCGCGGCTTGTGGCCAAGGGTTATACCCAGAAAGAAGGTGAAGACTTCTTTGATACTTACTCACCTGTGGCTAGACTGACCACGATTCGAGTGCTACTTTCATTGGCTGCCTCACATGGGCTTCTCGTTCATCAAATGGACGTGAAGACAGCTTTCCTAAATGGAGAGTTAGACGAGGAAATTTACATGGATCAGCCCGATGGTTTTGTAGTACCTGGTCAGGAAGCAAAGGTGTGCAAGTTGTTGAAGTCCTTATATGGCCTTAAGCAAGCTCCTAAGCAATGGCACGAAAAGTTTGAAAGAACTTTAACTGCTGCAGGTTTCATTATAAACGAATCTGACAAATGTGTGTACTATCGCTATGGTGGGGGCGAGGGAGTTATTCTCTGTCTGTATGTCGATGACATACTGATCTTTGGAACCAACCTTGATCTAATCAAGGAGGTTAAGGATTTCTTATCTCGTTGCTTTGAGATGAAGGATCTAGGAGTAGCCGATGTTATCTTGAACATCAAGCTGCTGAGAGATGGTGATGGTGGGATTACACTGCTTCAGTCTCACTATGTGGAAAAGGTCTTGAGTCGATTCGGGTATGACGACTGTAAGCCTTCTCCGACACCATATGATCCTAGTGTGTTGCTTCGAAAGAATCAACAGACTGCTAGAGATCAACTGAGATATTCTCAGATTATTGGCTCGCTTATGTATTTGGCTTGTGCCACGAGGCCTGACATCTCTTTTGCTGTGAGCAAGTTGAGCCGGTTTGTTTCTAATCCGGGAGATGATCATTGGCATGCGCTCGAGAGAGTTATGCGTTATTTAAAAGGCACTGCGAGCTATGGAATTCACTACTCTGGATACCCGAGGGTACTGGAGGGTTATAGTGATTCAAATTGGATATCTGATGCTGATGAGATTAAGGCCACGAGTGGTTATGTGTTTACACTCGGTGGTGGAGCTGT
Source organism: Poa pratensis (assembly GCA_947311845.1). Taxonomy (NCBI): domain Eukaryota; kingdom Viridiplantae; phylum Streptophyta; class Magnoliopsida; order Poales; family Poaceae; genus Poa; species Poa pratensis. The sequence continues at coordinate 38,486,523 of CAMZMU010000093.1, read as the reverse complement.
TTCCTGGAAGTCTTGCAAGCAGACCATCTTAACGAGGTCAACTATGGAAGCAGAACTCACAGCGTTGGACACAGCCACTGTTGAAGCAGAGTGGCTTCGAGAGCTTTTGATGGACTTACCTGTGGTTGAAAAACCAATACCCGCTATCCTTATGAACTGTGATAATCAAACTGTGATACACAAGATTAAAAGTTCTAAGGATAATATGAAGTCATCAAGGCATGTGAAGAGGAGATTGAAATCTGTCCGAAAATTAAAGAACTCCGGAGTCATTGCGTTGGATTATATCCAAACGTCTAAGAATTTGGCAGATCCCTTCACAAAGGGTTTATCACGTAATGTGATAGATAGTGCATCGAGGGAGATGGGTTTGAGACCCACGGTATGAGTTGTCCACAGTGGTAACCTACTCTATGTGATCGGAGATCCCGTGAATTAGAAGTGGGAGACAAGCTGTTGGGCAGCTGAGAGGAGAGTATCCTTATATTATATTTCCCACTCCATGAAGATGCAATACTCTTCTATTCTGTATGGCAGGTTGATATTTATCTTAATGTATTCCAAGTGGCTTACTTTTATAAGCGGAGATGTTGTCCTGCAGAGCATCTCTTGAGGAATACACCTATATGAGTCTGACTGTTAAACGTCGCAGTCCGTGAGAGTTGGGTGCTCTTTAATAAACTCATGAAAGGTCTTGGAGTATGACGCATAAGCTCCACCCGCGGGGAAGCCTTGCGGCAGCTCAGTATTGGTCAAGGGCTTGTGTGAAACTAAGTCGCAGCAAACTTGTAGTTCAAGGCATAGTCCACTATCCAAGTTGTGATCTAGTGTAGCATAAGTTTCTAAGTGGAAGTTCAACTTAACAGTCTCCACTGAGTACCGGTATATAAAACAATGTTTTGGAACTGAATGATGAGATATGAGCCAATGAGACTTTGTGGGGGATTGTTGGAATTTACTAGTATTTACTAGCCCAAGATAAATTCAGAAATTCTCATTGGCACATTATTATATTTTGTTAATTGGGAAAATTAATGAGTCATTGATTAATTAGTAACGGTCACGTTTATTACGGCCGTTTCTAATTCATTAACAACACGGTTAATACAGCCGTTTCTGATTCACAAATTAATGAGTCATTGATTAATTAGTAACGGTCACGTTTATTACGGCCGTTTCTAATTCATTAACAGACACGGTTAATACAGCCGTTTCTGATTCACAAACACGTTTATTGTGACCGTTTTTAATTCATAAACGGACGTGTTTAATACGGCAGTTTCTAAATCATAAACGGACGCGTTTATGAGGGCTGCTTTGACTCCCAACCTGCACTATATAAAACCGAACCAAGCCAATTTTGGCACATATACGCAACACATGGTCTCGCACCACCGTTCCAAAACCTTGCGCCGCCATCTTCCAAGTCTTCTCCATCCCGTCTTCCGGCGTGCACCGGTTGAAGGGACAGTAGGCCTCCGGAACCCCGCCTCTTGTGATCCTGTACGGGAGAGGGGCGATCAGGTTTTTGGGGAGCGCACTCGCGCGACTACTGGCATCGAGTTCTTCCCCAACGACGACTTCTTCCCGACATCGGCAGCCTCTTCATCGACGACATGGGCGACAACAGCAACGCCAACGCTTCGGCTGCCGCTGCACCGTATGATTACTTGATCTTCCTGTTTACGATACTGCTACAGTTTCTGCTTGTAGTAGTTGCTTTAGATTCGTTCTATTTATCTACTATTCAAGTAGATCGCATGATTAGTATAATTCTGGTTATTCTAGTCATAAACTATTTACTGTTTTCGCGGATTAAATCAATAGCTAAATTGATTATATTTTCAACAGTAACTACCAAATCGATACTATTACACAATAGTTCACACGCAAAATACTAATATTTCATATAACATACAAGAAAGTACATAAAGTTAAATATTTAACAATTCAGATATCTTTTAACTTGATTTACTATGTGCACTAGAGATCAGATAATTACACGGAGCCAAAATAAGCAAACAAGTTTTAACTGCACTCTGAAAATAGTGTCAAAAAGTTACACCAATAAACCATGCAAGCATTATGTATTATGTGCACTAGAGATCAGATAATTACACGGAGCCAAAATAAGCAAACAAGTTTCTTTGTGAAACATATAAATGTTAGATTTCAATAGAAGGTGACATTGTTTTAATCATAAGCCGACATTAGGTGGCAGACTTTGCAACACAAGTTACATATTGGTATCCGCAAGTATGTAACCAATCCTATCTTAAACACAATATACATGGTGTTCAAGTTCAACCCATTGTCTTTATCCTTCACTTTAATTTCCCTCAGTGGATGACAAAGTTAGATCTTTAAAAAATAACAGATAGTGCATATGAAACTAATTATCTTCTAAACTAATATATCTTAAACCCAATAGACATTTTATCCTTTTTTGCACTAGTAAACAAAGACTCTTAAGACGTAGATGGTTTAGAAAATCGCTTTTTCTCATCATACCATCTCTTATCGTCTTTGTTGTTAAGTGTTAACCCCCTTGTGCAAACTTTAAATGGTGAGGGCTACTGATATTTAAAAAGATTGAAAACTTCATTTTCACATTAAAAAAAATACTAGTACATATAGATGTCTAGTATGTATGTCTAAATTTTGAGTGAAATGTCTTTTTAGGTGTGATCTGCACAAAAAAGACCAGATTTGAGTTTTTGTCCTAGAGCCATATTTTTGTGATTTTGTGTAGCCCAAAATATAACATATTTTAACACCAATTTAAGGTTCACTAAAATCATGTTACTGTATATTTACACAAAATAAGATTTTTAAAACTTTCAAATAACATTTTCAAATTTCTGGAAACCGGATCTCGGCATCCAAAGTGCCGCCCTTTATCCTCTACCCCCCTTCTATTTTGTACGTAACTAACGTTTTGCACATACCGACAGTCAAATTTCGATTGTCGGTATCATCTTACATATATAGATTGATTTTTTTAAATATATTCATGTCGATAAGTATTCTCTACAATTTTATTGGGTACTACGCATATATTATGTAGGAACTCCTGGTCCGACTACCCCTTAAATTAAGGTCGTGTTAATATTCAAATGCCACTCATTTTTGAACCAGAGGGAGCACGGAGTTTCGGTAGCATCGTAGTCCGCAGACTCAAGCCAACATTATACGTTGTGATTGAGTAAACCTTGAGTTGAAAGCCTGCTATCTAAACTTATAGTATTCCTAGGCTATACAAAACCTCAATCTTATTGAAGTGACTGGATGGTTGGCAGCCAATACATGTCAAATGTTCGTCAGAAGGACATATAGAAGATGGGATTGACTAATTCGTACATGTTTAATTAATTGTCTCCTTACTTATGGCAAAAGAAACGAACGTGAAAACGACGAGTGGATCGTGACCCTATACTATTCGATGCAATTTCTCATCCTGTTAGAATCACACAAGATGCCAACCTGATAATGAATTGTGTCAGCATTCGATTTAAATTAATTTGTGATTTTTGTACCGATGTAGAGAATTAATGGTAATATACTTGCCAGTACTACAAGACAGCAGCACGCTCCAGTGGGAGACAGCGCGTCACTCTCAGTGTCAGTGTACAGGATGCCATTTTTTGCGGTCATACGCTTTGCGTGGCGTACCTAGTTTAGTTGTACGCTACACCCTAATTCCTGCATTCGATTCGGTCCAGAGCGGAATGTCTATGCACAACTTGTAGAACATTCGACCGTGAAACTGCAGAGCAGAATGAAGCAGAAGAAATATAAGATTAGCATTAAGCTGAGCGGTTAGAGATTACGGCGTACTACTGGTTCGCACGACTGCCAACACGATCAATCCCATCGCCATTATCACTAGTGCAGAGCTAAACATTCCAAGGAAACGAAGGGAACGGCCACACCTAATTCCCATTTCTCTTGCCTAGGCTATTCCACAAATCTGTACGTACGTTCCGAGCTCGCACTGCAGTATTAAATAGGCTAGGCCCAGGTAGGAGTGGAGAATCTTGGGCAGACGACATGCCTCCATAGCCTCGCGCTCCACAGACGTCGTCTAGTCGAGGAGAAAAGGGCGCGGTTCTTCCTGGGTCTTGCAGGCTGCCGTTCGGAGGTGCGTGCTTCGTTTCCTCAATTCATGCGCTCGTCAGTTTCTTGGCCTGTCTCCGCGATTGGATTTTGCTTCTTTCCTTCTCTTTAGTCGGTGATTTGTGGTGGAAAGCACGAGGCTCTGAATTGTCATGTTTGTTGATGAAATCGGTTCTTGTGATGCGATGTTTGTGTTCTTCCTCCTCCTCGTCTGGTTTTGTTCTTGTTTTCTTTCTCTCTGATGCGGAATAACTGGATGAAATTTGGTTCTATTATGTGATCGGTGAATAATTCTTGGGTAATTTCTTCAGAGTGGCGCAGTAGTGAACATCTGAGTTGCGTCTGAGATGCATGAATTGGTGAATTGTCTTATATGCATTGGAGTTTCTGTTCTTGGAAGTTTTCGTGTATGTTGTAATTCCTGAATAAGCGGACTAAACTGCAACCTGTCCTCCTTTTCGTGTCCAGCGTGATCATGGACTCTTCGGTGGATTGCTGAACAGGGGCGCGGATTGAATTGGACGGTGTAGAGAGCTCGAGGGATGGATCGCCGGAGCTGGCCGTGGCATCCCCGGAGCTGGCCGTGGCGCCGGAAGTCGATCTCGGACAAGGCCCTCGGCCCCACCGAAACCGAGAGCTCCGCCTCCTGCCCATCCGAGAGTTTAACTGATGAACAGGTGAGAAGAGAAGTGTCGTTATCCTTCTCCTTGCATTCATGATGCAGACTATTCCTAAGTTCTGTTTCCAGAGCCCACGTGACATAACTAATACTCGTATGTTCAAATCTGTTTTGAGGAGAAATCTGCATTGTTCATGTTCTAAAGCTCCATGCTTACGCAGTTTTGCACTAATTTCCCTGTGTTTGCCTCCCATCATTTGGCCAACTACTAATGGGTCCAAAGAGCGAGAAAAGGAAAACGACCAACAGTAAAAAGGATTTGATACTGAAGAATAAAGCCGGTGTAGTGTCTAGGAGTATTTTACAAGGAAGTTCAGACATTTTGATGGGTGTGATTATTGACTTTGAGCGTCCTTCGCCTTAACAGATCATGCAACATGTGCAGCTCAGCGAAACTAAGAGGGCCATGTGGCATGGCAAACATGTGAGGTTTCATCCAATGCCAGATCTGTAGGGCCTCTAATCTGGGTAGTCTATCACCAAGTTGCAATGTGAATCTCTTAAATCAAAAGTCCCATAGAGGATAGGACTAGATAGAGATTTCTTATCTGGCAATACTAGGATGAATGCACTACGGCATCCCCATAGAACCTCCGAATAACAGATCAGCCATCTTAGGACAGGCACACCATTCATCTTAGCCACATGACAATAAAGGACTGCAAGATGCAGTTTCACTCCATGCTTTGGTGGGTACCATTGACGATTCTTAATGGCTATCTTGCAATTTTAGTAGGCCTCCAACTGAAGCATACAATGGAGGAGGGGTCCTATTGTCTCTATACCAGGAAGGCTAACAGGACAAGACTACCTATCCATGGACACTAAGGATGATGTGTTAGTTGGCCCTCTCTTTTCTCTGCCAACATTATGGCTGCAACAAGGGCAAGATGCAGTTGTTTTGGTGGCCACTCCATGTGCTGCACCATCACCTTTGGCCCAACACATATGGCTCATAATGTTTGCTGGCACAGAGCAATCAAGATTCCAGCTCTGTTCATGTGCACCAGTACCACTTGGTTGCAGTCTCTTGACCAAGGCTGTCTTTCTCCATCAACCCCTAGAAATCTCTGATGCAACAGTGAGGAACAAGTGCTGGGATGTTCCAAGTTTGAGATTGTGCATTATCCTCTCTAGAGGCTGAAAAAATGAGCCAAGTTAGTATAAACAATGTTAGATTCTTTTGTCAAGGGAACAACAATGTTTGACTCTATTCTCTTGATTAGGATACCCTTAAGAGTTCCCCGAAATCCACTGCATCGCCGGAGATCGCATCAAAGGAAGCACAGGACCATGGCAATGTGAAAGTTAAAGTGCTGAGCGAGAGGCTGTCATCCGCGGTGTTGGATATACGCGCGAAAGATGATCTTGTGAAGCAGCATTCGAAAGTTGCCGAGGAAGCTGTTCTAGGTATGCTCTTAAACATAAGTTTAATGTACTACATGAAGTGTTCTAAGCAAAACATCAACAGAAATAATTTATATAGGTTCAGATAAATATGCCATATCATTACTGCACTTAAGTTCAGTACACCATTAATCCAACGAGCTTGGATCGAAAGCATTCATTTCTATGCTACTTGCTTAAACATAATTTACATGCCGATTCTGCATGACAAAACCTGTATTTCTTCTGCTAGGATGGGAGAAGGCCGAGACTGAGATGGCATCACTGAAAACCCAGCTGAATGCTGCAACTGTCAAGAACTCCACACTGGAGGACAGAATAGTCCACCTGGATGGCGCGCTCAAGGAATGCGTGCGGCAACTCCGGCGTGCCAAGGAGGAGCAGGACCAGAAGGTCCAGGCGGCGCTGGCACTGCAATCCCGGCAATGGGAGTCTGAGAAGTCTGACCTCGAGCTGCGGATCATCGAGCTCAATGCGAAGCTCGAAGCCAAGTCCGAGCGATCAGCGATTACTGACGGTGATGCCAGCTCGAGGCTGGCCTCTCTGGAGAAGGCGAACTCTGCTCTGAAGGTACAGCTGCTCGCCAAGACTGAGGAGCTGGGGCTCAGGACAGTCGAGAAGGAGTTGAACAGAAGGGCGGCGGAGACGGCGAGCAAGCAGCAGCTCGAGAGCATCAGGAAGGCGGCCAAGTTCGAAGCCGAATGCAGAAAGCTGCAGGCCAGTGCACGGAGGTCCTCCTTCAGCAGCGACCTACGGCGCACTCCAAGCTCTGTTTGCGCCGAGTCAGTGACGGACTGCCAGTCGGACTGCTCTGACTCATGGGCATCGGCTCTGATCACCGAGCTCGATCAGTTCAAGAGCGAGAAGAGCAGCACAAGGACTGCGACCGCAGTTGACATCGGCATGATGGACGATTTCCTTGAGATGGAGAAGCTCGCGTCGGAGAGCGGCACCGCCTCAAGAAGCGAGGCCGCCGAGGACGCCGGTGGTCAGCTTGTCAAGCTAGAGGAGAAGGCCAGGAAGCTGGCGGTGGAGAAGGCAGACAGGGAGAAGGCGCTGCACGAGGCTCAGCGGGAGCTGAGGGCTTGCCGCCATCGGGCAATGGTGGCAGAGGAGAGATCAGCTGGGCTGCAGAGGCAGCTGAATCTTGTCAATGGCGAGAAGCATGCCATGGAGGCCGAAATGGAAGACGCAGAGACGAAGAGGAATGAGCTGGAGGGTAGACTTGAGCTGGCCCATGGCGAGATCGCCAGCTTGCTGGACAAGGGACGCATCCTGGAGGAACGGCTTGAATCCGAAAAGGGGCTGACGCTGGAGCTCGCAGCAAAATATCAGCAGATGGATGCCGTGGAGTCAGAGACGAAAAAGCTGCAGATTCAGCTGGAGACATCACAGTCTGACGGCAGAAAGTTCAGTGATAAGATCACCTTGTTAGAAAGGAGACTGGAGGAGGAGAAGGCGTTCTCGGTGCGGCTCACGGAGAAATGCCGCAGCGTCAAAGCTCTGGAGGAGAAGATGAAGGGTGCAGAGATCGAGTTGGAGTTGGCAGGGCAAGAAATTGTTTCATTCCAAAAGTTGGTTGGTAGCCTGGAGCTGAAAGTTCAGCAAGAGAAGGCCTTGTCTGCTGAATCCGCAAAGCGGTGCCAAGATCTCGAGGCACTGGATGCAGAGAGAAATGAGCTACAATCTCAACTCCAGACTGCAAATTCAGAGATCGTTGTCCTCAATGAGAAACTTAAAATGCTTGAAGAGACTCTGGAGAAACAAAAGCCGTTGACTGCAGAACTCGAAGCTCAAGTCAAGTCGGCACAAGCTGATATCAAGAGCTTGAAGGAGAATGCCGGCCTGTTAGAAACGAAACTGGAGACACAGAAGAACTTGTCATCAGCCTACATAACTGCACTCAATGCTTCTGAAGCCCAGAAGGACAAGATGACGAACAGGTTCGAGCTCAAAGAGAATGAAACGGAGGAATTGCACAGAAAAATCAGTTTGCTGGAGGAGCAAATTCTCAAAGAGAGAGCGCAATCGTCGGAATTCGCAGCACAATGTCAGAACTTGAAAGAGACGTTCTCTACCAGAGCTCCTGGTCATCAGCCAATGCAAGTGAAATCTGTGGCGAGTAAAGATTTGCACATCACAAAGGTAAAATTTCGGTACTTTTTGACATATATTACTTATTAGAACCAAATAGATCTGACTATGAAAAGTTCTGAACATTTATACGTTTACTGATGAGTAACTAAAATGCCGTCACTTTCCACAGGGAAAAGAGCTAGCTCGTGCTGCAGGGAAACTGGCAGACTGCCAAAAAACAATTGCTTCACTAAGCACGCAACTGAAGACATTAGCAGACTTTGATGAACTCATCCTTGGAGCTGGGAACAATGACGTCGTCGTAGCTGAAAGCTGGGATGGAGATCTGAAGCTATTTGATTCAGCAAGTTATCCAGCACAGTTGGGCTGTTTGGCAGTCAAATGATTTTTGCTGTAGCCAAGAAGATCACCCAAAAAGATGTATGGCTTAGCTGTCATATTAATAAGATCCACATAATCCTTCTCCGATTCATTATGGAGAGATAAGTTAATAGTTTATAGGTGAGCAAAGGCTCATATGGAAAGCACTGTTCATATGGAGAGATAAAGTTATAGTCTCCTATGTAAAAATGAATTTTGGTACTGCAATCCCATGGAGTTAATGGTTTTTTAACCTCCTTTGTAGAGCATACTCCAGATCCCATGGAGTTAATAGTTCTTATCATCTTATTATTTATTGGCAGAGATCCTGCACATTTTGTCCAAAAAAGATCAACTTTTAGATGTCTAGGAACAACGTGCATTGATTTCACTACACTAGTAAGACCAGCGGTGTTCACACTTAATTAGAGCCTTGTTATTGCGTTACAAAATAGACATTATGAGAATGCAACACTCAGATGACAGTATGCATACCTTTTTCAAATCACTTGCAGTAATATCGCAAAAAGTAAGATAAAATATTTCAAGACAAAATTACAAATCAGACATACCGAACTTGTAAAGGCGTCCTTCTACAAATTCACTAAAGGCAAGCACCATGGTCAGAAGTCGATAACTCCAGCACGACAAATGTCCTAGGCAACTTGTTGCTTCTTGCTTTTCTTTTTCGTGCCCTTGCTTTTTTCGCCAGATTTTATTCTCTTCGAGGCATGCACTTCAGCATCACTGTCATCAGGGTCAGCCATCTGAGTTTCTTCTTCATCCTCTGCAACCCTTCTGTTCTTCTTTTTCTTCTCCTTTTTGACTGTTTCAGCATCACCGTCATCATGGTTGACCATTCGAGTTCCTTCATCATCACCCGCAACCATTTTCTTCTTCTTCTTTTTCTTTTCCTTTCTGACTGTTTCCGCATCACTGTCATCACCATCGACCACTCGAGTACCTTCCTCATCCCCGTCAACCAATATGTTCTTCTTTTCCCTTCTGACTGCAGCTTCAGCAACCACTGAAGGATCGGTCTGCTTGGATTTAGTTTCCTCAGATTCTGGACACAATGCTAGTGTTAGCACAGTACCCCAAGCCTCAAGATATCATTCAAGATGCAGTTGAGATATATGACACCAAACGCTATTTTAAGAATATGGGTCAGAACGGTTCAGTGCTAAAAGAAACAATAAATTTTAACTATTAGTATTAATATGATTTTCACATTTGGATGATATTTAATGAGTCAACGCGGTTCAGTGTTAAGAAAGCACTGTCTTTAAAATCATCACCATTCGAGATAATGTGAATATCAAAAGTATGGACACTCTCGCATCTAACTTGCCAGACCAAAACAGGAAAACAGAGAACAAAACATAGAATAGCTACCGAGAATAGATACAAAGTTACAAACCTTCAGCTGAGAAATGTGAATCAATAACCACGGCTGTGAGATGCTGCTTGAGATATACCTGTTACGAAACAATGGTTAAGCATTTGATCATGGACAGTTCTAAATGGAAAAACCATGGGTGTATGACCAGTAGCACAATAACTGGATCAAGGAGTAAAAGGGTTTTAATGGTTTAAATGATTTATAGATATACACTGACATGTTTAAATGCAAATACTAGCATCAATTAATTGCAAGAAGCAACAACAATGTACAAGCTTGATTTGACTGCTGCCAAATTCATGTTAAACATACCGCAGAAAGTGGCTGTCTTGTATTTGTATCCCAGATTCGCAAGTAGCTGTCCAACCCTACAGAGACCAAAATAATATGAGTTACACAAACAAAAGCACAGAGAGGCAGATACGAACAAGTAAATGTACACAGCAAAACTGAGGGACCATGAATTTGTATGTCACATTCAAAAACAATCAATCTGAATTAAATGAATTATTACTACTCACCGCAAGATGCTATCAAAGGCAGCTCCGGATGCCGAACTATCGATCTAATACTTCCACTGCATCTACCAACATAGCATCCAAGTAGTTTTCCTGGAAAAAATGTGAACACCAACCACAACGCTGTAAAATAGCAGTTATTTATACATTGTACGCTTTGTACATTGGATTGTTATAAGCATGTAATCCTCCGTTAACTTCACTATATTTGATAATACGCATGAACAAGACAACCTTTTCAAGAATATAGTAGAATGTTGGTTAGTATAAAAAGTAGTAGTTTGATATCATTTAAACTAAGCATTAAACAAGCTCCATCTGTTAAAATGTGTACGTCTAAATCTAATATGTACAAGTGCTGGTAAACATTTCAGCTCTACAATTCCCTAGCTGCAACTGCATGTCATTAACTAACTGTGGATAACACAAAAATAAAGAAATGAACCATATCAGTGCCAATATTACCTATCTAAGGCACCACAACATGGAGTACACGTGATGGCTAAAAAGGCATAGACTTGTGACTCATGGTATTGAAGCTAGGGCAAAACAGGTGCATTTCGCAATTCAAACATTAAGTAGTTTAAAATGTTGAAACGAACCTATGTTAACATTCGAAAGAGCACCCAGCCTGTTTCCAAAATACTCAGTATCAGCAAAAAGTACTGCAGATCGTGTGCTTATCATACCTGTTCTCATGTCAAAGGAAGCAAGGTCTCCTGACCCTGTACCAATATAGACAGTATGTCCATCCGGATCCTCGGCAACTGACTTGATTGGCGACTCCCTAAAATTAACTGAAATAACAGGTCTTCTTTGTGAAGCAGTATCGTATAAGCGAACCTGGCAAGCACAAATAAAAACACAATCAGTTGATAATAAAGTTGAGCAGTCAACACCTGTGTAGCATAATGTATTACAGATACAAATTATCGCAAACATCTAATTCATTGCCTAGCATACAATAAAGTAGAAACACCCCAATTAAACATATGAGATAGTTTCATTATGTATGAGCTATGAGGGGGACTACACGCAGCTAAAGGTGTAACAGACATTAAAAAAACATAAACTAGCAGCTTTGCAAATTCAGGCCAATTTTGATCCAAACAAGTTTAAATCTGGAATGATGCATAGCATAACAACAGCGAAGAATGATGATTATGCGGTACCTGATGATCATTTGTGCAGGCTACAATTTTACGATGATCGTCCTTACACAAGAAAGTTCCAGCAGTGAACCAAGGTCTAGTGAATATACCAAGGCTATTAGCTCGAGGCTTCATATCAAAAATAAAATAATGATTAGTCGATGAATGTTGCTAGAACATTAGGTAATAAGTCAAAAAATGAAGGAGTGCTTACAGATTTAGCAGACCATATCTTACTGCAAGATGTGATATCCCACAAATTCACTTCCATACCATTCCTAAAATGAGTGAGATAACTGTTAAGCCTCAAATTTCCTGAAAGATTTTTCGCATCTCAAACAGAAAAACAATTGTAGCACAACAGCAGTTTTTGAATCATACTAGATAACCGCACATCAAAGGTTATTGTCAACTCACCCTCCGAACATTGCATAGTCTTCACCAGCATCCACCGAAGAAAACTGCAATTTGCCCGTGTTGCACACATCCCAGGTGCTTGATGGCCCAACATCAGAGTCGGACGCCTTGTTTTCCTTTGCGACAGATCTCACACTTGCTTTGCCCTTCTCCGTACAAGCAAGAAATGTGCCCAACCTGCAAAAAGAAACTAGATAAATACAATTTGACCAACATCACCAAATGCAGAAAGCAATGTTTTTTTTTCCACTGACATGATACCAATAAAGGTGTAGTAACGTATCTAAAATGGGGAAAATCAGCATATGAGAATTACGTGGACAAGTCTGGCTCATGTTTTTTGAAGAGGTGAAGGGCAACTACAGGATCATTTTGCACAGCTCCATCAGTTCGCTCTGGCCCGAAGGCCTTGATAACGGCCAGAGAATCCCCATTCAGGGAATTTAGCAGCTCAACCTACACAAAACATCCGGAATGAACAACCAACTGAAGGACACACAAGGTAAGCATACCAGACATCAGGAGCAGTGGCCACTCACCACACCGTTCTTCCTTGCCACAGCTAATACCTGCAAAAAGACAAAGGAACACAGTAAAGACCCTGCCCCTGAGCGTATTTACAGTAACAGAGAATCGCAATTCCAGCAAGGGCTCGTGAGAGAGCGCTGGTGACTCACGGGGTCGACGGAGCGGTCGGCGAGGGAGGCGGCGAGGATGGCCCTGGAGGCGTCGGGCTCGCCCCACGTTTCGACGACCTTGGCGACGCCCGCCGGCCTGGCGCGGGCCTCGACGACTGCGCGCGGACAACAACGGAGGAGGAACGGTCAGTAAGCACCACGCGGCGGCGGATGGAAGGCGTGGCAGGGTGAGGCGGGGGTACCTTTGACGAGGCCGAGGCTGTCGGTGGTGAAGGCTCGGAGCGGCGGGCAGCCGGGGCTCTCCACCGAGGTGATCCGCGGCATCCTTGTCTGGTGGTGGTGGAGGAGAGGAGAGGCGGCAATTTGGGGGAGGAAAGGGTGAGAAGAAGGGCTCCTCGTGGTTTTAGGGTTTTAGGGTGATCCTGGGCCGGGCGGTTCTTTCGTGGCGCGGCCGCCAAACCCTGAGGATTTGCCGTGCCGGGCCGCCAGGCAGTTTGCAGTTTGTTTTTCGACCTGTGTTTCGGTTTTTAATTTCGTAGTATAATCTTTTTCTTTGAAAGGATTTGATTTCTAGTCCACTAATATAAAATAGTGGGCATAGTAGTAGTTAGTAGGGATGTAAACAAAATTCAAAAAAAATAATAGGGATGTAAACAGATAGGATCGGATTTTGTCTATACAATATCATCTACCACATTTTTTCATCAAATTCGGACCGGAGCGGATAATGACAAGTTGTGGATTCGGAGGCGGATATTTGTGGTTGCGCATTCGGAATGGAAACGGAGCGGATTCGGGACGGAAAGAAATTTTATTAGATATGTAGGCGCATAAGTACATTGTCAAACAATGCAATAATAAAATTGTTCAAATAACCTAGTAGCCTAATAAACTATACTTTATATTTATACAATGACTATATAAATGAGTTGTTTCTCATCCTATGAACATGGCAACTCACTAACGACAAACTAAGCTCTGTTACGTTAGAAATTTCGGTATAAATTGGATTATTCGGATTAAAATCATCGGATTATCCTATTTAATTTTCGGATAATCCATATTCGGAGCTATTTGACATACCATAGCATGTACCGTATCCGGGTGTCAAGTTCAGAATCGGATATCCTTATCCGCCGGATTCCTTCAAACCGGATATAGATTCTTAAAAACGGTTTCCGAATAGAATACGGTGCGAAAATTATTCTATCTGTTTACACCCCTAGTAGTAACTAGTAAGTAATTGTTTTTAGAAGTGTCTGTTTTCATATTTCATATATCGAGAGATAATCTAGGACCGGGTGCACCAGCTGCGTCAGCCCCGGTGATGACTCGGGTGTCTTTTTTTATCAATCCCGTATGTTTGAGATGTGGTCGATTCAGTTGCATAAAATTTTGCTAGAGTCATGGATGTGTTTCTACGCGTTTTGGAGGTCCTAATGTCAGGACACCATATGTGTTATTGTGTTCTTTTGTTAATATATTACTACACATGTTAACCCTAAATGTTTTGCAAATGTATAATGTTCTTGTGTAAAATGTTTGTTTGTCCAGCGATCTAGGCTGTTGGACTAAACCCTAATTATTCGCATACAAAATCACAACTTCCTATATGCACAAATGGGTGAATGTAAAGTTGCTAGACGCACACTAAAGAAACATAACTGTGACAGCATCGTCCGGTTAGAGGCTAATTTTGGCATAAGAAAATGTTTCGTATCTCAACCCGTTTTCCGGTTTTTCTTTCCATTTTCACCAAGTAACTTTGTATCAATGAAGGATTCAAATCTACATCGCACATAATTACGTTTCAGTAAACTTTTTTCTAACTCTTTAGTAACCAGTAACATATAAATTGTTAACCTATTTTGTATCAAGTTATCACGTGGAGCTTCAGTAGCAATATAGTGGAAAATTCATCAATCGTCATATACCAACTTTAAAGGTAGAAAATGTTGCCGAAGCATATATTAAGTTTACTTTATGAGATCTAGTAGAGACAAGACGACAGTGAAGACACAGATTGAAAATCGAGTTCATTGTTTATGAGTTATGACATTTTTGCTGATGGTTAATACGGATAATATTATGTCCGCACACTAACTCGGTCTGTTATAAAAAATGGAGAAGACAACACTTCAACTAAACACAAAACACACGCTAACTACAAAGTCAGGAGAACGGACAAAAATGAAGTGAGAAAAGAGAGGCAAGAAAGATGAAACAAGTACACAAGTAGACCCTGTCTTTTAAGCAGTCGGATAGGAGGGGCAGGGGGAAGCACCGCCACCCATGGTCGCCTCCTCCTCCGCTGCTCCAACATTGAAACACGTGTGAACTACAAAGTCAGGAGGCTAGACAAAAATGAAGTGAGAAAAGAGGGGCAAGAAATAGGAAACAAGTACGCAGGTAGACCCTTATAAATTGGATTGGTTGACTAGCTGATGGTCACGTGTGGGCGCGGCCGATTTTCCATCAGTCCACGGAAGCACCGCCTCCACTAGACCCGTCGCTGACCCGCGCTGGTAAGTTCATCAACCCGCTAGCCAACACCACCCATGGTTGACTATTATTAGAAGGATAGTGTGGTTCGGCGTTGTGGGCTCGACCGTGGGCACGATTGAGCCGCCGAAGAGTCGGTTCACATTGGATGTACATGGCTTGCACTTCATTTTTGTATAATTGTATGTACAGAGGTATTTTAAGAAAGAGTTTGGTTAGGCTTAATGGTGGTGACTTTTAGCTTATAAGCTAAAAGCCGACCCAAACATGTTTTATTTTCAGCTTTTAGTTTTTCGCTTGCAAGCAAAAAAAAAACACCTATTTAGGTTCTTTTAACTGTCAAATGCCTCAATTAGTTCAATCTAACAACTAATTTACTGAAGTAGCTACAATATTTCTACGACATACAACACATAGCCACAAGCTGCTTCCCGACAGCCCACCCAAACACAATCTTGCACTAAAACATGTCTAGATGCGTGTGGGCCAAAAAAGGCTATAACATCTTACATTTAGAAACGGAGGGAGTAGTAAACTCGCGTCCATTTAAATGTAAATGTTCTGAAACTACAATATTTCAGTGAAGTTGCACTGAAGGATTACAAATCTTCGGTGAAGTTGCACTGAAGGATTACAAATCAAATTGCAAGGATAAAAATGAAACGTGTTTTTATTAGGCCTTCAAAAAAAAAATTTACAAACCTTGATCCCTTGGGGTAGATCATTCCTGACCAGAAAGGGATTAAAAACAATATCCGTCGAACAACAACAAAGGATTAAACCATTCTAACATAACAACAATTGTACACTTGGGAGGCCAGCAGCTTGAAGCTCTGCTAGCAGTGGAACTTCACAACGACGCAGGAGATGTCGTCTTTGCTCCTTCTGTTCACGGCCTGTTCCGTCAGATGCTTAGCAGCTGCCTGCGCGTCCTTGAAGTCCTTGATCTCATCGACCGCTTCTTGGTTGGTCATCACCTGAAATTGTGTCATATTTGTATTTTAGTCATTTGGGTAAAGTCATAGATGATGCAACTTAGTAACTCATACATATGGACTCAACAAACCGTTAATTAATCAGAAAAAATAGTATATAATCTATGAAAAAAGCCAAACATGAAACCCTGCATAAGTGTTATACATGCTACAAGAATGAGAAGAATTAAGGTTCTCGATTCATGGCCTAACCATTTATCTAGGAATAAGCACTATTGCAAAAAGTTGAAAATCAAAGAATGTAATGCGAACATAGCTGATCGTGCGGAGACGTCAGAGGACACAGTCCCATGTATTGAGCTTATATAGTGAACACAATTATCTAAGCACAATATATCAGGAATGATCAGTATGAGTTTTGTAGGCATCACCTTCCATAAGCCATCACTTGCTAGAATTAGAAAATCAGAACTCTCATCGATAACTTCTTCAGCTACATCTGGCTCAGAGCTGAGGTGCTTTTTCAAGCTCTGGTCTCCGAATGCTCTTGCAACAGCGAGCTGCCCATCAGCTCGTGGTACGTCTCCTGCAAGTGAGACATGTTCGCAATTCAAGCTCGATAGTTTACAGATCATATGCTGACCAAGACCATGACAAAAAAGAAAACTGCTATCAGCTTCAGAGTAAGTGACACCGCAGGTTGCTAGGTAGCAAAATCTTCTTCACTAGACAAGGCTCGGGAGAAAAGATATATATTCAAAATCTTATATCAGAATGAAGTTTTTTTCCAGGCATACAGTCCTAACGGCATTGGTAGGCATTGACAAGAGATGGTCATTACCTGGTAGGTTTGAAACAAATCCACCTTTTTCCTCAATAATTTTTCTCTCCATGTTTGGCTCATGATCAACTGAAAGCTGCTCTGCTTTACCGTTCTTGCTAATGACCGCTCGTGAATCTCCAACATTCGCTACCACGAGCTTGACACTATCATCACAGCCTATTAAGATGGCAGTTACAGCCGTGGAGCCTCCTCTTCCCAACTCAGCAGCTCTTTCTAATATTTTTTCATCAGTAAGTAGATATGCTTTTCTGATAGCATTTTTTGTATCACTCAAGAACTCTGGCTGATGATGCAGGTATCAATCAAATAATCAGTACGGTTGTGAATGCAGTTGAGTATGTCCACATAAACAAAAGCTGTGGACTAAGTTACTATCAATATTGTTTTCCTACTATGCTGGGTTGCACAACAGACGTCATACATTCAAAAAAAAATGCACTTCTTCACCTACAACCAAAATCCAACCTTTCTAATGTTGTTAAAGTGTATTGCTAACATTGTTGATTGTATCCTTTTTTTTCCTCACCTTATAAATATAAAACTACCATAACCAAATACTCGAGACATAATTACAGTACTCTCATTAGTTATTTAGTTACTAGCAAAATGTAAGCACATAGGCATGGCAACAATTACTGAACTTTGAGCCCAAAAATCCAATGTAAATGGAGTCGGAGCATTACCTCTTTCAAGATGTTATCAAAAAGATGTGCGCTCAGAAAGTCTGGGACAGTGTGCCCCAGATGGCCATCAAATATTGCAAACAAACCCAAATCACGCTCGCCAACTTGCCTGTACTCTGCCACCAAGTAGTCCTCCATTGGATGACTTGACTTCCCCTTCACAAGATGGTAACCATGCTTGACACGCCTGCCTGATAATTTTGTCTTGCCTTTCCCTGTTTCTGGTCCTGATGAACTGAAAGCATCTTTCACCTGTCGAAAAATACAGATTAATTATCAACCATGCTATACCGAGAATGACCGCAACACTCACAAAGTAAGTAAATAAATCTACAAGTTTATTAAAAAAAATCAGTACAACAAAGCTAACACCAGTTGCTATTTCTTTATTGCACTAAAAAGAGTGAATATCACAGTTGCTTCAAGACAAGAAAGGCATAGAGGACAAAAATGAGCTTGTCTATATTGTCTGGACTTCATCGCGTCCAGTCATGTGTTTCAATTTTCATGGTAACTCCTAATTTGTAACCTTAGATCTCATAAGCATGATCAACTAGTATTAATAAATTTCCAATTACTGTTCTTGTTTAGTTCCCAACTGCCGATGTTTCTCAGATGATAATATATATCCTGAAAATTATATTCCTAGGCTTAACTGCGGATATTATGGAACATAGACTTGTACACATGGCTTTTGTATTTCACTATTTCTATAAACAAAATTATAAATATGTAAATTTTAACTGCGGATATTATGGAACATGGGTATTTAATTCCATCTGTGCACGCTATATGCTTGCACAGGGTGTACACATGAACATAGAATTAAAAGCATCTCCATGGACCATCAGTTAGGGTTGACAAAGGACAAGTTTCTCAACAGAGTTCGGAAAATAAACATTTCACGTAGCTCTAAAAAAGTTCCAAATTTGCAGATGAAAATAGAACCCGTACTAAACCAGCAAAAATGGCGATTGTGCTCCTGGGTATTTACTCAAATCTAAGCCTGTGAATATTGTCCATGGTGATGTGCTCTCCAACCGGACTCATGTGACTCACATTTTGAAATGCTCTATCTTATTCCTAAAGGGTTTGCTTCAACGATATTTCTTCTCTCTGGTGTTATAAACACAGAAATGTGTCTTGTCTGGAGGCATTTTCAGTTTTAAAGCAGTCAACGCCTCAAAGATAATCTAACATCATAGCAGTAGAAGAATAGGTTACCCCTCCTACTGTAGAATTATTTCCTATAAGTTGATCCATCCAGCTATTGCTATATAACTCAGACCCTAAACCTACAGCACAGCCAAAAAAAAGTCCTATAAAGATCCATGTAGCCACGCCCCCTTACCATTAAGTCATTAACGGAAGCCAGATGCATAAACAACAATGATCTGCATCCCCGTAGTAATTATTAGAAAAGGTACATATTTGACCAACAAAGCCACCCAATCGACCATCATCATTCGGTCATTCCCAAAAAGATCTCAAGGCATGCTCGGACTGACATCAACAAGCGCCCTTGTCATCTGCCATTTCCAGGAACCCTCAACTCCATCACACACATATTCGATGGAGGAAAAAAACGATGCACATGAAACAAACGATATGCACCTAGTTGCGCAAACAGAAAACAACATATCAAAATGATTTCCTCATCGCCCATTTCATGCTACCTTGTCCTTCATCTTGTGGTAGATTTCCTTGCCAGCCATCGGTTGCTCCTCGAAACCTCCGGTTGAGAACTCCCTGCCTGAAACTCCACCGCCCCTGGCAGCAGCACAGCAGAATGGTTCTCTCGGAATCCCCTCCAAAAAGTCAAAATCGCTCCTTTCCTTTGCTGTTTTCCACCAAGCAATATGGCTGGCTGTTGGACGGATCGATCTGAAGTGATTAACAATGCCAAGAACTTATAATAATTGAAGGGGGGAGGGGTTGGTGGGGGTGGGGAGCTGGTGGTCTGCTTTGGGTTGCGAAGGGGGCTGGATCTTGTTGGATAGAGTCGGTTGACCTGAGATTGGGACATGGAAATGTCAGGTGCGGACAGGAAAAAAAAGGGTTGGTTTTCCTTTCATTTCCTTTTCATTCCACATACACTCAACTCATATGAAAGCACACACGCACAACCTACCCCATGAGCATATGTGAAAGACTGAGTCGGCGGATCAGTTCTTACAAAGTCGTCACAGATGTCTCGCCTCACACTGAAAAATATTTCGCCTAAACCAGTGTTTGAGTCTCCGGCCTTTTTGAAAGTGCCTAAAAAAATATACCATTAGAGAATAATTTTTCTTTTGAGGCACTTTTAACCGTGTAGGCAAATATTATTTAAGGCACTTCTCTAAAAGTGTGCCTCAAAAGGTTAACTATTTAAGTCGTTTTGAAATTGTTTTCAATAGTTTAACTTTTGAGAAACTTCTGGAGAGTGCCTTACAAGAAATTCCGTATTATACACTTACACTCCACATTATTGTTAAGTTAAATAAGCTGGTCCTTCCACCTCTTCTTAATAATGCAAAACAGTAGGAATCAAATGTAAAATATCTGAAATGATAAGAGTTCTCCTATCTCCCCGTGCGGTTTCAGATCGACCGTCGTTTCGAGGAGAAGGAGGCCGCGCCCGACACTGGACGTGGGTCACCAGCGCCATAGTCGAAACTATCAAGGGAGGCCACAGTCGCGGGGTTTGTCTTTGGTGGCCTGGAGGAGGAAGAGAGGGTCGAGGCCACGCCCTGGGAGAAGGTGGTAGTTCTCGTGGTCGTGTGAAGCAAACCACCGACACGAAGAAGCTAGCTAATGCAAGTCCAAAGCTTCTCAACCTAAAAAGAAGAGATTCAACCCTCGTAAACCTAATTTCAAGGATTGGACAACGATGTTTCCGAGCGAGTTTGTCAAAGCTCGTGATGTGTTCAATCCCTATGAGCATCCCACCACTTCTATGGATGTGTTCATCATCAAGACCAAGGAGGAACTGGTCGTGCCTCACAACCCTTTAATATTGCTTTCCTCCGCAAGAATTCTTCGGATGTGATGGAGTTGTGACATTTCCATGACCTAGTTAGGCATACATGCGCTCGACGGAATTATTCTCAAGAGTTGATTATGAAGTTCTATGTCACCGTCTATTTGTACAAACTCCCAAGACTATTGACTTGGATGAGTGCGGGTTGTGAGGCCAAGTCATAGTTTTGGGAGAATGACCCCGAGTATATACTGACATCCGGAACGATGTATTCTGTGCTCTGGCCGACGATTTTGTCGCGTTCACAAGTTCAATAGAATACCAGGTGTTCCAGCCAAGAAAAACTATTCGATGAATCAATAAACATTTCATGGATTAACAAAATATTTAAGGTTACAATCAAAGAGGAGTCGTTCGGGGCATGGACGACTGAGGTTTGGCGTACTTGTTGATAGCCCTCCACGCCCTCCAGGAAGACGACGCCAACATCCTCGCCACGAGCGCCTCCGGGTCGGCGCACAGCTCCTCCATCTCCGCCGCGCGCCGCCTCAGAGCCTCTACGAGCACCTCATCCCTGGCCCCATAGTCCAAAGCTCGGCCCCTGAGCCTCTCTGCCAGCCCCACAAACATCTCCGCGAATCGCGCGCCGATGCCCTGACCAGACCTCGCCGCCGCGTCCATCGCATCTGCCCTCGCCGCGTCGGTCACGGGCACCGCGCCGTCGTCCATCTCCTTGGCCACGTGCTCCAGGAACTGGTTCGCGGCCGCCCGGATGAGCTCGCCGCCGTCCTTGTGCTCCACCGAGATTCCTGAGGCCGTCCTCAGATACATGTCCCGCACGCGCCGCGCGTCGGCCGCCACCGCGTGCGCCTGTGCGCGCCGTGCGTCGCACCACGCGGCCTGGCTACGAAGCTCGGACACCAGAGCCTCCTCGCCGGCCCTTGAGGCGAACACGCCCGCGCCGTGCCTTAGGTCATCGGCGTCCTCCTCCATCTCGCTGGCGCGCGCGAGGGCGGTGTCCTCGACGCCGTCCACCCAGTCCAGGTGCGCGATCGTGGGGAACTCCGGGCTCTCCTGCAGCGCCATGCTCACCTCGGACTCCATGGCTCTTATGGACTCCTCCACGCGCGGATCGACTATGCCGTCGTCCACCATGGACCTGATGTCCTCGTCGGTGTACCGCTGCGCCGTCGCCATGTTCGCGTCGATCCAGCTCGATCTGGCTCTGCTTTTTTTTAGCCAATCTGTTTCCGCTATCGGTGGCCCTCGAGCTCAGTATATGTAGGCCGAATTCGAAGTACGATTCCGATTGCTGGACGAGGACGGCCCGATTTTCAGGAGGGAAACCCCTATGCCCGCACGATTTCGTCGGGCCGTCAACTTGAACGCAACACGACTTTCCCCACATGGGCCAGCCCACAAAGTGGCCATTTTTTTCAATTTCAGTTTCTGTTTCCTTTTTCGTTTTATATTTTTGTTTTTATTTCCGGGATTATACGAGAACAAATTTTATTTTTTTACTATTTTTTTAATCCGAAGATTTTCTAAATCCGAATAATTTTCAAATTTAACATTTGTCAAATATGAAACATTTTTAAAACTGAACATTTTTTAAATATGATTTTTTGTAAGAATCTGAACCATTTTTAAAAATGAATATTTTTATCATATGAACGTTTTTCAAAACATGAACTATTTACAAAATGAATATATTCCAACATGAACGCTTTTCAAAATATGAAACATTTTTAAAATGAACAGTTTTTAAAATCTGAACCATTTTAAAAATAAACAATTACCAAAATCCGAAACATTCTAAAAAATTAACATTTTTCAAAATATGAACATTTTTAATTTGTAAACCATTTTAAAAATTAACAAGGTAAAAGGGAACTAAATTTCGTTGAACCAAAAATAAAAATGAACCAAAAATAATAGTGAACTAAAAATACCGATGAACCAAAAATAAGAGTGAATGGAAAATGCGGTGGACCGAAAATAATAGTGAACCGAATATAATAGTGAACTAAAAATAATATTGAACCGAAAAGGATAGTAAGTTGGCAATCACAAAAGCAAAAGTAGTTGCATTGGATTCATGTGAAGTAGAGTATATCGCATATGCAACCGCGGCGTATCCTGTGTGGCTAGAAAGGCTACTCGGTGACCTCATCAACAAAACCGAAATAAGTGTGTCTCAATGTTGACAACAAGTTTACGGTCTCGCTATGTGAAAACCTAGTGCATCATGACAGATAAATGCACATTGATACGAGGTAGCAATACGTGTATGTCCGAGTCTGCATCATAACAAAGTGGACCGGCCCATACAAAGGCTGGTCCGGGTGAGTCAGTGCGCATCTAAAGATTACATTCTTGGGGGTGGTAGGAGGCTTCACAGCGATTAGGCATTCTGGGCCGTAGATAAGGAATTACAGTCCATCCTGTCCGTCCGTTGCTAGCAAATCCCCCATCGGCCGGCGCTTTTCTACACGCCCGGACGTCGCCCCGAGTCGCTGCCGGTGGTCCCAGGTATTTTCTGGACCCACATGTCATCCCGTGTGGTAGGTTTTTCCCGTGTGCACTGCGAAACTGGCATCGGGGCGCTGCCACCGCGCCGTAATTTTGTCAAAGATCTATGGGCAAAATGGTCATTTCACGCCCGTGGTATATAAACCGTGCCCGAAGTGGAAAACCCTAGCCCAATCCCCTCGCGCGTGCGCTCCTCTTCAATCCCCTCGCGCGTGCGACGCTCCTCCAATCCCCTCCCGTCTCCTCCCCCAATCCCCTTTCCCCTCACGACGGGATCAGCACGGGGACGGCCGGATCCGGCGGAGACCGGAGCAGGGGCGCCGCCGACGAGGTCGGCTGGCGCGGGGGCGGTCGGCAACGAGGGCGCCGGTGCAGTGCAGGAGCACGGCAGCGGTGGCGGTCGACGCGGCCAAATAGGAGGCTGGGAGGAGTCCGCGCGGACGGCGGCAACAAGCGGCGGCGCAATGGTGGCGGCAGCGGACGACGGCGCCGGCGGCGGCAGCAGACGACGGCTCCGGCAGCATCCCCAGCCATATGAAAATGAAGGACTGCAATATCATGCTATCAATTTAGCGCGGAGGATGCGGACAGGAGGTGCTCTCTCAGCTGCAGCCGGTGAAATCAGGGAGGATGTGCACGCCAAGAGCTCGACCTCCATTGGTGTCTCTGAACTCCATGTCGACCAACAGCGGCGGCATTAGGTTGATGGCGTGTCCCTGGCTGCGTGCTCAAAAAAGGTAATGGCCATGCTCTCTCCTAGCTCTTTTATGTTGGCGAATTTGTTGTGAAATCTGGTTTGTTATCCTGTAGGATTGTCATTCGTCTCTATTTATTTTGTTCAGGTGTGCTATGGAAGAAGAGATGAAGTTAAGAGCTCTCTCAGCTACAGCCGGTGAAATCGGGGAGGATGCGCACGCTAAGAGCTCGACCTCCATTGGCGTCTCTGAACTTCATGTCGACCAACAGCGGCGGCATTAGGTTGATGGCGTGTCCCTGGCTGCATGCTCAAAAAAGATAATGGCCATGCTCTCTCCTAGCTCTTTTATGTTGCCGAATTTGTTGTGAGATCTGGTATGTTATCGTGTAGGATTGTCATTCATCTCTACTTATTTTGTTCAGGTGTGCTATGGAAGAAGAGATGAAGTTCTATATAAGATTGGGCCTAATGTTGATGTTCAAAAGGTAATGGTTAGAATATATCAGATGATCTTTCTCTTTGTTCAGAGAAAGGTTCTCTTGCATTCCTTCTATGTTTCTGATGTTTTATTCCAACTTATCTTTGTTGGGTACAGTAGGCAAGCCCTGGTAGTTCCCGCAGTACCTCGCTGGTGTGGAGTATCTGCTCAAGGCCTGGGTGCTGCGGAGCTCTCCGTGAAGGTGTGCCATGGGTTGTTGAGTTCGGGTGGTTGTGTAGGCTGCAAGTGTTGTGTTTGATTCAGTGTTGTCAGAAATGAGAGTTGCTGCCAGTGTTGGTTAATTGTTTTATATTTCCATATGTTTTACTTCAAATTACTTAGGATCTCTTTCTGTTGTCTTCCATCTGTAGCTTGAACAACTATGTAGCTTCAATTTGTGTCTTTGATGAAAAGAACGGCAAATTTATCACTTGAACAACTATGTAGCTTCAATTTGTATCTGCAACTCTTGCTTTTATTTATGTTGTTTTGTATGATACCTTCTTTATATTGCCCAGGTCAGAAATTATTGTGGCGTGGTGGTGGTCTTGGTCTGATATCAAAACCAAAGTGGCATCTATGCTGAAATATCTTTTGAGAAGATTATTCCTTCCCTGCAGATGTAAGTGCATGTATGCTTATTTGCAAATCTTTTGAACATTCTGCTTATTTGTGGTTTTTCATTTTGTGGCAGCAAGTAAATCTTGCATACAATTATTCTGTGATGCATATATTACTAAATTCGTCTCGGGGTTATTGCATATCTGCTGAAAAACAAATTGGTGTATCTGCAATCTTCATGCTTCTCCATAAATCTTGCATACAATTATTCTGTCATTTGCTCCGTGTTGCTATTTTTAATTTGCATATCTTATTTTCTGTTTGTTGAACGTAACTATCCATTGGTGTATCTGAAATCTTTATGTTGTTCTTAATGCCCACTCTTTCTGTTGTGTAATTTGGTGGTCTTTTTGTTCAGTACAGGTTGCCAGTGAGCAGCAGCTCTTTCACCTGTCACATGGATCCTAGCTGCATCTACATGTCTGCAGGTAACCATCTCATTGGTGTCTCTCCATCTCTCTTTGCTGCTGACCTGCTGTGTTCTTCTATTGGATCCGTTGCTGCACATGAGTCGCTACTATGGAGCTGAGTGCAAAAAATATGTGAATTAGCTTCAACCGATGTACATGCATATGCATGTTACTCTTGACCTGCGATGAGTTTTGAAAATATGTATATGCATGTTACTCTTGGAGTGTGATACGTCCAAAACGTATCTACTTTTCCGAACACTTTTGCTGTTGTTTTACCTCTAACTTGTATGATTTGGATGCAACTAACATGGACTAACGCTGTTTTCAGCAGAATTGCCCTGGTGTCTTCTTTTTGTGCAGAAAAGTCAACTTTCGAGAAAAACTCCGAAAACAATTGCGATCGTCATATTTCACCGGAAGACCCACGGAGCCAGAAGGGGAGTCGGAGAGGCCACACCAGGCAGCCACGCCATAGCTGGGCGCGGCTGGGGGTGGGGCCGCGCCCAAGTGTGGCGTGGCCACCTCGGTCGCCCCCCGACGCTCCCCTTTGGACTATATATTGCCCTTGACCTAAATATCGAGGGGGGTTCGACCATATTTCGCGAAACACATCCACGCTCCGCCGCCGCCGCGATCTCTATTCCGGGGATCAGAAGTTCCGTTCTGGCACCCTGCCGGGACGGGGATTCGGAGGAGATCATCACCATCGTCATCACCACCGCCTCTCCATCAACCATCAATGATTCCCCCATCCATGTGTGAGTAGTTCCCTGCTGTAGGCTGAGGGGATGGTAGGGATTGGATGAGATTGTTCATGTAATAAGTTGCCAGATTGTTAGGGCATGGTGCCTAGTATCCATTGTTAGTGCTATTTATCATTGTTGCAACTTGTTGTGCTTAATGCTTGCCACTAGGGCCCGAGTGCCATGATCTCAGATCTGAACATGTTGTTGATGCATGAGAATAATTATGTTTTAGATCATATCTGCAAGTTGTTTTCACCTGTTATTGTCCGGAACCCGAGGCCCCGGAGTGACAGCAACCGGGATAACTGGAGGGGATGGCTTTGACTTGAGGATTACGTGTGTTCACGGAGTGTTAATGCATTGCTCCGGTACTTTATTAAAAGGAGTACCTTAATTGCCAGTAGTTTCCCTTGAGGCCCCGCTGCAAACGGGCTGGCAGGACAGTAGATGTTGTGCAAGTTTCTCATTGCGAGCACGTACGACTATATACGGAACACATGCCTATGTTTGACTAGTACTAGGATGCTTTTATAATTGTTTACCTGCAAATGCCCTGAGTTATGATTATTACATGAGCGCTCTTATCCATGCAACGCCCGTACATCCGTCCCTATGCCTACAGTACTTTTAATCCTGCTGTTTACTGAAATTACTGCTGCTGTCTTTGTTACACTGTTGCTGCTATTACTTTGTTACTACTGCTGTTATATCACCGTTGCTACTGATAATCTGTGTCGAGGAAGTCTACTTTCAGGTGCAGCTGAACTGACAATTCATCTGTTAAGGCTTATATTTATTCTTTGGCTCCCCTTGTGTCGAATCAATAAATTTGGGTTTTACTTCCCTCGAAGACTGTTGCGATCCCCTATACTTGTGGGTCATCAAGACTATTTTCTGGCGCCGTTGCCGGGGAGCATAGCTTTATTTATAAGTTCATCTGGAAGTGATATCCTTTGCTGCAATCCATTTATCATGGGGAAAACTCATGACAAGAAGGTGGCTATTCTGCCATCCACTACAAGGAAAGGTACGGCTCTGAACTCCGCTGCTGCTCTTGATTCACCATCTGTTATTAATCAACTGGTTACACCGCCACACGCACCTGCTTCGCGTGTTGGCACTACTGAATCTGAAACTGTTTCTGATGAATTTGATGATGCTTCTACTGTGCTTAGTGAAACTGGTTCGTTAGGTCCTTTTCTAGATGCTACGATTGCTAGGTCTAGACTTATTGAAAATTCTGAAATGCCTAATGAAAATGTTGTCACACCTGTTGCTTCTCCTGAGTCGAGGGAATTCATCGATGATGATGACCCCGAGGAAGATTATATAGAAGTAGATGAAGCTTTTGCTGAAAAATGCAGGAATCTTGACTCTTCTGCTGATTCTGCCACTATAATGGATTTTCTGAAAAAACACACTGTTAGCTACAAATTGTCTGCTGATCCTGAGTTTGCAACATCTCCTATTCGTATAACTGATAAGGATTATGACTTTTCTGTGGATTTGTCCTTTATATCTGTGGTAGAGAAAGATCCTTTTTGTGGTGCTGAAGATGAAAGTGCTATGGAACATATGAACAAGTTATCTACTTTAAGTAGTTTGTTCTCTGATGATATTAAATTGCGCACCTATTTTGTTACCAAAATTTTTCCTTTCTCTCTGAAAGGCGATGCTAAAGCTTGGTTTGGTAATTTGTCTCCCGGTTGTATTAAAAATCCTTTAGGATTGGTTGATGTTTTCTTCCATAAATATTATCCTGCTAGTGTTCAACATGTTGCTTTGCAGAGAATTTTTAACTTCAAGCAATTGCAGGAAGAAAATATTTCTGAAACTTGGTCAAGGTTTTGTTATTTGCTTAGAGTTCGACCTGGACATGATATACCTAAAAATGAACTTCTTGATATATTTTATAATGGACTAACCGATGAATCTAGGACATTCCTGGATAGTTGTGCTGGTTGTGTTTTCAGGAAACGAACTCCAGATGAAGCTGAGGAATTAATGGCTAAGATTAGCCAAAATTATGAAGATTGGGTTATAGCTGAACCCACTCCCACACCAGAGCCTGCGCCAGTGCCTACACCAAGAAAGAGAGGTGTTATTGAACTTGATAATGAAGGAATGAGAGAAGCCAAGAGGACTCTCAAGGAGAGGGGTATTAAATCTGAAGATGTTAAAAATTTACCTCCAATAGAAGACTTATGTAAGCCGACTCCTCCACCTTCAATTGAGGTACACTCTCTACAATATTTCGATGCTGGTGATATTCCTTATGGTAAGCCTCCTGATCAATGCTTAGATGAACTTGATAATTTTATTGTTAAGCAGGAGCATTTTAATATGAGAGTAGAAAATCATCTGTTAGAAAATTCTCGTATTATTAGTAATTTGCAAGATGTTTTGGTAAGAACTGTAAATGACATTAAAGGTCTAGTTAAACATCTTAGTATGGTTCAAACTCAAATGGAGCAAATTACTAAAGTACAAAAAGACTTGCTAGCTAAAAATTCTAATAGTAATGGAAAACATGCTTTTGGAATAGCAACTAGGAGTGGAGCTTCCACTCAAGATCCTTTGTATCCTGAGGGACATCCTAAAAGAATTGAACAAGATTCTCAATTAGCTGAAAGGCCCAGCTCTCCTTCTAAGAAAAAGAAGAAGAAACATAAACCTGCTGTAGAGTCTTCTGAAACTATTAAGGAAAAAGAACCTGCTAGTGATCCTAATAGTATATCTGTGTCTGATGCTGAAACTGAAAATGGTAATGAACCTGTTAATGATAATGATAGAAACAATGCTAATAATAATGAAGAGGTTGAGAGCGATTCTGATAGTGACACTGAAAATAAAAATTGCACTAAAGAGGATTTTGTAGCTAAGAAACATGGTAAAGAAAGAGAACCTTGGGTGCAAAAATCAATGCCTTTTCCTAATAAGAAACATAAATCCAAGGAAGAAGAACACTACAACAAGTTTTGTGAGTGGATGAAACCTTTGTTTTTGCAAATTCCTTTGACTGATGCTATTAAGCTGCCTCCTTATTCGAAATACATGAAGGATATTGTTTCTAACAAGAGGAAAATTCCTAATGAGGAGATTTCCACCATGCTTGCTAATTACTCTTTCAATGGTAAGGTTCCAAAGAAACTTGGAGATCCAGGTATACCAACTATTCCTTGCTCTATTAAAAATAATTATGTTAGAACTGCACTTTGTGATCTTGGAGCTGGAGTAAGTGTGATGCCTTTCTCTCTTTATAAGAGACTTTATTTAGATAAATTGATACCAACTGATATATCTTTGCAAATGGCTGATAAATCTACTGCTGTTCCTGTTGGTATATGTGAAAATGTTCCTGTTCAAGTTACTACCAACTGTTTGATTTTGACTGACTTTGTTGTGTTGGATATGCCTGAAGATGATAATATGTCCATTATTCTTGGTAGACCTTTTCTTAATACTGCAGGAGCTGTTATTGATTGCAATAAAGGGAAAGTTACTTTTAATGTCAATGACAAAGAGCATACTGTTTATTTTCCCAAGAAGCAAAATGTATTATGTGGAGTTAGCTCAATTGCAAGTTATAAAACTATCAAAGTTGGAAGTATTGATTGTCCTATTTATGACCACCATGAAGGATATGAAAGTATTATGGTTGGGACAATATCTATTCAATATAAGGTAACATAATGGTATCATGTAGTTTAATTCTTTTATGTCAAATAAAATATATTTGGTGGCAAGACTTGATCAACCTTGTTGACAAATACATTTTAGTTGCATAAAATTGTTAAACCACATTCTCTCTTTCTCATCTGTTATACCTTCTGTTATATTGCTGTCTTTATAAATTTTTAGAATGTTGTTTAGTGTGGTTAAAATTTTGCTTAGCTGCTGTTTAGAATTTTAAGTGCCCAGTTTTTGCTCGAAATTGAAAGTTGTCAGAAAAATCTGAAAATTTTACGTAAATTCCTATTTTGAAAAATGCAACGTGGTAGTACCTGGGGCTGACCAGGGGGACCCACCACGCTGCCACGCCATAGCTCGGCGCGGCAGGGGTGGAGGCCGCGCCCCCCTGTGGCGTGGGTCCCACCTGAGCCTCCACAAGGTGAGATTCCTCCCCTTTCTTTCTCTCTCCCGACCAAACTCATATCCATTGTTCAAACTCGTGTTCCTGCTGCTCTTGAGCTCGAATTTTTCGATCTCCTTGCTCAGCCCATTTCAGTTGCTGAAACTTTGCTTGTTTACTCACCGGTATGTGACTCCTTCGATTATCCAAGTAGAATTTTGTTTAGTGTTGTATTTCTAGAGTATTTTGCTGCTGTATGTTGCTGGTTAAGTGAGCTTGCATGCTTGTTCTATGCTTAGATTAATTATCCTTGATGCATGTGTAGCCCTCTTGCAAGTTTCTATAGTAGTTGCCTTGATTTTATAGTTGCAAAATCATTTTTTATGAGACTTGTTGAAAAATTTCAGAGAAGGAAGATGGATGGAGATGTGGTTGGACCAGCTATTGACCCTAATGATTTAGTTGTGGGAGAAGTGATGGAGGTTAATCGTGAAGATTCCGTGCATTCTGCATATTATCCTTGCCAAACCTTCATGGCTGCTGCAGGAATCCTACAAGATTTCAACACACTAATTTCTAATGCAGGATTGGAGAATTTTACCATTGGGGAACCTGCCCAATTTGTTAAACTCACTATGTCTGTAGTACAGGATTTTAGATTTACCTACTCATCTGATAACCCCATGGTCCATTACAAAATTTATAATATTCCTATGGATATCTCTCTGTATGATTTTTGCACAGCTATCAAAGTGCCATATTGGGGATCATATGCGAAGATTAATGGTCAGCCTAGGCATCTTGTAGAACTTTATTCGGAGATCACCAAAAGTAGAGGTTTGTTGAAAGAAGGTGGTAAAATTCGGCTCATTTTATTCCCAGCTATTCGGTATTTCACCCATTTCATTGCCAAGTGTGTTCTAGCTAGGAAAAATGCTAACAAGCTTTCTGTTTATGACTTGGCATTCATTTCTGCTGCTTTGAGAAGTGACAGGACTTATAACTTGGGTGCTTTGATTGCTCATCGCTTATCTACTAATCGCGAAAAGGGTGGTGTTTGTGGTGGCCTCATTGCTTCTAGGCTGTTAGCTTACCATCAGTTGGTTCCGCATCCCTTTGACATAGAGTTGCCTGTTTTTAGACTTGATATTAATTCCATGATCAGGCATCATTCTGTTCCTAGCTGGGCTACTCTCGATAATTTGACTTATAATTTAGTATTTGTTACTAAATCTAGGATTGCATCTAAGACTTCCGAGCGATTGGTTTGTTTGCCTGCACCTGTTTTGTTTAACCTGGATGGCAGGGAAAATTGGGCATTCTCGGAAGAAGACTTGGATGCATACATGAGGGAGCATGGACCCCGGGCCGAGCCGGAGGAGGAGCGGCCTGAGCCGCATGATGAGGGGGCGAGCTCCTCATACCAGTTTGACTATGCAAGCGGAACCTTCCCCGCTTTACAGAGTGGTTCTTACGAACACGCCAGGGACGATGCACCGTCCTGGAGCTATTATCAGCACCCATGATTGTCTCCCAATTAGGCCAAAAGCCTAAGCTTGGGGGGAGGTACGCGTATACTGACAGTTCGCTCATTTCTATATTCGCTCCATGTCAGTTCTTTGTATATCCATATTTCGCTTTCTTTTATTTGTTCTTGCTTGTGGTGTTTATTTTCTCAAAACCCAAAAATACCAAAAATATTTTCGTTGTTTCTCTATGCTTTTATTTTAGTAATTCGAGTTGTAGTTTTATTTTGTCTTTTTGATTTTCGAGTTGATATTCAAAAAACCCAAAAATATTTTCCTTTTTATTTGCTTCTTCCTTGCTTTGTTTTAAAATTCGAAAACACCAAAAATATTTGTTGTTCTTCTTGGTTTTGTATAGTTCTTTTCAGATTCAACAGCCGTCTGTGACTCCACCTGGAGCTTGGTTTTCATTTTATATCATTCAAGTCATGCGAGCGAAGGGCAATAATGACGATATTCGACAACTTGATGTGGTGAGAGGCTGGTATGAACCGTATTTGTTTTCATTTTTGTACACATACCTGTCCATATGATTGCGCTTAGTAGTTATGGTATGGGCTATGTTACTTGATGAATGCTTGATAGCCATGTTTTCTCATGATTAATCCTAATCTCCTGAAGGTGCACCATATGTCATATAGTTATTTGCATGCATTGTTTTATTCGTAGAGTGGTATTGTAGTGTGGTATCCTCCTCTGAATGTTTTACTTGATTCGACTTGGCACATGCTTACACATGTTTATGACTCAAAACAAAAGTCAAGCCTCGACGATCTATTGTGACTCAGAGTTTCTGTATCACTTTTATGCCACTGCTAATTTTATTCTGTCGCAAGTATGATTATGACAGTTGTGCTCTCTTGTTGTCGCTTCCCCGTCTATTGCTAGCCTTCACCTGTACTAAGCGGGAATGCTGCTTGTGCATCCAAAATCCTGAAAACCAAGTTATTCCAAAGAGTCCACTATAAATTCCTATGCATGGTTTTAAACCATTCCAAGTAAATTTCTTCGTGTGCTATCTTTAACTATTCAAAATTGTACAATCCCTTTTTGTGTCACTGCGTGTAGCTCATAAGGATGTGGTAGTAGAACTTGTCATCTTCCATGCTAAATGATTTCCAAGGACAAGTAGCTTCATCTGCTTGTCCACTTTTATTTTTGCAAAAGAGCTGGTTAGTCCACCTATCATTTAATATTAAAATAGACACTCCTCCACGGTGATTGTTGGTCGGCACCCGAGGATTCGGTTAGCCATGGTTTGTGGAAGAAAAGGTTGGGAGGAGTGTCAAAAATCTGTAAGCATGATATAATGCAAACTATATGAATTTTCGGAACCGCTCTAAAAGTTGGTTAGTTATGGAAGATGACAAGAACTCTATCGCGGATTTGTTGACACTTGCAACCACTTCTCAAAATATTATTTTTACACTCTTTATATGCCTTCGGGAACTAACAAGCTCTAGCACACGATTTAATCCCTGCTTCCCTCTGCGAAGGGCCTATCTTTTATTTTAATGTTGAGTCACCATCCTTCTTTAAAGCACTTCTTTGAGAGCATGACTGTCATTCTTAGTGAAATGTGCTTGTCCCAGAATAGGTTAGTAGTGACATAGCTTGATGCTTTTATCTTTGATAAGCTTTATTTCTAGTCTGCCTGTAAACTTCAGAGGTGCCTGGGCATTTATGTTTTGCTGCACACATTCGGGCAAGCGAGATACCACTTTGCCATACCCAATTACGAACATTGCAATCCTGCACTTAGTTATATGCCATGTTGTTTACCTTTAGTATGTTAGAATCTTTTCATGGCTGCATATTTATCAAGCTTTTATCTTATGCATATCTCCTATCATGAGCTAGTAAGTATAATCATAATTCAAGTATGTATACATCATATGAAGCAATTGTGTTCGTAAAAGTTTCTTTATCGCGTTCAGTTTGTCAACTGAATTGCTTGAGGACAAGCAATAAGCTAAGCTTGGGGGGAGTTGATACGTCCAAAACGTATCTACTTTTCCGAACACTTTTGCTGTTGTTTTACCTCTAACTTGTATGATTTGGATGCAACTAACATGGACTAACGCTGTTTTCAGCAGAATTGCCCTGGTGTCTTCTTTTTGTGCAGAAAAGTCAACTTTCGAGAAAAACTCCGAAAACAATTGCGATCGTCATATTTCACCGGAAGACCCACGGAGCCAGAAGGGGAGTCGGAGAGGCCACACCAGGCAGCCACGCCATAGCTGGGCGCGGCTGGGGGTGGGGCCGCGCCCAAGTGTGGCGTGGCCACCTCGGTCGCCCCCCGACGCTCCCCTTTGGACTATATATTGCCCTTGACCTAAATATCGAGGGGGGTTCGACCATATTTCGCGAAACACATCCACGCTCCGCCGCCGCCGCGATCTCTATTCCGGGGATCAGAAGTTCCGTTCTGGCACCCTGCCGGGACGGGGATTCGGAGGAGATCATCACCATCGTCATCACCACCGCCTCTCCATCAACCATCAATGATTCCCCCATCCATGTGTGAGTAGTTCCCTGCTGTAGGCTGAGGGGATGGTAGGGATTGGATGAGATTGTTCATGTAATAAGTTGCCAGATTGTTAGGGCATGGTGCCTAGTATCCATTGTTAGTGCTATTTATCATTGTTGCAACTTGTTGTGCTTAATGCTTGCCACTAGGGCCCGAGTGCCATGATCTCAGATCTGAACATGTTGTTGATGCATGAGAATAATTATGTTTTAGATCATATCTGCAAGTTGTTTTCACCTGTTATTGTCCGGAACCCGAGGCCCCGGAGTGACAGCAACCGGGATAACTGGAGGGGATGGCTTTGACTTGAGGATTACGTGTGTTCACGGAGTGTTAATGCATTGCTCCGGTACTTTATTAAAAGGAGTACCTTAATTGCCAGTAGTTTCCCTTGAGGCCCCGCTGCAAACGGGCTGGCAGGACAGTAGATGTTGTGCAAGTTTCTCATTGCGAGCACGTACGACTATATACGGAACACATGCCTATGTTTGACTAGTACTAGGATGCTTTTATAATTGTTTACCTGCAAATGCCCTGAGTTATGATTATTACATGAGCGCTCTTATCCATGCAACGCCCGTACATCCGTCCCTATGCCTACAGTACTTTTAATCCTGCTGTTTACTGAAATTACTGCTGCTGTCTTTGTTACACTGTTGCTGCTATTACTTTGTTACTACTGCTGTTATATCACCGTTGCTACTGATAATCTGTGTCGAGGAAGTCTACTTTCAGGTGCAGCTGAACTGACAATTCATCTGTTAAGGCTTATATTTATTCTTTGGCTCCCTTGTGTCGAATCAATAAATTTGGGTTTTACTTCCCTCGAAGACCGTTGCGATCCCCTATACTAGTGGGTCATCAGCGTGCTTTAGCTTCAACCGATGTACATAAAATGCTTTGGCCTGCCCAAAGCATATTTGAACTGTGAATTATTTGTGCTACCATATATTGGTTGTGTTGAAATTAATGTAGTGTATTAGTTGTTGGTTAAATGCTTTCCTAAAAAACTGGATGCAGTAAGTTTGTCATTTTGATAGTTCAAAATAAATTCATATAGATGGAAATGTCTTTATTAATATATTTCATAGATCTATTCTCCTCATGGTAATCCAGTGGTTATCACAATGATTCCTGGTAACACGGTGCCACAAGTTTCTCATCTTTGTTCATGTTTGTGCCTCCAGCTCTATGTTGCTAGATTTGATTTTGCTTTGGGAATCGTCTCTTTTTCCCAGCGCATTAGACTAGATTGCAAATGCATATTTGTTTTCTAGCCCAATTTTTATAACACTACTTACTAAGTTGCTTGCTGCTTTGTTTTTCTGTTTAGATTTAGATGCCTATGTGGCTCTCAGTGGCAGTTCTTCTAGTTGGCTGGTGAATGTGAGTGTTCTGCAGCAACTTCTATTCTCACATTTAGCAGTCTACTGTAAACATTTTTAATAAATGAACCCTTTTCAAAGAAAGCCACTATTGAGGTGTTTTCCTGATTGACATAATACAACAGCGCTCTTTTATTCTCTGCATAATTTCAGTTTCATTGCAATAATCTAGGTCTCCTGACTATTGAGGTGTTTCCCTGATTGACATAATACAACAGCGTACTTTTATTGTCTGCATAATTTCAGTTTCATTGCAATAATCTAGGTCTCCTGACTGTCATAAACGGGAGTAGAGTGATTCTTTTATATTAGTCCATTTTTATGTAAATAGTAGGATGGTATGTCATCTGAGATTATATGTTACCATGTTTTGTTCTATGTAGTATACAATTGCATCTTCCTTTTTGTCCTGATAACAAGATGCTTATAATTTTTGTATGGTTTTATAATTCAGCATGGTTAGATGATTATTTGGAGCCCACTTAAATTTAATCAGTGCAGATATGTGTTTTTTCATTTACAACTGACAGAATGGAAATCGTATTTTCGTCTTCTGTAAAATATAGTTTCTTTCATTTTACCTGCTTTAATACACAATATTATTGCTCTATATTATTAACCAGTCCTGGACATTTTTCATATGAGACTGAAGCTTATGTTCTCCTATTCCAGAAATTAATTGAGTTTGAAGCAAAGAAGGTGATGATTGCCCTTAGAGCCCTAATATGTTCTTTTATGTTCTGGATTTTTTTAACTTCTAATAGATGCACGTCAGCAGAAAATGAGGTTAGCCTTCCTCCCATTTCTCCCCTTCTCATTTGTGTTAGTTCCGTTAATTGTTCGATTGGATCCATGATAGGACCGTGTTCTTTCCGCATGTGCCGCTCACATTTGCTCTTCGATTGGGCCTGGTGGCCTTGCACTGGTTTTAGGTTAATTGTTTTTGATTTATTGGGAAAGAACGCCGCTTGGATCTGTAGGCTGATTACAGGTTACTTTTCCATGATGTAAACTCAAAGGCTTTACTGATTTTCTCGGCTATTTATTTCTTCTAGACGAAAGTTTGCTGTTAGTTAGCACCTGAGCATTTGATTTGTTTAGCTGACAGGGGATCCATTCTGGATTTGTAGTGTAGAAAGTTTAGACTAAAATTTGAAGATTAAATGTTGTATTCTTGGATCCATTGTGGTATCGAGGCATATAATTATCAAATGATGAGTAGCCACTAAATAAGGCGTTTAGGTAAATTTGGTAGCGGCATGCTAGATGGTGGTGTAGTACAAAATACAGATTGTGGCCACGGTTGTCGCAATGGTCACCTGCTGCACGCCTCGCCATGTACAGGGTAAACATCTTCCAGCCAAGTGCATCCAAATAATTTGTACTACTACCATGAATACAGTTTTGTGGATTTATTTTGTCAGTAGTGCTGAATGCAAGAATACAGTTATTTATTTGCAAGCCATGGTATGTCGATTCCTTGACGACATCACCATGAGGTGTGCAACCAGTTACATTACTTTTATCCACATGTTCTGTTGTTTTCTGATTAAGTGGGCTATTTAAAATCTAATATGTTCATGGTTGCAAAAGTTTTTCCAAAGCTTGAGGGCTATACAAGCGACCCTGACAATGTCCTACAACATTCAGACCATTGTTGTACAGTCGGTTGTGTGGTATTTTCTATGGGTAGTTCACCCTGGCAAGTAGTAGTAGTATGTTAGACTTAGAACACAACACGGCAGATTGTATGCTATTCCATGGAAGTTATTTTATCCACTTTCTTCTTGCATATTAATTGACTCGACGATTAAAGAATATCACATCCATTCGCTGGCAGGTTGACTTCAGATCCTTACTTGAGAGTTTACTACCGCATATCAGAGACGATGACAATACATTCTTTCAGTTTAAAAAGAATGGATAGATTTTATATTGAAACCCATATATATATGATTCCATGTTATTTATCTATGTAGTAGCATACCATGTTCATTTTTGTGTGTTCAGTGGGGAACCAAATTTATTTTCATGGAATACGTCGAGGTAACCTTACTTACCACTGTTATATTTCATTAGCAGAAAATACTAGCGGGCGAACAGATCATACCCTATTTGCTGGCAGTTATTTTATCCACTTTCTTCTTTCATATTAATTGACTCGACGGTTAAATAATATCACATCTATCCTAAAGGTACGATATGATCAGGAGTTAGGACTTTCCCTTACCCACAAGTTTCCTTTTTCTCTGACATTAAGTGTTAATTTATATGGATGATACCATTTAACTTTTTGTTCAAAAGAAGAGTGAAGTTAGCTAATTCCTCTTCGTTATTCTTTGAATGAATGTAATTGCATTGGCCATTTGATTTTTCTTTGTCATGCTTTTGATGGTTGCAATTTCTTTATTATGCTCGGATGGTTGTGATTTCCCTTCAATCATGGTTTCCATATTCTGACATGTGCGTTCTTTTAAATTACATCACTTTTGCTACTTGCATGATTTCTTTGTGACATACATATTTGTATATGGTTCTATTTCATGTTTATGCAAGCACGTGGTGTTCATGTGGGCCTATCGAACTGCACGCTGAAATTGATTTTTTCGTATGCGTTATCGTGCTTACGTACATTACCTGATCACATCTTTTGGCTCTCATTGCATCCAAACCTTATATGAGGTCATGCTCTCCTTTCAAATATATGTTGGAGAGATGGTTTGCGAGTGATGTTTGTTGGGGCTTCTGCGTGCTTTCAGGTTGTCATCTGACCACGCTGCCATGAATTATAGGTTTCTTGCATAATCTTATGCCTTTATTATCTTATTTATGGTTGTTAGGCCTTTTGGTTCCCCCTTTTGACAAATATTAGATCCACCTTAACCTACTGTGTAGGTCAAAATTAATTGTTCGCATGCTTTTTCACATGTTCATCTCCGTTTTATTTAACATTTTTTACACATATTGCAAAAACAGTAGCCTTTTGTTCATGTTGTTTGGCTTACAACTCACTGCTGCTAGGAGTCCTATAGGTTCAGGAACACGTGGTTTATCTATCCTATTTTGTTGTTCATTAATAGAAAGCTCCATCTGTTCACATAGATGAATAAATCAAGGAGATTATCCAGATGATGTCTCGCTGTGATTTACTGCCGGATCATATCCATTAGGAAACACACAGCTTAATCAACATGCATTTTTTGATAGTGAAACTAAATGGTCTCTCTGGTCATTTGCTACTGCATATGTTATTCTGTAAGAAAATGTGATGCATGCAACAATCCTGGCTAGACTAGCCAAGCCATTCAAAGATGTGTCTGTGATGCAATTTAAGGAAATAATTGGCTTTTGGTCTGTGTGTTTGTATCATAGGACTACTGAAGCAAGTTTCTTGACCAAAAATTATCGCAACTAGCATTCCTCTGAGTGATAGGAAAAAAATCTCTTTGTAGCTCAGAATCTATCCTGGCCATGTACCTATTGCTGAGTATTGGCACTATATATGAATTTTTTTCCAGATGTGCCTTATTACTTCTATTTATCAGTTGTCGGTTTCTTTTGTACATTAATTTGATTAGGGAAAGATGAGATGGTTTATAAGATTCAGGAGATCCAAAACCATTTTGTCTTGCATCATGAGTGTAAAATATCGATGTTAAAGTAAACTAAATGGTATCTCTGGTCATTTGCTACTGCATATGCTCCATGGTAATGCAGGACAAAGAAATAATATCAGCTCAACTGATCAAATATAGGCTATTCACAATTATTTTTGTGATATATGGCTCACTGCAAAAAATATTACCCCAGGTGATCAAAAAATAAAGGACATACTATGCTAACCATCTTCCTGTGAAGGTATTTCACTATTTCTGGCGTGATTTACTGTTGTTGTTTGTGCTCGCTCTGCATATTCCTCTACCATATGCTTTGAGATCATCATTTACTCATTCCTATATCCCTTGCATCTGAGAGGTTGTTTATAGATTGCAACTAATTTGATATTTCTTATGTTCCAACAGGATCTTTTCATCGGTGGAGCTCCTACTGGTAATCTAACAGAACTAACTAAGAAGTATTGTTTTCCTCTTGCTCTGCATTGGTTCATTTTATTTATTTGTATATATACTTGCTATTGGCACTGTTTGATATCCCAAAATATTGTTCCTGGTGATGATTCATTACTAAAATAGAGAAAAATTATGTTGTTTTATGTGTGTAAATGCCCTCTATTGGTAAAAAAATATTATGGTGATTTCGGTTTGTACAGGTGTGTATCTATGGTGTGAAGTTAGTTCAGGTTATTATAGTTATAATGATCCAGGCCATTGCCTTTAAAAAGATATGTTTGTGCCTTTCAGTGGTTGGAATACCTGAAAGTTTAGGCTTTTTTGGTGATATTCTTATTTTTATTTGGATTCTACTGTATTTGTTTTTACAACTACTACTTGTGCTATTAGGAGTTGATAGTGCAGCAGCGGGAGAGGAATTACCATTTAGATGCTACTTTATTGGCCCCAAATGGTATAAGTTCATTAGGTTTATGTCTAGAGGACTTGATCTCTGGAGTGCCATTTGCATGCTTGGTCCCGAGATATTAATTTATGGCATGGTGCTAATTACCAAGTATCTCAGAATTTTACTCTCAACATGTTATGCTAAACAAAACTTTCCCACATATATGCTTAATTTAGTCAAAGGTGATTAGCATGAGTTAGTGTCACATTGGTTATGTGGCATGTTCACTTTGATCCTTGCTCATATTCTGAAAATTCTTGATTACAAATTTTTAAGGTGAAAGAAGTGTACTTAGCCTACTGGTCTCTTTCGATTTTGACCTTCTTTTACCTTTTTGTAGGATGGCAGTGAATGAACTATAATGTAAGCATTAAACTTGGCCACACTAAAGTTACTGAATATTGATGTTCCCATTGCAGCAGGTGCTTTACTCCCCCCCCCCCCCCCCCCATCGCTTTATTAGCTCTGTAAATTATCGTACAATTCTATTGAGGATTGTATTCCTTCGGTCTACTATATTAGTGAGATGGCCACACTGTATGATATCTGATAGTATTGCTGCTCAGTGATGATACACTACAAAAAACGAGAAAAACATGTGTATTCGTTTGTACATTTTTCATGGTTGTCCGGTGGCACCCTTTTGTTGTCATCAATAACTATGATATTCTGTGGTTGTCTGGCTTTTACCATTTTGGTTGTTTATGTTTTCTTATAGAGAATACTTAACTTACAAATTTAAATATGATGTACAACCTAGAGCATTTATTTGATTTAGCTTTTGATTATATATTTGGGTCCTTGAATCTGGAGCTTTTATCAACCATTGTACAATCGGTTGGAATCATTTTTGTTGTAGTACACATTCAAATAATGTGTATTCGTTTGTACATTTGTCATGGTTATTGCAAATTTGGGAAAAATGTTGAATTGGTAATCCTTTTGCTATTGTTATATGATAGTCTATATCAGGAGGTTATACTTTTTTTATAGTTTCTTACTTGATATTATATTATTTTTCACGTGTAACAATCTCACTTATATGGGTAAACTGTGCTTTAACAGGTTAACTGCAATTAGCACACAAGAGGCTCACCTTTAAAATGAGAATGTCATTAGTGACATTTATCATGTGTACATGGTTAGCATGTAGCCACTCTATTTTGTCAATTCTGGAGGATTATTTAGGATTTATCGTAGTTATTGTGAGTGACATCACAGCTAATTTTGGATACTGGCCGAGTTACATATAATTTGAAATAATATGGATGCATGCATGTCTTTTGTACGTTGGGGCATCTGTACTTCTATGTACTGTAGAAAGTGCAAGCTTTCTATTCGGCTTCATCAACTGATAAAGAATGCAAAACTAATTTTCTGCTTTATGAGCACTAGCTTGATAATTAGTATGTCTCTAGATCGGTCAATTAATAAGGTTGTGAACGTTTGTGACCCTACCTTACAGGCTTGGAATGCTTGAACAACTCATTATTTTACTTGAACAGAGAGCTTTTCCTGCATCATTCAATTTATCAGATGTCCCCAAAGGGACTACCTGAATTTCCTTTTTAGTAATGTGTATTGCATGTGTCAGTACTCACTATTACTTTTTCTATTAGAAATGTAATTGCAAGCATACTCGGTAGGTTCTTATAGTTTTATCAGACATTTTTGGTCTTGCAACATATACAAGTAACTTCTTATGCAGGCTTGAGTCTCGGATTGATGGTCAGTGTTGTTGTCCTGCAGCTCTAAGGTTTTTCTGTCTCCTCTGTCACGACGCCCGGTGACGATGGTTGCTCAAAATCAAGCATCACCTCCACGGGTTTCCCTTTGTCCTAAAGGCTTAACGTTCAAAAATCAAGCATCGCCGCCCCATTCCCCTTCGACCGAGCCTGATCTTTGTCCTTCGCTGGCACAAGACATCTTTCCAGGTCAGTACGCTTGCCTGGTGGTCGCACGTAGGCTATAACCTTATTTTGGCCATCACACTCATCCTCACATACCTATACTGAGTCAAGCGTCCATGCTGCAGTTCCATGGCCACCGAAGACCAATATAACCACGGATCACCATCTTATGCATTCTTGACTAATAAGCAGTTGCGGTCACTTGCTCAGGCAAGACTAAACAGCCTGCTAGGAGCTTGATTATTTCCTGAGTGCAGAGTGCAGGTCTTAACATATAAAATAGAAATTTTCCTTCAGTGTATAGTTTACCTCCTATGTAGCCACTGATTTTGATTAATGGATCTCGAGAATTTTGAATTTTAAATACTGGGCATTAAATCCCATGGAAGCAGTACGCTCATATCCAGAATGCTTATTTTCTTATATATTTAACTTCAGTAGTCATCCGGTAGTGCTTACACAATGGTGGGCCGCCTATTAATTCAACAATTTCATGTGATAAACTATTCAAATAATTTATGTAGATTTGTGACAAATGTCCTTCCCAATTGAATAATTCATGGTGAATGGATTTAAAGCGACATAATCTTCAGGACGATACATTTTCTGCTGATATAGGCATTCTCAGGTACACACAATGGCTCTCATCGAGATTCCTGCGAAGGTTATGCTTCACGCCATGCTAGATGAGCTTCAGCTTCCAAGATCAACATGCAAGACTACGGTTAAAACTAAAAAAACATTTTCAGATTTGAGAAAAAAGAGGAAGAAGCCGTCTGTGTGTGTCTTGCATTTCCATGCATGTGTATGATCTCCCTCTATTTCAATCGGTTATCTTACTATCATGTTTCATTTGTGTAAAGAACAAGCCATGGTACTACTAATTACCATGCCAGTTTAAGCATGTGTTCACCATTGCTTTGATCTTATTGTTGCTTAAGACTTTTATTGTATGATGTTTTGATTACCGATTTCATATGATTTGGAAAATACGCTTTCAAATATATATACTTGTGATCAATTTCATATGAATAGAATTGTCCTTAAAATGATCTGTATAAATGATTGTAACCACGGGCAAGAAATTCAAAGAAGAAAGAAGCGCTGCGCGGTGAGCCGCGCCGTTCGAATCTAGTATCATACATCGTACCCACGGGAGCGCGAAAGCGAAACGTCTGCGCCGCCTGAAGGAATGCGTGAACGGGCCCGCCCATTTCTTAGATTATTTTTCTATTTTCTCCTTTCTCTTCTTTATCCGTTTCTTTTTTCTTGTTCTTTCTTTCACTTTTCTTTTCCCCTTTTCTTTTATTCTTTTTCCCTTTTTATGATTTAAAAAAATTCTTAGTTTAAAAAAAAATTCAAATATAAAATTGTACGAATTTTAAAATGTTCACATTTGAATATTGTGCAATTTTTATAAGTGTTCAGATTTGGAAAATGTTCAAATCTTGAAAATGTTAAGATTTTCAAGAAACGTTTAATAAATTTTGTTTATTAAATAAATAGAAAAAACTGGTTGGTTTTCTTGAAGCAACACGAACGGAAAATATCCTCGCCCGCAGCATCTGCGCCATGGGCTGGCCCGTTTAGGGTTGTTTTTCTTTAGTTTCGTTTTTCTTCTTATTTTCTTTTTCTTATTTCTTTTTTTCTCTGTTTCTATTTCTGATTCTTATTCTTTGTATTTCACCTTTTATTTTTATTTTCTCTTGTAATTTTCCAAATATTATATTTTTAAAAACATTGTTTTTCAAAAATCTGAACATTTTTATAATTTTGAATGTTTTAAAAAAATAGGTTCACCTATGATAAAAAAATGTTCAAATTGATTTTTTTTATAAACTGAATGTTTTCTAAAAATGGGTTCACCTATGATAAAAAAAGGTTCAAATTGAACATTTTTTAATAAATTTGAACATTCTTTGAATTCAGAAACTTTTGAAAAAATGGTTTACCTATGATAAGAATGGTTGGCGATAAAAATTGTTCATGGATCATATTTTATAAAGCTGACTAATTTCAAATTTGAACATCTTTAATCTGAACAATTTTGAATATGTAAAAAAAATCA
Organism: Poa pratensis; assembly: GCA_947311845.1. NCBI lineage: Eukaryota > Viridiplantae > Streptophyta > Magnoliopsida > Poales > Poaceae > Poa > Poa pratensis. Next base: position 38,442,316 of record CAMZMU010000093.1, on the reverse strand, counting down.
AAGATGAACATTTTTCAAATCTGAATATTCAAAAAAATGAACATATGAAACTTAACATTTTAAAATCTCAATATTTTCAAACATATTTAAGAAGTTTCAGATTTTATAAGAAAAGTGAAATATAAAAGGAAAAAAATAGTTCCTTACATGTTGTCGAGCGGTGTGCGGGACTGCAGGCGATCTAGGGCACCAACGCTCCAGCTTCCCGTCATCCTGTGCGAGCCAAGCAATTTTTTGCAGGTCGTTCTTCATGGGGCTGTGATGACCCACAAATATAGGGGATTTATCGCAGTACTTTTGGTAAATAAGAGTGTCAAACCCAACGAGAAGCAGAAGGTGTTGACCAGTGGTTTTGAGCAAGGTTTCACTATAAATACTAGAAGATAAGTTTTTACGGGTTTTTATAATAACAAATAAATAAAAGACAAGTAAATAAAAGAGGACAAAAATAGTTGCAGCGAGTGTGTCGCAACAGTGGAACATGGGGTTCCCCTGATGCTGCCAAAGTGGGTCCACAACCTGGGCCCACCAAGAAGATGGACAAGGCAAGGAGTCAAAACGGTAAATGGGCCAGCCCATCTACCCCACGGAAGCATGTCAAGTTCGACATCGACAAACTACGGCTAGGGACCAGGCGACCTCCCGGGGTCATCTATCACCCAACGAACAAGGCGGAGCACCCGTGGGTCCGAGTGCCCGACAGGAGGCCAGGCACTCACCCGGGTTCGAGCCTCCGTACAGCGAAGAGGATAAGCACGCCAGCTCATGCGGAAAGCTTGTAGAAGACTTGGGCGCCAAGACGAAGGGCGCGCCTCCAGTGATGTCGCCTTAGGCGTGGTCGGTGGGGCTGTCAGGCTCTGTCCACCCCGCTTTCCCCAAAGGCAGACGACCGCACCTAACCATCGAAGTTACTTGGACGAGAGGAGGCCACATCGCCTCCATTAGACCACCGAGGAGTTTTCCCACCTAAAACCCCTCACGCTCCTCGCGTGCCCATGTCGGATCCCCTTAGCCTATAAAAGGAGGACCAAGGCACCGAGGGAGAAGACCAAGTTACAAGCATAGCTCAAGCAAGGCTAGACTAGGGTTCGGAGGGTAGAGAGAGAGGTGATCTCCTCAGGGCAGGATCTACTCTTCGTCTACCTCCGGCCAGCACCCTGCCAGGTTCATCCCCAAGAACACCCTTGTAAACCACACCATGATGACTACAGCAATCCAGACATGCAGGAGTAGGGATTTTAGCCTCCGGGCGGCCTGAACCTGGGTAAATCTCCCCACCGAAGAGCTTGACGACCACCTCCCAGGTGAAGCGTCTTCCAGCCTCCTTCGTGCCCCGTGCCGAACCTAAAAAGGGGTATCCTTTACTCCCAGTGTCCGTGATCCGAGACACGACATCTGGCGTGCCAGGTAGGGGGCGCAAGCGCTGGATTCGTCTTCGTCAACCTCAAGTTCTTCGTCAAGATCTATGTCAAGATCTTCCTCGAGCTCCTCACCTGTGACAAGATCTGCTACGAGCCTTCTTACTTTGTCAAGAGCAGCTGCTTCCTCCCAACAAGGCCGGCGGTCGCATCATCAACGAGAGAAAACCATGTCGGGAACTCGGGAGGTCCTTGGTGAGCCAGAGAATCAGTCAAGCTAGGGGCTGAAGGAAGCGTTGGGCGCTGCCCGCTCGCTTCTGTCCTTCCCCCCCAGATCTGTGCAAGAACGATCCCCATGCAGAGGCATGGATCGCTAGCCTGGAAAACCTGTTGGACTATGCTCACCAATGCCACGCTTCCGCATGTTCTACCTCGACCACAAGCCTCGGCACCGCCGTACCTGCACCCGCAACCCCAGTGGAGGAACAACCCGAAGATCCCCATGGCAAAAGACCTATGGAACCACCCCAGGAGGGCACCGGGCTGAGCTCAAACCCTCGGTGCCGCTCCCAGGAAGAGATGGAAGGCTCGGCAAGCCAGCACCTCAAGTCCTGCTGCACACCATACCCGGCCTCCGTCCTGGACCTCTACCACCTGGAGCAAGAACCCGAAGAGAGTCTGCGCCACTACATGTGGAGGTTCTGAGGCGTGGTTGACCGCATCCCAGAGAAAGAGTTGCGAGAAATCTCTGTGATCGCCGTTTTCAACGTCAATGTTCGCCATCTGAAGATGCGCGAGAAGTTGTGCACCCGTGTGGTGGAAACCCTGGAGGAGCTGTGGGAACTGGCTGCCCGGTGTGTGCGGGGAGAGGAAGCCATGGAGCCTTTCCCGCGAGTAACACGCTGAAACAAACCTTGCAAAGCACCTGAAGCTTCCCTGCTGTCACAAGGTGTACCCGAAAGAAGTCAATGTGATCGTTCGAGAACTCCTATGAGCAATAAAAAGATAAGTTATCCTTAAACACACTCATGTTGCGCAAAACTGTCTATTTCGCTGGTCAAAACTATGTGCAAGTCCAGAGATGTGGCTCGACCGTCGAACGAACACTCTAGGGTATCGACTCTCCCAGGGGTAAAAAGCGGTGAGAGACCTGATACTTCCCGGGGACGTGCATGCCAAAGAAGTGAGCGGCCTTCCGGGAATCGGTAGGGCCTGTGAATGCATTCCTGACCAGTCAGGGCCTCACGGGTAAGCTTACATCCCGAAGGGTCCCTTAAAAGGACGTGGAGACAATGAAAACATGCTAAGACAAGTAAAAAACATCCGAGAAGCAAGATAGCATAGCAAGTTATTAGCATTTTAGCACAAGTTGTACGAGGTCTAACGCAAAGTTTATTACATTTGGGGCACGGAGTGCTCGAATGTTGTGCAGGAGATCAAACACGAGGGAACAGCTTTGCGGCAAGCAAAGTCGCTGAGGCATCCACAGCCTGAAGAGAAGCTCGGGAGGGAGCTGAGTCTTGGAAGTTCGGCGCAGTGGTGCCTGGATTGGCTTCCTGAAGCGTCGCCATCATGTGCGCCGCCGTGGACTGGCTCGCTCCGTTCCTGTCGTTGTGAAGCCTGCGAGAAGTCTTGTTCTTGAAGGATCTGATGTCGGCAGCTACCCTCTAGATGAACTCTGCCACAGGTGACAGGCTCTGGCAATCCGGGTCCAGCACTGGCGGGTCAGTGGGTAGGCTCAGCTGCCTCACCCGCATGGTGGCCTCTTTCCCGGCGGCCACTATACCAACTAGGCCTTCTTGAAGCTGGCGGCGGACTTCAGCCAGATCAGCAGTTGCTTGAGAAAGGGTCTCTCCTTTCCTTTGGAGATCTCCCTTCAACGTCGCAAGCTCCGAGTCCCGTGATTCCAGCAGTTCAGTCAGCTCAGATATCTTCTGCCCGTCTTCCTTGGCCTTGGTCATGAATGATCGGACAGATTCTTGCTCATCGTGAAGCTCCTTCTTGACGTCCTCAATGATCTTGTTGGCCTCTTTCTCCTTCAGTTGCCAGTGCTCGATGTCTTGCTGTTTGATAGCAAGCTCTTTCTTGTGGCGCTCCGCGTCATCCTTCCGGTCCTGCTCAAGCTTAGCAGCGTCCTGCTCCACCTCTTGCTTCCGAAGTTCCAGGGTTTCAATCTCCTCAGCCAGTTTGGCCTCCCGGGCCTCCAGTTGCCTCTCCTTCTCGGAGATCTCTTGCTCGCGCCGGTCATGCGCTGCCTTCCAAGCGGCACCCTTCTCCTCAAATCCCTTCCACAGGGCATTGAACTGTTTCCCCTCTCGAGCAATTTTATCTGTCCCGCTCTGGATGAGATCCTCAATGTGAGCGTTGGTCTCCCGCAAGGCCACCTCTCGAGATTCGAGCTACTTGCCCAGCTGGAGCATTCCCCGGAGAACGGCGTCCATGGTGTTTTTCCCGCTGATCGTGATCTTGGGGGCTTCTTTCTGCAAGTCTCCCGGCGCACGCGCGACACCAGAGCGCTTGGAAGATAAACCTTGCTTGATCAACACCAGCGCGGCCATCTCCTCGCTCGCGCCGAAGTTGATCGAAAACTTGGTGAAGACCCTCAGTTCTTGCCCGGCCATCCATGAGCTGCTCAGGATGTCCGGGGCTCCTTCGACTCGCTGCGTCTCTCCATTTCCCGGGCCTTTGGCGGGCCCGGCGTCACGTTTGTCCTCCAAGCACACCACCACCCTTGCCACGGGCGCGTCCTTAGTCACCTCCTGATCCCCGGATTGGGTGAGGGAGTGTGGTATCTCCAAACTTGCGACGCCCAGGATGCCACCCGGAGGGAAACCACCTATCATGGAGGCATCTGTCCAGTCAAGACAAGAGACAAGTATCGGACAAACTAAGTCCACTTCACAAGAAGAGAATCATCATGGCGAGATATGACATACCTGCCAGCTCCGGCGTCATGATGGCTTCGGGTTTCTCCTTTGGGCGAGCTGGGGAGGCCACAGTCGCGCTCCCCACTCCGCTCAAGCGGCGATCCTCTGTCCCTGCAAGGGCAGGAAGGGCTGCTATTCCTCCTCGAGCCCCGGCACTAGTGGCCATGTCATCCTCGGCCGCATCCCGCGGTCTCTTGTTGGTCTCCGGGGAGGATCGACCCCTGCAACGATAATCGGTCATTCAACCCGGAAGACATCAAGCGCAAGACATGATTCAAGACAAAGAAACAAGCAAGTTGGGAGCTTACCCACGGGCACACTTGCACCCCAGCAACGTGGGGACTTCCACGGATCCACCTCCGGACCCGGCAGAAGAAGCGTGGGGGCTTAGGGGCTGCAGGCACGGAGCGGCTGAAGGCTCCAAGGTCGACAGGGCGCGCAGGGACGACGCGCCACCATGTGGAGCCAGCAAGAAGGCGCCGATGTCGGCCTCCACCCCCATGGGGCCGCCTTCGTCGCCAAATACGTCCACGGACGGGGAAAGGAGGCTCGCCCTGGGATAAGGGACCGCAGTGGCTTCTGGAGTGTGATGCGGGGAAGGATTTTCCTCCCCCGCTTCTTCCTCCATGTCGTCATCATCGTCATCATCGTCGTCGTCTTCGTCGTCCTCGTCCTCGTCACCGGCTTTGCCCTCCTCGCCGTCGCCATCTTCACCGTCTTCAAAGCCGGCAGAATCCTCCCTGGATTCTTCCTCGCTCTCCTCGTCAGACTCAAGAAGCTCTCCTTCCTCATCAGAGCTGGAAGGAGCCTTGGACTTGCCGGTCTTCACCCGGCAAGTTTAGGCCCGTGGTCAGACCGACCTTCGATGCCCAATGTGTTGCATACCAGCATTGATGACAGAATCTCCGCCTTCCTCGGATCATCGCACAAGGGCCGGAATCCTACCGGCAAGCTGTACTCCATGTCCGGAGTGAAGATCCCCTTCATGTTGCTCCGAAGAAGGGAACCGTTCATGTCAGAGCTCCTCAGACGAGACGGATCTTGGCTGCCCTGAAAGTTCCAGGCCGGGTGCGGCCACTGCTGCAGGGGCGACAAGCGATTGTGGAGAAAGTGGGCAACGATGGCAGCTCCGAAAACTCCTTGTTCCTGAAGGAGTTTGAAGCGAGCCACCGCCGCCGAAAGATCCGCGTCCTGCATGCTGATGCTCCTCCAAGTCTGCAAGTTCACCGGATGCTCTGTTGGTTCTTCAAGATGTGGCAGAGCCTCTGGTACCGCGACAAGGAACCATCCGCTCCACTCGTCCCACTTGGACTTCACCACCATCTTGGGGTAGTCCTGCTTGACCTTCGGACGGAAGCAGAACGTGAAACCGCCCCCCATCTAGCCTTCCTTTCCGATGCAGGGATAGAAGAAGTGGCGGAACAAGGCCACATATGGCATCACCCCGACGAACGCCTTGCAGGCGTAGGCGAAAACTGTCAGGTTCAGGATGGCGCCGGGGGTCAGATGCAGAAGCTGTAACCCGTACGCACGCAAGAGCTCCTTGAAAAAATTAGAAAAAGGTGGAACAAGTCCCATCCTCATGAAGCTGTCGAAGATTGGGATCTGCTTGGCCGTCCTGGTTTCCGAAGGTGGCAAGACCTCCGATGCCACGCGAGCTGGAACACCGGGCGATTCTACGGATTCCATCACCCCGAGGTGCGTGGCCTTCTGCTTGCGGACTTCCGCTAGCGCAGCATTTCGCTCCGCTCTCTTCCGCGCCCTCTCAGACCTGGGAGACTCCTGCTTCTCGACAAGCGAAGCGTCGACCGGCTTCTTCTGGGCAACCTGCTTCTTCCTGGCCAGTGGGGCTGAGGGAGAGTGCGGATCTGCTCTCGCAAGGGAAAAATGGAGGAAGTCGGCGCGCGGTGGAGTGGAGAAGATGAAGCTGCTGGGCGCCGATTTGGGGATTTCGGCGATTTGGGGAAATAAAGGCTACAGTGCCGCCGAGTCATGGCTTATAAGGCATCCCACACATCACGTCGCGGCCCCATTACTCCGACTGACGCGGGGATCGAGGGGACATTCTGCTTCTGGCGTTCCTTCCCGTTAAGTTCAAGATAGACGTTGGCCGCCCGCTCGGATCGCAATGTTCACCAAGGCAAAGAAGACCCGGGAGCTCACGCTGACTTTTCCTTGGCGTGGCCTCGGCAACCAGACCAACCAAGACTAGACGCCGGGGACCCACATTGACCGACTTTTTTGTCATAGCCCCGACGGCAGAAGCAAGTACCGGCCGGGACCATGTCCGGGGGCTACTACCGCAACAGTGGAACATGGGGTTCCCTGATGCTGCCAAAGTGGATCCACAACCTGGACCCACCAAGAAGATGGACAAGGCAAGGAGTCAAGACCGGTAGATGGGCATGCCCATCTACCCCACGAAAGCACGTCAAGTTCGACATCGACAAACTACGGCTAGGGACCAGCCGACCTCCCGGGGTCATCTGTCACCCGGCGAACAAGGCGGAGCACCCGCGGGTCCGAGTGCCCGACAGAAGGCCAGGCACTCACCCGGGTTCGAGCCTCCGTACAACGAAAAGGATAAGCACGCCAGCTCGTGCGGGAAGCTTGTAGAAGACTTGGGCGCCAAGACGAAGGGCGCGCCTCCAGTGAAGTCGACTTGGGCGTGGTCGGTGGGGCTTTCAGGCTCTGTCCACCCCGATTTCCCCAAAGGCGGACGACCGCACCTAACCACCGAAGATACTTGGACGAGAGGAGGCCACGTCGCCTCCATTAGACCACCGAGGGGTTTTCCCACCTAAAACCCCTCACGCTCCTCGTGTGCCCATGTCGGATCCCCTTAGCCTATAAAAGGAGGACCAAGGCACCGAGGGAGAAGAACAAGTTACAAGCATAGCTCAGGCAAGGCTAGACTAGGGTTTGGAGGGTAGAGAGAGAGAGGTGATCTCCTCAGGGCAGGATCTGCTCTTCGTCTACCTCCGGCCAGCACCCTGCCGGGTTCATCCCCAAAAACACCCTTGTAAACCACACCATGATGACTACAGCAATCTAGACATGCAGGAGTAGGGCTTTTAGCCTCCAGGCGGCCTGAACCTGGGTAAACTCTACGCGTCTCTGTGTTGCTTGCTTGATCTCCCCACCGAAGAGCTTGACGACCACCTCCCGGTGAAGCGTCTTCCATCCTCCTTCGCGCCCCGTGCCGAACCTAAAAAGGGGGTATCCTTTACTCCCGGTGTCCATGATCCGAGACACGATAGAGTGGTCCAATCCTTTTTAGCACAAAGGGCAAGCCGGTGGTGTTACTTATGATGACTAAAACGTTCCTGAGAACACACGAGAATATCGTCAAGTTACTTTCGCTCCATACCGCTGATTAATCTTTATTGTTTTGATAAGTGTTGTGTAGGTGAACCTATGCTAATGCACCGCCCTAACTTGACCAGTACACACTTGTGATTAAACTCCTTGAAAGCTTTCACAATTACAAGAAAGTATTTAAGATAAATCTAACCACAATCTTAAACTCTGAGATCTTACACTCCCTGGTGCAATAGCTTACCAACGGGTGTTCAGGTTTCTGTCGCTCCGTCAACCTCACAATAAGTAAACTAAATATACAATGCATTTCTCTAGGCCCATCAAGGTGAAGTATCATGTAGTCGACGTTCACATGACACCACTAGAAGAATAACACTACAATTTAAATATCAAACCATTAAATATTACTCAACATAATGTCACTACTAATAACAAGACTTCTCCCATGTCCTAAAAAACTAAACGAACTACTCAAAAAACATCATATGGATCATGATCAAAGGTGATTTATGGATAATAATAATCTGGTCATAAAAGGAATTCACCGATAAAACTCAAAAGCATCAACCACACGGGGTAATCAACACCGGGGAGTAATCCCAATGAACTACACAAGGTACAACACTAGATGTTACATCAGAACAGAGTGAAGTGGCGGGGATGATGGTGCTGGTGGTGTAGATGATGATCCTGATGAAACCCGACGTGATGACGATGACGATGGCGATGATTTCCCCCTCCCAGAGGGAATTTCCCGGCAGATTTCTCCCTGCCGGAGAGCCTTTTCTCTCTGTGTGGTTTCCGCCCCCGAGGCGGCGGCGAAATAATTCTTCAAAGCGTACCCTGAGGGTTTTAGGTCAGGGGAAATATACGCCAAAGGGGAGCCCTAGAGGTGGGCTAGGGGCTCCAGGAGACCCCCAGGCGCGACCAAGGGTGGAGCCGCGCCTGGACCCCTCCTGGGCACCCTGTGGCCCCCCTTGCCTTCATCTTTCGGTTCCTCTTATGATCTGACGAAATATTAACTTATGTATTTTTTCGTAATTTTGGAGCTCCAGAAATATAGTATCTTGACGGTGCTTTTTCCAGCTGATTTCAGGCTCCGGCAGATAATTCCCGAGAATTGCCAAACATGCAAAATAAGATAAATAACATAAGTATTACATTCTAATATGAAATATATCAATGAATAAGAGTTAGTTATGATATAAAATAGTGATGCAAAATGGACGTATCAGGCTTCAGCTAGAAGCAGCTCTGACGTGAGCGAGACGAGAATTTGAACTCACTGCAGGCGATACATAGAGGATCCCATATAGGAGCACCAATTCTCCAGCTTCCTGTCATCCCTTGCGAGTGAAGCTATTTTTGCGAGCTGGTCTTCATGGGCCTTCGACCGAAAGTAGCTCGGACCCGAGCGAGACGAGAATTCCAACTCACTACAGGCGATACCTAGGGAATCCCATGTGGGCACCCGCTCAGCAGCTTCCCGTCATCTCGTGCAAGCGAAGTATTTTTTTTGCAGGCCGGTCTTCAAGGGCCTTCGGCTGGAAGCAGCTCAGACGCGAGCGAGACAAAATTCCAACTCACTACAGGTGATACATAGTGGATTCCATGTGGGGCACTAGCTCTCTAGCTTCTCGTCATCCTGTGCGAGCGAAGCAATTTTTTGTGGGCCGGTCTTCATGGGCCTTTGGCTGGAGAAGCTCGTATGCGAGCAAGACGAGAATTCCAACTCACTACAGGCGATACTAGGGGATCCTCTCTGGGGCACCATCGTAAAATCTTCCCGTCATCCAGTGCGAGCGAAGCAATTTTTTGTGGGCCGATCTTCATGGGCCTTCGGTTGGATGCAGCTCAGACACGAGCGAGAAGAGAATTCCAGTTCACTATAGGTGATACATAGGGAATCCCATCAGGGACACCAGCTCTCTAGCTTCCCATCATCCCGTGCGAGCGGAGCAATTTTTTTGCGGGCCGGTCTTCCTGGGCCTTCGACTGGAAGCAGCTCGGACGAGAATTCCAGTTCGCGATAGGCGATACATATGGGATCCCGCCTCGCGTTCCGGCCGCAGGCGGGTGCAATATATATAGGAGCACCAAAGTAGGTGCATCAGCTCGATATAAGGGCAAACCCTATTTGACGCCTTTTGCGTAGGTTATCATCGGGACTCGTACCCTCCCGATCCCTCTCGTAGTTTCTGGGCCAGGCCCGTTTGCACGACACGAAAAAGGCGACGATGGCGTGGCCACGAAGCTCCTCCATCGGAGACCTCACCGGAGATGGGGACGATGCGGCTGACCGCGGCGTCGTCGGTCGAATGGGGTGCAGGTGATCGCCAGCGACGAGCTTGGGGTTGGGGGTGCGGCGGGGGGGGGGGAGGGGGGGTAGAACGAGGCGTGGCCGAGATGATGCGCGAGCTCATCAAGGCGAAACCGAACCATAGCACACGCTACGACCAATGCGCGCAACGACCAATGTACCCCTTTCAAGATATTATTAAAATTTATCGAGGCGAAACCGAGCCGTAATACTAATAGTTTTTGTGCTTCCGTCGGGATCGGAGTAGGCTTCTGTGCTTCCATTAGGACAATCGAAGTACGCATGCCAGGGCTTGGTATGAACGTACATGGACGCGTACAATGGATGTACAAGTGCGGGGGGCTTCGTAACGCGGGGGCTTCCGAACGCGCATGCCAACACGCGTCCCATCCGGACGCTGGGGTGCTTCGCGCCAGGGCGGCTTTGGTCGGGCTGCCTGCCCGGTTCGAGGCAATGGCCAAATTTGTTTTTGCCACCGCACAACCTGCACACACGTTCTCCAGCCTGCACGCGTCAAGCAAGGAGGTGCTCCCGCGCGCGTGACATGGGTATACATCTCGGGTACCCTACCATGAGGGTACCTGGTACACGTGACGACTAAGGCCCAACAACGAAGAGCCTAATCGAAGCCCAAGACAAGAGGCTCAAGAAGATGGAGTACCCTCCAAGATTAGACATAGGCATAGTCGGTTTATACTTTCCTTACGTGTAAACTAGGTCGGTTACGAACTCCCGAAACCCAGCCTATTTAAAGGCTGGGAGGGGTGCCGATCTAGGAGAAGCCATACTCAAACCACCAAAGCTCTAGCGAGATCGATACCTCGCCAGAGCTCCCCTGTAATCGCATAATCCACAATCAATACCAGACAAGCAGGAAGTAGGGTCTTTACCTCCACCCGAGGGGCCTGAACCTGGGTAAATCTTTGCCTCTGCTTGTCAGCCGACGAAACTACCAGTACTACCACGTTCTCTCCCCATAATCTCAACCCTAGGTCCTTAACCATGGGATTTGATGAGGGTACACCTCGTCAATTGGCGCCGTCTGTGGGAAAGAATAGTGCTGGACTCACGGTTTCTTCGGTTCCATCGGAAAACGGCGACTCGCCGATCGGATCTACAAACGGCAACTCGCCGGCTGCATCGACAAACCAGAACTCGCCGACTCAGGCGGCACACGGCAACTCGCCGGCTCACTCGACAAACGGCAACACGCCAGCTTCACCCGCAAAAAGCGCATCGGATCCTCTGATGGATTTCGAGCCACACTCGCCAGGATTCCAGGAGGCCTTCTCCGATCTCGAGTCAGGTTTGGGTTTAACCGTTGGTTCGTTCAATTTTTTCGTCAACAAGCTTGGTGTGCAGGACTTGACGGATCCACGCCAACTCGCGACTTCCGCACCCGAGGCTCCATCGGTTGCGGTTCCTTCGACTGCGGATCCCTCAACTGCGTCCATACCATCGTCGATCCTCCAAGCTTGCTCGTCTGCAACAACCATGTCCACACGAGAGATGCACGAGCTCATTGAAGAACTCAGGGCGAGGAGGCCGAATCAGCATACCGCACAAACGATCCCGAGCTCGATCTCTCACTCGAGGATAGTTTCGACTGCGGGATCTCCTTCAGCGACTTCGACGAACTCGAAACTCATATCGACAACCACGTCGACTCCGAGATCTGCACCAACAACAACAACCTCGACTCTGAGATTCATAACAACTTCGTCGACGCCGAGATGAGCATAGGCGATGAAGGCATCAACAGCGAGATCCGTCCAGACGGACCACTCGACGGGCATATCGACTCCGACATGAGCCTTGATGACGATGTCGAGTCCATGGGACTCGAAGACACACATACATACCCTCGGGTGATACCCCAGCAGGTCTACGTCGCCATCGCCGCAGAATCATCAGATGCTGCGGCCAGCCGCAGGCCTACAGAATTCCCGTGCACAGTTACTATGCCGGACGGAGTCACAACTCTCACAATCACTGCTGAGATGGCAGCAAAAGCAGATAAAGTCATCAAGGAGTGCACAATGATGCCAGCAGACGCAACACAAGAGGAGATGTTGACCTTCCAGTACTTCAACTGGCAGGAATCACTTCGACTGCGGCAGGTCAGAGCAACACTCGAAGAACGCAAAAAGCAAGCTAGCTTGTCGAGTGCGCGAAGAAGACAGCTCTCCCTGAGCTCCACCGGGCGAGCAGACACAAGACCCAGATCAAGGTTGTCACACCTCTCGCCAGACGAAAGGGCGGCTCACCCGCAACTTAGGCAACTCTTTCATGACATACGACGAAGAGGAGTGCCAGTACCCAAAACAGCTGCGGGTGCCCTCTTCACCGCTGCAGCATACCTAGAGGCAATCAACCTCCAGCTGATGACCCCAATGCAAAACTGCATCGCCAGCAGATCAAATCACTCGCCTTAGCGGCGAAGGCCATACGCCAAATTCCAAGAACTCCAGGTGGGAGTCGAGACCGTGCCCTAGTCGACGCGCGTCGGAAGAGCATAATCACAGTGGTCGCCGCCACCACTCGAAGGAAAGAAGCGGCTCGCGTAGGCGCAGGTCCAGGAGCAGATCACGCAGATCTTACAGTAGCGACTCATACTCTGATCGAGCCTGAGCCACATGGAGCTCTGTGCTTCACTCGACGCGTCCGCGAGACACGGATGCCCAAAGGGTTCAAACTCACATCTGAACAGCCCAAGTACACGGGTCGACAGGAACCTTCTGGGTGGCTGGAAGACTACAGGCTGGCTGTCGCGTGCCAGCGAGGTACAAACACCACGCCATGCAATACATACGACTCATGCTCGAAGGCACAGCCCGCGACTGGCTCAAGGCCCTACCTCCATCAAATACGACTCGTGGGATCACTTCCGCGATGACTTCATCAAAAACTTCGAGCCTCTATGTGAGCGCCCAAAAACGTTCGAGGACTGCGGCCTGCGTGCAACGTTCAGACGAAACGTTGAGGTCATACATCAGACGATGGACTGAGATACGCAACTCAGTCGGAGTAATTTCAGAAGATATGGCCATGGATGCTTTCATAATGGGACTCGCCAGGCGGGACTCAAAGAAGCACTCGGTCGCAAAAAGCCAACCTCTGTGGCTAACCTCTTGATGACCGCGACTGAGTGGGCAGACGGAGAAGACATGGCGCGCACCACACGCGGGTCCTCACCCCGTGACAATCATGAAAGCGGCAGTCGAAGCCGCAGAGACTCGTACAGAGACGACCGAAGGCGCAAACGTTCAAAACGTCACTACGACGATGACAGACCCGAATTCATGGCGGCTGGGTTCTCCACACCCCGCAATGACCAGGACAGAAGCGACCGACGGTCGGAAGATCGGCGAGACAGTCGAGATGATCGCGGACAGTCGAGATGATCGTCGGGACAGTCGAGACCGCGGCCAACGCAGTGATAGCTACAAGAGGAAGGACTGGCGCAAGTCACGGGCACAATCTGAGCGATCATTCGAAGAAAAGATGGATGCTGATTGCAGATTCCACCTGTACAAGGGGGACGACGGAAAACTGCGCTCCAATCACTCGATGAGAAACTGCAGGGAGTTCGACCAAATGGCGACTGATTACGTAAATCTCAGAAAGGCAGCAGCCACACAAGCACCTGCACCCGTGCCTCAGCCAAACAATGTGCCTGTTCTGATGGCACCACCCCACCACCACAGCCTGCTGCAGGCGGAAATCTCGCGGGTGCCATACAGCACATACCTCGGGTGGACGAGCCACAGTACCCTCCGCCCCAAGGGCAGATGTACATGATACAGAAAGGTCGACCTTCCAACAGGGAGCAAAAACTTCGCACTCGACAAGTAAACATGGCGGTCATGTCACCTCCTGCTGTAACTGAATTCTTGAAGGGTTCTGAAACACAATAAGCTTCAGCAGAGAGGACCACCCTCCATCGGTTGTTCGTCCAGGGCACTCTGCTCTGGTACTCGACGCGCAAATTGGAGGCTACGCCATGTCCAAGGTCTTCATGGATGGTGGCAGCGGCATAAACATCATCTTCGCAGATACGCTCCGCAAAATGAACAGGTCAGTCGAAAACCTGCCAAGTCTCAAATACCTTTCACGGTATCGTCCCAGGCAAAGCAATAAGCCCAGAAGGCACCATACAACTCGACGTAACGTTGGGGACAAGAACCACTTCAGGACAGAATCGATTGAGTTCGAAGTTGTCGACTGGAAGTCACAATACCATGCTATACTTGGACGCCCGACGTTCGCTCGATTCATGGCGGTGCCACATTACGCATACCTCCAGCTGAAGATGCCTGGACCAAAAGGAGTAATCACAGTCAAGGGAACTTCCAAAAGTCTGACTCTTGCGACCGAGAATTCAGCAAAATCTCTGAGATGTTTGGCATGGAAGCAACACTCGCTGATCTAGCGGTCTCCAACGATCGAACACTTATGCCAGAACACAAAAAGGTGGCAGTCGACAGAGCATTCAATGCCACCAATGACACAAGATCGCATCAGGTGCACCCGACTGACCCGACCAAGACAGTCAATGTCTCGTCGAGTCTGCCTATCGCATAGGAAAGCGCGCTCGTCGAATTCCTCCGTGAGAACTGGGATATATTTGCATGGTGTCCAGCCGACATGCCAGGTATTCCCAGGGAATTCGCCGAGCACTCTCTCCAGTTATTTCCAGATGCTAAACCAGTCAAGCAAACAATGCGCCGCATATCCGGCCCAAAAAGAACTGCAGTCGAAGCCGAAGTCGACAGGCTACTCGCAGCAGGATTCATCAGAGAGATCAAGAAATCACAATGGGTGGCCAACCCCGTACTCGTAGAGAAGAAGCACACAGATATCCTTCGGATGTGCGTAGATTTTACAGCACTCAATAAGTGTGTCCAAAGGATCACTTTCCACTACCTCGAATCGACCAGATCGTCGACTCCACCGCCGGGTGCGCTCGCTTGTCCTTCCTGGATGCTTACTCGGGTTACCACCAGATAAGGATGAAGGAAGAGGATGAAGAGAAAACGGCGTTCATAACCCCACTCGGGGTCTACTGCTACACCACAATGCCTTTCGGGCTCAAGAACGCAGGCGCAACCTACCAGCGCATGATGCAAGATTGCCTCAAGAAGCAAATTGGGCGAAACGTCCAGGTCTATGTAGATGACATCGTCATCACCACAAGAGAGGAAAACACACTACTCGATGACTTGCGAGAGACATTCGCAAACCTCAAACGCTTCCACATCAAGCTCAACCCGAAGAAGTGCACGTTCGGCGTGCCAGCCGGGCAACTCCTCGGGTATCTAGTCTCAGCTCGAGGAATCGAGGCAGACCCGGAGAAAATACAGGCCATCTTGACGATGCAAAGGCCTTCAAAGCTCCATGACGTGCAAAAGTTAGCGGGTCGAGTGGCAGCGCTCAGTCGATTCATCAGCAAGCTAGGCGAAAAAGCACTCCCGTTCTATCGACTGATGAAGAAAGCAGATAAATTCGAGTGGACGCCAGAAGCCGAAGCAGCCTTCACGGACCTCAAGCGAGTCCTCACAAGCCCTCCAATCCTCGTCGCACCAAGGGAACGCGAGCCATTGTACCTATATGTCTCTGCAACTAACAGGGTGGTAAGCACCGTACTGGTAGTCGAACGAAGGGAGGAGGGACACGCCCAAAGCATACAACGTCCAGTCTATTACTTGAGTGAAGTGCTCTCCACATCAAAGCAGCGGTACCCGCACTATCAGAAGCTGGCCTACGCCGTGTTCATGTCCTCAAGGAAGCTGACGCATTACTTCTCCGAGCACCCGATCACTGTAATCAGCACCTCAGGGATCGGGGACATCCTCACAAACCCCAACGCAACTGGGCGAGTAGCAAAATGGCTCATCGAGCTAGCACCAAGAGACATCAAGTATGATTACCCGAAGGCCATCAAAGCACAAGTTTTACCTGACTTCCACACCGAGTGGATGAAGCTCAGCTCCCAGGAGCACCAGATGTGTCCAACTCATGGACTATGTACTTCGACGGCTCAAAGAAAAACGAAGGCGCAGGCGCAGGTGTTATCCTCATATCACCAAAAGGCGACAAGCTCCGCTACATCCTACAAATGGGTTCGAGTTCCCATCCAATAACGAAGCAGAATATGAGGCTCTGATCCATGGCATGAGGATGGCCAAAGCCCTCGGGTGCACTCGACTGATGATCTACGGTGACTCGAATCTTGTGGTGCAGCAAACAATGAAGGCCTGTGACGCAATCGCAGATAACATGATCGCCTACCGTGACCTGTACAACATCATGGAGGGCAGCTTCGAAGGCTGCGAGTTGCGGCACATAGGGCGTGAGAGCAATGAAGAAGCAGATAAGTTAGCCAACATTGGTGCGACCAAAGCACCAGTGCCACCTGGTGTCTTCTTCGAGCGCATCGAGCACAGATCCATCAAAAAGAAGCGAGCAACTCCTACATCAGCCGCACCAGCCAAGAGCAAAGCACCTAGCACAGAGGACCCACCAGTCGAGGTACTCCTCATCGAGCCAACTTGGACTCAACCTTTCCTCGCATACATACTCCGCGGCGAGGTACCCGAAGACATCACAGAGTCAAGACGCGTCACTCGACGATCTAAAGCATACACTGTCATCAACGGTGAACTTTACAAACGCAGCATATCAGGTATGTTCCAACGTTGCATAGCATTTGAAGATGGCCAAGCCATCCTTCGTGATATTCATGCAGGTACCTGCGGGCATCACGCCAGCAGTCGATCACTCGTAGCCAAAGCCTTTCGCGCAGGCTTCTACTGGCCCACAGCACTCAAAGACGCGGAGGACATAGTCAAAAGGTGCATCGGCTGTCAAAAATTCGCCACAAAGCCGCACGCACCCGCATCGGCGTTGAAGACAATACCATTGGCCTGGCCCTTCGCCCAGTGGGGGCTCGATATGGTTGGGCCACTCAAAAAATCCTCCCATGGAGGGCATACTCACCTTCTGGTGGCGGTCGACAAGTTCACCAAGTGGATTGAAGCAGTACCTATCACAAGTTCGACTGCCACTACAGCAGTCAATTTCATAAAATCCATCATATACCGCTTTGGTGTGCCAAGTAGCATCATCACTGACAACGGTACAAACTTCACGGCTGAGGAATTCAAATCCTTCTGCAAAGAGCAAGATATCACGCTCAATTATGCATCTGTGGCACACCCGCAATCTAATGGCCAAGTCGAAAAGGCCAATGGACTTGTGACAAGCGGAATCAAGAAACGCCTCCTGGTGCCACTCAAAAGGGCCGCGGGTGCTTGGGTAGAAGAGCTCCCGTCTGTGCTATGGAGCCTACGCACAACACCCAACGCCTCAACGCAATTCACTCCATTCTTCATGGTCTACGGCGCAGAGGCAATCCTGCCATCAGACGTAAGGTTCAACGCACCAAGGTCGAAGCATACAATGAAGACGATGCAGATGAAGCACTCGAAGATGCAGTCGACTTGCTCGAAGAAGCACGCAACACGGCGCTAGCACGCACAGCTGTCTACCAGCAAGATCTACGCAACTATCACAGCCGTCGACTGCGTACCAGGTCCTTCGAGGTTGGCGACTTGGTACTTCGACTGAAGCAAAAGAAGGTGCATAAACTTGCTTCTCCATGGGAAGGACCCTTCATCATCACCGAGGTCATTGGTGGTGGAGCATACAGACTGAAGCACGCGAAGACGGCGAACTCTCCACAATCCTTGGAACGTTGCGCAGCTGCGCCGTTTCTATGCTTAGATTGCTCAGTCGCATAATGTAATAGGCACATATGTCGGATGGCTGCAGGTTTCAGACGCGCTCTTTTCCTTACCAGGGTACCTAAGGGGACTGGAAGGTTTTTAATGAGGCGGCCTGCAGCCTAACATTCATAAATGGAATATAGTCAATAAATTCCTCATATTTCTCCCTGTTTACTACTCGCACAACCTTAGCCTCACCCGATACTCGGGGGCTGCGCTACTTCAAAACGTGAGCTCTCGCTCCTTCAAACATAATACCCAGCGCACTCGAATACTCGGGGGCTGGGTCGTACAAAATCATACATAAACCACAAGGTTGCTCAATAACATGAGTTGAAGCTTCAAAACCGTAAAAAATTCACAGCCTCACTCGAGCACTCGGGGGCTGTAGAATGCATGTTCTATAAGTGTTTTTCATAAACCCCACTCGATACACTCGGGGGCTGCATACATACAAGTGAACAAATATGTACCAAGTGGCAAAATTTACACTCGGGGGCTGTTCCCTATACATAAATACCCTAATCTTCTGGTTCGTCCTTGACTGGGAGAACGGGGCCCATAAGTTGAGCGTTATAACACTCAACCAACCCTCGCATGTTCGACTGTATCGTCCAGATGCGATTGGGACAAGGACGATCCAGGCACGGGTGTACGTAGCTGCAAATTCGGGCGCTGACTTCGGATGTATGCCATCGTTGCGTTGGCCCCATCCACAAGCTTCTGGGCGATAAAATCTCGAATGGGACCTGCACTCCGGAAAAGCCCGAGCAAAGCGTGGATTCCTTGAGGTTGCGGCCCAGTCGGGAAAAGCGTCTGGTTGATTCGACTGAAGGCCGACCTGCATAACTCAAGCAGCATAGTGCTCCGCCACACTCGATCCTGCAGAGTCGCGAGTATGCGTGCTCGGTGCTTATCCAAGCGAAAGTGCTGACGGCCAGTCGTGGTTCGTCAGTCGCCATGTTCAATTGCTCATCTACGCGAGCCTGCTCCGCCTGGAAATCTTGAACAAAACCTGCAACAACACAAGTTGGGTGAACAAAAAGGAACAGGTTGTGAACTCACAAGATCAAGGCAGTCATGCTTACACTCGAGCTGTCTGTTCACGATCTCCATCTCGCCAAGCACATACTCCTCCCGTTGGTGGGTAAAGCAGGCCTCGCCCTCATCCTTCCAGCTCGCTGCGGGTATTCTCCAGCTCTTGCTCCAGTTTCGCGAGTCGGGCCTTCATATAACGTATTACTGCGGCATCGTTTGCCACCTGAGCTCGAGATCGAGTAGGGGCACGATGCCGCGACGAGCTGGATACAGTGGCGGCTGGCTGTTTCTGTTCCAAACATCATAAAAGTTTCATAAGAAACTCATCACAAAGCTTAGGCGAGTAACAACACACAGCCTTACAAGCAGAATCATAACGAGGAAAATAAATTCATACAAAGGTAGCAAAAGCACATGCATACTCGCATGGTCATAAGTTTAATTACAAGGCATAAAAAGGCGCGGCTGCCCTACTTCTCAGACATCGACTCGACCTAGCCCTACTCGCACGGGCGGCGACCTCTGCTGCCCGGCGCTCCATGGTAGCCATAAATATTTCAGCCAACTTCGCGGCTGGCTCGTTCACATGCTTTAGGGACACCAGCTTCCCGCCCGGCTTGCGAGGAAAGTCAGACAGAGCGGCTTTGAAGTCACCCTCTATCCCATGACCTAAAAGGAGTTTGAGGGTGGTCTCTGAGCCGCGTACCGTCAAAGCGCGAGCAAAGTTCGTCATAGTCGAAGTTCCCGGGCCCAGGACGTCGGCGAAGCCATCCACAGTCGAAGGAGGTTGGCTAGACGGGAACACGTCCTTGTACACGGCGCCGAGCGTGCTCGTAGACTTGGCGAGTGCATCCTTGGCTTGGGTGGAGACGACATCCAGGTCGCCGATCGCGCGGTCAAGGGACAAATCGCCACTCGACTGGTCTACAGGTGCCGGTGTGCCAACAGCTCCTTCAAAAAAGCAGAAAGAACAGAAATTTTACACAACATTCAGTGGCAAAGAAGTAGACAAAAAGTAAAATTCAACTCACCGCCATGTCTCGGGTGAGGCTAGCCAAGCGCTCAGCATAATTTTTCTCATGCAAGGCAGCAGAGTTCTTGGCATCATCCAAGCCTTCTTCGACTCAGCGCGCTGTTTGGCGAGTACATCTTCTAGCTCTTTAACCCGAGACTCAGCAGTTGCCTTGTCACCTGAGATAGATGGCCAGATGTCATTCACAATCGACAAAGCAAAGACATACAGAAGTCAAACACACTTACGGCTGAGTTGCTCCATGACAGCGCGCAGATTGTCCCTCTCCTGTTCAACCTGGACAAATGCTTTGCCTGATTCCACCAGGTTGAGGTAGAAGAGCTGCATGCACATGGAACCAACATAAGCTATGCACAAAAAGTCCCAGTATGAGGACTCGACAAAGACACTTACGTGTTCAACCCAAGGCGCAGGCTTGGCAGCAGAAGTCCCAATTTGCGGAGTCGACGCACTCGCAATCTTGGCGGCCTCAATGGTAGGCCGTGGCTACTGTTTTCACAACCTCAGCCGCAACAGGAGAAGCTTCTGGTTGATCTGGAGTCGAAGCTCTCTCGATTGGAGGAGTTGGAGGTCGCACAGTCTTAGCACTGCGAGTGACAGAAGAAATTCAACATAAGCAAGACTATCAACAAGCAGAAACTTGAGTACAAAAACAAAATTCAGACGCGTACCTGTGCTCTTCCTCCTCTTCGCTATCAAGGTTGTCAAAATTGGGACCCCCAAAACATAGCTCCCCACCCAACTGGGAGGAGGAGCCGAGCTCAAAGGGCTCACGTCCAAAGGAGTAGCTGTGGTCGTAGGAGACGAGCCTGAGTCTCCATCATCTCTCACATCTGATTCCCTTGCGGGTGAACTCGTGGAGGAAGACATAACTTGGGCTGCCCGACGGCGCTTGCGAGTAGGAGCCTCGCTCACATCATCAGTCGCGGCAAGCTCCTTGTCCTGTGCTTCCTCTACCCGTTCCTCTTCAACTTCTTCTGTGGAAAAGTGGTAGCCGAAGGTAGAGGCGACTCATCCCTCCCTTTGCTTCTACTGTCACCTCTGTTTCATAAGTTGGGCCATCTTCGGGAAGAGGAGGAAGGGTTGAGGTAGTCGAGTGGCCCTGCATACAAAATACAGCAGTCGAAAGTCACAAAGATGCATAGCAAAATAACAAAAGCAGGAGATCATAAACTCCATAGATTCACTAACCTCTGGCAAAGGCTTTTCAGCCCCATAGGAGCGACAGGGCAGTCGACGTTGCAGGGCTCGCTGGATTTCGTGCTGGTGATGGACCGCACATGTGACACCAGCTCGCTCCTGGACAGCTCCTCCTTGCTCATTCGGGTGGCATCGAGTGCACCCTCATACTCCCACATTGGGTGGGCGCGAGTGCGGAGCGGCCATACCCGCATCTTCACAAAGGTGGCAATCAAATGCACACCCGTGACGCTGTTTAGCAGCCCTCCAATCGTCTCCAGCAGAGGCGCTGCTTCCGCCATTTCTTCAGTCGACAGTTCATGGTCCCAAGCCTTCGTCCTAGCGGCTATACCAGCAGTCGAAAATGCTGGGACCCCTTCTTGGTCGACGCGCACATAGAACCACCTCTTCCTCCACCCTTGCGCCGAGTCGACTGGCTTCAGGGCGAAGTAGCGGGTGTCGCTGCGCACCTGGATCTGGAAACCGCCAACAGGATAGGTGCGGCCGCCTCGGTTGTTGGGTCTGACCATAAAGATCGACTTCCAGAGCGCCCAGCTGGGAGAAACTCCCAAGAAGCACTCGCACAAAACCATGAAACAGGCAATGTGCATAATGCCATTCGGGGTGAAATCATGGATTTGCACCCCGTATGCATACATGAGTCCACGAACGAAGTCGTGGAGAGGAAAAGAAAGGCCCCTGGGCAGAAACTCCGCAAAACAGACGCGCTCGTTAGCGCGAGGCTCGGAGTACCTCCTTGGGCGAAGGTGCGCGGACGAAGAGCTGGTCTGAGGGTGGCAGCATCCCCTCCTCGCGCAGCTTGTCCAGCTGCGTTTCCTTGATGGTGGATTTCATCCAATCGCCGTTGCTCTTCTTGAGGTCGGCAGCGGCCGCAGATGCGCCAGCCGCAGTTTTCTTCCCCTTCATCGCCGCCGCATCGGGCGCGGCGGCAGCAGTCGAGGCAGAACGCTTGTTGCCTGCCACTTTCTTCATTGTCAACGAACAGGTGGTGGAGCGCGCAAAGCTCGAGCGCAGGAACAATGGAGGCAGAGCGCAAGGAAGACGATGGAACAGGGGCGGCGCGCAGAGCAAATGGCAAGTAAAAAACAATGCCAGCGCCGTTCCCCTATTTACCACAAATCAAAAGCAATCATAGCCATTCAGATCCAAATCGTGCGTTGCGCACACAATCTTACCGCACACGTGTCAAACGCGGAGAGCAACCGTCGCCGGCCACTCCGCCCACTACGCACGCAAAAAGAGGAGCCATAATCACCTCTCCGTCAAAAGTGGGCCAGAGTGGTCAAATCAAGTCCAAACTGCGTCGTTGTTCGGTCAGCTCTGCACAACTGGGCCCACCTATGTGTCACGTCCCATCCATCGAAGTATAACGCACGCCACGCGTGTCAGGCAGCGCAGTCGCCAAAAAAGTCATCCATGACGTCGTCACAAGAGCTTTGATCAGAAATACATTCGAGTCTGTTCAATACATATTGGTCACTCGACCGTTCCTTCGACTGATTTATATTACTCCCATCGGGAGCTTATTCAAAAAATTCTTCGACTAAACATGCTCAAGACAATGATTGAGATTATCCTCCATTCACAAGTAATACAGCATAATCTCGGGGGCCATTCCCATCGGGAGCGCTGTCGCGCACCCGATAGAATTACGGCAAAAATTTCTTCGATTAACATATGCAGGGTAAGAAGATTTTGAGATTATCCTCCATTGCAAGCAATAAAGCACAATCTCGGGGGCTACTCCCATCGGGAGCGCTGTCGCGCACCCGATAGAATAATGTCAAAAAGTCAGTCGACAAAAGAATCGACTCAGTTCATATACAAAATCATACTCGAAACATTCCCGAGTTGCGTCCGTCGCAAATACCTCGGATGCTGCATGCATAGTGCAAAGGTAAGACCCGCCGAACTTTCGAGCTGGGCTAAGGACCATTCCAGCAACGTTAATCCTTATACTTTCCGTGTCAGCAGACATGATGAAAAATCCCGACGGACGCGTTGGGTAAAATTCAAAGTTATACTGCAGATCGACTCAGTAAGACCTCAGCGGCCTAGTCGAACCTGACCAGTTTGTTCCAGATTCGAGTCCGGGGACTCGAGTCTGATTGAAAGCTAGTAAGGTTTTACCCGAATGAGTAGTTAACCAGTCCCGATCCGTCGAGTGTACTGGGTCTGCTAAGCTATTATCCCTTGATCATCATAAGCAGAAACCATAGTCGATGAGATACTCGACATAGCCAAACATGAGCTATTCATACAGGAATTCCAAATTATATACAGAATACAAAGCATATGACGTGCACTTACGAAAGAGTCCATGCCCGATTCTTCGAGTCAGACAAGTACTCGGGGGCTACTGACATGGGTATACATCTCGGGTACCCTACCATGAGGGTACCTGGTGCACGTGACGACTAAGGCCCAACAACGAAGAGCCTAATCGAAGCCCAAGACAAGAGGCCCAAGAAGATGGAGTACCCTCCAAGATTAGACATAGTCATAGTCGGTTTAGAATTTCCTTACGTGTAAACTAGGTCGGTTACGAACTCCCGAGACCCAGCCTATTTAAAGGCTGGGAGGGGTGCCGATCTAGGAGAAGCCATACTCAAACCACCATAAGCTCTAGCGAGATCGATACCTCGCCAGATCTCCCCTGTAATCGCATAATCCACAATCAATACCAGACAAGCAGGAAGTAGGGTCTTTACCTCCACCCGAGGGGCCTGAACCTGGGTAAATCTTTGCCTCTGCTTGTCAGCCGACGAAACTACCAGTACTACCACGTTCTCTCCCCATAATCTCAACCCTAGGTCCTTAACCATGGGATTTGATGAGGGTACACCTCGTCAGCGCGCGTCTGTACCTTCGCGAAGGGAACCCTATAGCTAGCGATACCCTCATCCCGTGCGAGCGAAGCAATTTTTGGCAGGCCGCTCTTCATGGGCCTTCGGCTGGAAGCAGCTCAGAGGAGAGCGAGACGAGAATTACACTCACTACATGCGATACATAGGGGATCCCATCTAGGGCACGAGCGCTGCAGCTTCCTGTCACCCCGTGTGAAGCAAATTTTTTGCGGACCGGTCTTCATAGGCCTTCGGCTGGAAGTAGCTCGAATGCGAGTGAGACGAGAATTCCAACTCGCTACAGGCGATACATTGGGGAACCCATCTAGGGCACCAGCGCAGCAACTTCTCATCATCTAGCGGAAGTCCTATATATCGCTTACTGGCGCCGCTACGCGCTAGCGCCGCCTGAAGGGCGCCCGATAATGGTCCTGCCCATTCGGTGAGTCTTTCATTTCCCTTTTTCTTTATTTTTTTTGCTTTCTTTCTTCATTTTTCTGTACATTTTATTTTTTGTTTTTCTTTTATTTTCATTATTTTCACCTTTTAGGATTTTAAAAATTGTTCAGCTTTGAAAAATGTTCAAATTTCAACAATGTTCATAATTGATAAAATGTTCAAATTTTGAAAAATGTTTCAATTTTTGAAATATATAGATTAGAAAATAGATTCCAAAAATGTTTAAATTTGAAAATTGTTCGTATTTGAAAAATGTTTAGATCTGAATATTGTTCAGACCTGAAAAATATTAAATTTTAAAATTATTCAAAATTAAAAAACATTATGATTTTGAAAAAAATAGATTTTAAAAAATGTTCAGATTCGAATTTCTTCATATAAATATTCAGATTTTTAAAAATATTCAGATTTAGCAAAACAAAAAAACAATATCAGTCTTTTTTTATTGGGCCGATTTTCATACGGCCCATGAAGTATGGTCTTCAGTCCGCGTGAGGCTAAAGCGCCATTGCTGGGCGATGTATATGAGCGGTCGTCATTTTGTGCGAAGCAAATTTTTTGCGGGCTGATCTTCATGGGCCTTTGGCGGGAAGCAGCTCGAACGCGAGTGAGATGAGAATTCCAACTACCTACAGGCATTACATAGGGGATCTCGCCTCCCGTTCCGGCCGCACGAGGAGAAATATAGGAGCACCCAAGTAGTAGGTGCATCAGTGAGAGTGGACAAATGGCTTCCGAGCTACATGAAGCTTGTTTTTTGAAAAATCGAAATCGGCACTTTTGAGTTTTCAAATCCAGAAAAAATTCCTACACTACAAGTAGCTATAAGTTTTTTTTTTACACTATAAGTTTTTTTTTTTTTTAGAGGTTTTACACTATAAGTGAGATATAGTGCTGGCGAGCTACACAGCCCAAACGCGCTCAGGCCCAGCAGTCTCATATAGTGACCGACTCGAGGCGGTGTATCGGCAATAAACATTGACGCATCCATCCTTCCCCTTCCCGCGTGGCACTTTCCTTCCTTCCCATCCCTCTGTACCATTGTCTCAAACAGGTCGTAAGCGCAGAGCAGCACGCCGTTGTCTGTGTTCACCGGGCGGGCGGTCTTTCGTAGATCAAGCCGCGGCCCTCGAGCGCGCGGGCGGATCTGCTTCGAGGCGCCTTGCGAGCTGATCCAGGCGTGGGAGTTGGTGCAGCCCAACCCCACCCCCCTCCCCCTCCCCCTCCCCCGGACGATGGAGGTGCGGTGGCGCTTGGCCGTAGCGCCTCAGCGTTGGCGCTGGTACAGTTCTCCGACAACGAAGGGGGCTCGATGCTGCGCGGTGACAGCGGACGCGCGCGGCGGCCCGTGTTCTCGATGCAGATGGCGGCCGTGCTCAAGAGCGCATCCAGCGCCAGCGCGCGCCTGCACCCTGTACGACGACGGTGAGCAACCTGCTCAGAACCTATTTATACTGCCGATAACGAGTCTTTCCCGTTGTTCGCTGCTCCCCTTCCTCACCTCTGCCCCGCGGCTCCTTATATAACTGCACAGAACTCAATCTCTCTTCAAGACATAAGCAAGGAGGACGGGCGCATTAGAGAACAAGCGCTCTTCATAGGGAACAAGAACAAGAACTAGCAGGGCGCTGGTTACCATCGCCATGAAGAGACGACAGGAGTTTCTCCGGTGAGACGCACCACGATCCTTCCCCTTCCCCCTCCTTCTCGTTCTCGTTCTCGTTCTACTTCTCATCGTCCCGTTCTCTTTTTCTCCTTCTTTCTACCGCTGATCTTTGATTTTGCTTGGCACAAGGCCGTCGAGCCCCACTTCCGCTGCATCACCTGATGATCCGCGAGAGACGGGAGAGGAGGTTCCCGCTTCCCTGTCTTTTCAGAGGTGACTTTTGGACGAATTTCTAATTTTCTACCAGTGGTTCCCGATTGCACACAAGGATGAATCTTGTTCTTGACGTTCATATTCTTTCTTGAAATCAATGATCGTTTGATCGATTTTACTTGGACAGAAGGAAGATGGAAGAGGTATCAAGCTCCACCCATTTCGCTTCTGCAGCCGGTTCGTCAGTCCCCAGGTAATCGAATCAGGCCAATCTTTCTCCGAGTATTTCGTGTTCGTCGGTTTCCCCTTCCCATGTTTCTTTCTACTCAGTTTCTTGATGAATGATGTCCCTTTTCTGATCATGGGTTCGGTCTCGGCTCATGATTTAGTTTCTTGATCAGTCATGAGTCGTTCTATGTTAACATGTCACTTTCCTAATTTTGCTTAGCTCAAGGCCGTCGAGCCCCATATCCGCTAGAGCACCTGGTGATCCACTAGCGACGGGAGAGGAAGCTCCCGCTTCCCTGTCTTTTCGGAGGTAACTTTCTTCAGCAAATTTTGTGTTCGTCGGTTTCCTCTTCCCTTCTTTCTTGGGTCATAACGCAGGTTCTTGATAAATTGTGTCCCTTTTCTGATCATGGGTTCGTTCTAGATTCATGTCAGTTTCTTGATCAACGGTGTCCTTTGTATCATTTTCTCTGCTCTGTAGGGAGGAACGAGATGCAGCTTCACATGTAGGGGGGTCGACGCCTGTGAGGGGTAGTGCTGAGGCGGTGCAAGAGCCCGCAAGTGTTGATAATGCGGCACCTCTGGCCAACGCAGCGGCTCCCAATGGGCAGGGGCCGCCAACGGCGCCCTTTCAAAGTGAGCCCTTCTTCCTCTTCATCTCACTCTGCGTAATGTACTTCTGCTTTTTGATTCAGAGCTTCAGACGAGTAAGTAGATTTATATTAATCACATCCATACTTATTACAAACAAGAAAAAAAATAAGTTGTGAGATCAGTCTTCTTATCTTGTTTTGTGTTACATAACCATTCCTTTATCTAGAAAGTACGTCACTAGTAATGAAGACACTGCCGTTGTTGACTGGAATACTAGTTTCAGTTGTATGTCAGTATTGATATACAGATCCTTATATCACCTCTCAGGCTGTGACCCATGTATCTTATACATACTGTTAGCTCGGTTTGAGTATGGTGAAGCTGGCGTGTCTTCCCTCTTCTCCAGTATTGGTATTAACTACAATGCTTACCTTTTGAAGATGAGCACGTGGCACCAGCTGCCTTCGCCGGCGTTGCAGCAGCCAATGGGGCGGGGCTTGAACCGGGGCCTGTTGCAGTCGAAAGGCAGAGGGTTCCCGTCGGTGAGCTTTATCTACTTCAACTTAATTGCTTGGAAACATTAGCAAGTTAACTGAATATTACTGTCAGTTAATTGGTGTTTGTTTGTTAATCACAGTTGGTAGACCGGGTATAAAGAGACGACTGGTAGACGCCAGAGACAGGGCAAGACCATTCCTGCCGCAACCTAGTCCTGTGTCAAACCAGAGCTATTGTCTAGCGCTGGGGGAGACAATCAACCAGCGACTCGCTGAGCCTCACCAGGAGCTGCCTCAAGATCCAACAGAACGAATCTGGCAACTACTTCCGCAGACATTCCCTTGCACAGGGTACGATATTCTCATCAATGCTGCTGCAGAGTTTCTGGAGCAGCATCCTGCTCCAGCGGCGGATTAGTGATTAGTAATTGCGGATGTTCACAGGGCAAGCTTCCATCTGTATATCTTTTTGTCCATTTGAGTAGTATCTGGATAAATGGGATAGATAAATTTACCATTGTAGTTAATGGGAAGTTGGGAACCACTATTTGTCTACCTCATTTGTCTATTTCTCTTTCTTTCTAATTATCTATGCTACTACGACAATATACTCGATTAGAAAACATTATTTCTAAGACTAATATACTCGATTAGAAAACATTATTTCTAAGACTAATTTGGAACACATATACAATCAATTAAAATCTTCAGTCAACATATTCCAAATTCAACTACAATTCAATTTTCGAACGACATAATTCAGCAGTACGACATATGCTCAACTAGATCGTTAAGAAGTTGATGATTCACCTCATAGTCATGAATTTGTTGACGTGTCCGAAGAGAAATCTTCTGATTGAGCATGTTCATGTACTGGCTCGAGAAGATTTCCCATGAATTTATAGTGAATATTTTCGGATAGTAGTCATGACCCCCCACGAAGTCTCTTGATCCCACATTCTATCAATCGGCTAGAGCACCACATGCAAGCATTCGGAAAGGAGTAGTGCCAAACCTAGCAAATTATTTTTTGCATCTAGTTACCGATGGCCCTCCAACCCATAAATAATGCATGACGCTATATAATGTTCATCCGTAAAACTTATAACAAAATATATAAAAAATCCCGAAAATAATGTTGAATCCCACGGTCTCTCCATGAGTGAGATGCATTTCTTTATTAGATAATTCAACAAATCCTTCATTATTATATTATTGACAAAAAACTGACAAAAACCAACAATAAAAAAATCTGAAGTCACCTTCCTCGCAGACGTCACACATCCCACTCGATAATGGCGGTAGGCCTGACATACGAACCTTGCCCAGGATTCTCAACCACAACTCACCGGTTAGATCCGGGGCATGACCGCGTCACCCTACGAAAAGTCAAGAACACACATCCGGTCCAGCAGACTCTCTGCGTACAGGCATGCTCACGGTAAAGAAGCTGGCCTCGCCGTAGAACCATCAATTTATCTCCAGGGCAGAGATCCATATAACTATTGCCAGGCCTCCCGTCGACGCCACCATGGCACCAGACAATGCCACCGCCATACACACATCCATCAACACACATTTGCCACCGATACCCCACTACGCCACCGTGAAGCTCTTGCATTGGCTCTAGATTTGGGTCATCGGCGGTTGTGCATTGCTAGTGACTGCCTTGAGGTGATCAATAATCTGCAGAGGGATTTTCTTGGTCCCTATAGTTCTGTCACCAAGGAGGTGAAGTGGAGATCATCACAGTTTCATTCTAAATTTTTTGTTTGGTCCAAAACAAACCTCGAACTCTTGAAAAAGTTTACTTTTCATTCTAAATTTTCTGTTTGGTCCAAAACAAACCTCGAACTCTTGAAAAAGTTCATGTTTGACAAGAGAAAGTTCGGGCGACACGCTGCAAGCCTAACTACATGGCCATTTTCAATAAAAGCAAGTGCACATAACATTCGATTATTTATTGCGTAGTTTTCTCCACACAGATTGAAATGCAACGTATCCGAACATAGCATGGCTAAACTACGGCGTTGCTCTTCTTTCAGTGGTTTTGACTGTTGGGCCCAGATAATGTTCTCATTAGCATGGCTAAACTATGCATGCAGTCTTGTTTTTTACCAAGTAAATTGGCTGCCATCATGTAGAACAAAATTCCAGTTCTCCAGATAGACGCGACACAAAAAAAAACACAAGTTTTGCAGAGCAACGGGACAATTAACCGGCACTTGATTCATAAACAGTAAAACATGCACAAACAACACACAGAAAAACACACAGCTGCAGTTACTATACACACAATAAACATCAACCAGGAGCTGTGTTGACTGACTACATACCATGGAACTCTGGGGCCTACATATCGATCAGAAAGAATGACAACAATATTCTGGTCATACGCATCAGCTACAAGACAGGGGATGATCTTGGCATCATCAGGGAAAAGAAAGGATAAGGTACAACACATGGGGGAGCAGTTGGAGACCAAGATCATCTCATGAAAGCGTGCCTTCTCGCCCCTCTTTCATTCACCTGAAGCTGTGGCGATTTGGGCCTGGTCACCTGCTTTGTCGACCTGTGGCAAAAACAACAGTTGTAGGCTTGTAAGATGGCAAAACTTCAGGAAGCTGAGCGATGGAGATGAGCTAATTTGGTGGTTTCTGCTCACCTCTGTGGACGGAAAGGTCTGTCGAACTTTGGGAGGGGTCGTGCTTGGGGCACCAAGGTCCTCCTCAGCTGCTTCAGGGCCTTCTCTTCCTCAATCTTCACACACAAAGGTTAATTGCTACACATAATTAGAAAAAGTGCTTGCAATTGCACCACGGCAACAATTGAGGACCAGGTATGTACCTTTTGCGCAAATTCGTTCTCCTCTCGCAATCTCTTGTAGTTGATCTCCTTCTCCTTCACCTGCATAACAATGAAATGCTCAATGAAACCTCCTAATCAATCTATTTTTTCAGAGGCATCGACCGATATTTCACAGCTCTACAACAAATGATAGAAATCACTGACCTTGGTATCAAATTCTGATCGTTGAATTGCCCTCTCATCAACATGCAATTCAAACTGTTGCACTTCAGTAAGAGGCTTCCGCTCCTTCTCTGGAAGTGGATTAGGATCCCTGAACCAAAATTAAAAGGCTATTATTAACCTTCTATCCAGATAAATCGAGAGGTCTTAGAACAAGAGAATGCATACGCTACTCACTCCTTCAGTATCGGTTGTGCCTTGACGATTCTCTTCTGAGCCTCTTCCTTCGCCATCCTCTCTCTTTCTTCCATTAACCTTTGCTGCTCCACTTCATGTCTCACCAAGCTCTCCAGCTGAAAACCTTCTGGCCTCGTGCATGGTTTCGGTTCAGGCTTTGGTGGCACCTGAGTGGAAAATGTAGCTGTATGTTAATAGATGGCCTGCACCAGGATGTACCCAGCATATATCACTTTGCACATACCACTGGATAGTCTGTGGTGTAGGGGTAGGGATTAGCCTTGAATTTTCTGGCCTTCTCTTCCTCTAGCTTCTTCTGTAAGAGTTGTGCCTCTAGTTGCCTCTCCTTGCCATGCCCTCTTTCCTGTAACATGGGTACACCAATCTTATTAGCTTGCAGCAAAGATAGGGAAGAATGCTGACGTTGTAAAGTACAAACACATTTCACACACATCAGTATGTAGATTGAAAGGGTTCGGTATCGTCATCTTGGCACATCTTTCTTGTCATGATACGAAGAAGATTCAGAGTACAGAGATAGCTGCAAAACAGACGATACATAAGAAAAATCCTGACAAAACTGTTCGTTTGGGTACATTAAAAAAGATCCTTGTAAGCACTTGTATGATTTGCACCCACCTTATCTAGAAGATCCTCAACTGCAGGAGGACCCAAGCGGTCATCAGTACAGAAATGGAACTCCTTGGGCATTGTTGCCTGAGACTTCGGATGGGCAAGCATTCCAATATCACCCTTGCTCTCAAGAATCTGCAACGAATCATTTTCAAACTGATGCTCCAAAGCATAATACAGTTAAATGTATTATAAGCTTCAAATGTGATAAAGACCTTTTTGTTCAGTGGCTTGGCCTTGAACTTGGGGGCCTTCTCCAATTCCTCGAGTTCCAACTCCTGAGAACTTTTCACCCTGTTAAAGCTGATGTTAGAGTTGAGCATAGAATGTTGCAGCACAGTGAAATGACTGTTGTTTCTCATTAAATACCTTGATGGCCTTGCGCGCAGCGCTGTCTCAAGTTGTGGGGGTCTTGCTGCAGTCAGTTTAAGTGACTTACTACCCTGACTCTACAAGATTGAAGCATTTTAACTTTCAGTAATGGTCACAAATTAACATCCTAACGAAGCAACCAGGTATTACCGTACTACTATGCTTACCCGCACAGTTCCCACTGAAGAAGCTTCAGAACACGCGTCTGCATGTCGAGACGCTCTTTCCATCGTTTTAAGGTGAAACTCCTGTAGTCAATGCAAATGAACGGCTTAATTAGTGGACGAAAAGGGTGTTCACAGTGTATTTGTTATGATAATCGAAAACATACATTGAATTCAGGGAGCTGTGGAGCTGTCCTGGGAAGAGGGGGGAACGATGGAGCTTCAGCTATCTAAAAGCAGAAGCAGCAATTGGTTAGGGTTCATGCCTTCCAAGTCAAAGCACAAGTTATAGAAAAAAATCTCACTTTTTTGTTAAATGGCCGTGCTCTGAACTTTGGGATCTTGGCCAGCATTTCCTCCTCTAGCTCTGAAGAGTTCTTCATCCTCACTGCTCGGACCCTATGGGCAGTCTGAAACTCAGGTTCCTTCGGCCTTGTTAGCGTAAGTTTGGGCCTTCTCTGTAACTTAGTTGCTGCATCCTCCTGCATTGCGTATCCAGGTTGCAATATGGATGTAAGACTCCTAATCAATTATCAATACTGTAGGCAATTCATCAAACTCTGGGCTACTAGTGGAGATATCATGGCAGCACGAAAACAAATTATGGATAAATCTGTGAACTGCATTGTGCATCCAGATTCACGGCATGCATACAAGCTGCAATATGGAAGTAAAACGCCCAGTAGACTTCCAATACCCATTTAACATGAAATCTCCCAGATTGATAAACCTATGATTTTATCATACTCCAGATTGATAAACCTACGGATTTTATCGAACTCCAGACTACTAATGGAACATCAGAAACCAAGAAAAACAAAACATAAGGAAAGGAAAGGAATAATTGTCATACATGCGTCATTGATCTGTTGTGGTGGCTGCCGAATCTCTAGTGCCTGACTCGAACTTTTTTACCATTTCAGCTGCCGAAATATATGGAGTTCCTTCCTGAACAAAAGGCAAAACTTACAGTAAGTACAAGTTCACAAAATAATAAAATTACATTACACATGCAGTTCCATCTCTCCCCACGAAACATCAAACTGAACTTTCTCTAGAGTCAGACAGAATGTTGTTACCTTCAGAGAGTGGGCGTCGTCATTGTGCTTCCTCATGGAAGACAGTGTCATCTCAGTGCTTCCTGCTAGACAACCTCTTCCCTTGTGTGGCAGGACCCTTGTCTTGACGTTTAATATCTGACCACAACAGAAATTTATAAGCTGACAGTAACAAGAATTCCTAAGGTCCATCTTTAATACAAGTTCCTGATATACCTGTCTCGTCCTTCCATCATCTAGTTTTTGCTTCTTCACAGCCTGATTTTCGTGCGCAATATCATTTGCAGTAGCAGCTGCCTTTCCAGCCACCGCATCACGAGCCTCCCTAAGAATGAACAACCAAGAACATCATTAAGAAAACCATCTCAACGATTATGTAAAAGAGTCAGTATATATTTCTCCTACTTGATCACAATCTTCTTTAATGTCAGCAAGGATTGCGTCCGACTAGAATGATGCACCATCTTTGACCCAGTGGATGCGTTCCCCTGCACCTTGGGAGTGCGCACTTCGTTTCTCATTGTCGACCTGACACGAGTTAGCGCAGCATTGGTAACTTCCACAGCTGGAGGTGGCCTCTGAATCTTCGGGGTGCTAGACCCACCATCTGCTGCTAAAATCACCGCAATATTGATATCAGAACTGAAGGAATCAAAATTCCCATCTGCCATCCATCATAGAAAATACTAGTTACCCACGTTTTGCAGCCAAATCCTTCGCCATAGGGAACTCGAAAGACTTCGGTGACTCCTCCTCCTTGTCTTCCAATGGCGGGGACTCCGACATGGCATCAGCACAATCAGCAGCGCTGATCAAATAAACCAAGTCAAGCAGCGACATTCGTATGTCAGACAAAAACAAGAGGCAAGTTGAGTTCCGAATTGGCAGTCATTCATATGCCGAGGAACAAAATTTACTTCTAATCACAGATGATTCGGTGGTAGATTTCACTAGAATAGAGGTCCCAGCGCTTACCCATCAACATCCCCTGCCGGATTGGTGCTGTTGACTGCTGCCTCCTCCGTCGGTGCTTCCTTCTACCGCCGCAAATACCAACACAAAAGGATGATGAGAACAGGGGACAAGACAAAACAAATTAGGGCGAAACCGCAGCAATCTCTTCCCGTTTTTTGTTACCTTGGGAGGCGGCGCCGGGTCCTCCGCGTCCGTGAAGTCGCAGAGTCCGTCGATTTTGACCGCCGCTCTCGATTCCTTGATCCTCGGGGCGAACGCTGCGCACAGGGGAAAGGGGAGAGGAGGAAATCAGGGTCAATTACCCGGGGAGAGGCCGCAGATCGGCGCGGGGAAGACGGAAAGGGGAGGAGGGAGTGCGTACGTGAGGGCGCGTGGCTGGCGCCGGCCTCGAACCAGCGCTCGGCGGCGCGGACCTGGTCCTCGGTCTCGTCGGCGACGAAGTCGAAGTACTTGGGCGCGCGGTACTCGTACGCCTCGTCCATCTGGAAGTGCGCCGCCGCCGCCGCCGTCTCTGACGAGGGTTTGGTGTCCGTCGCCATGGACGGGCGGAATTCTAGGGTTAGGAGCACGCGAGCTAGGGTTTCGTGTTCGTCTCTGTCTGTCCGGATGTGGAGGTGGTCTGATGTGTGATGGTTTAGATTGGGGGAAGAGTAAGATGAAGGGGAGCCTGCGTGGGTTGGAGAAGAAGGTTGGGAGATGCGAGTCCAACGGTCGGGAGCTTTGAACTGTTTGCCAAAGGGGCAAGTCTTAACAGAGGGTAGTGTGCTGGACCTGGGGTGGTTGCGGTGTGCGCAACGGCTATATTTGCTTGCCGGGACCCAGCCAGATTAATGGTCTAACGACGGGGTTAGTCACTTTTCTGAGCGACCAACGATTAGGATCTGGTAGAAGTAAAGAGGATCGTTCGACCACAGCCCACAGACAGCAGAAGATCGTTTCATGAAACGATCGACGCTCTCAGATAGCACTGCCAAATGGGTGAATGAATCCCTGCTACCTTCAGGTTTTCAACAGGGACTGCAAGTTGCAGCCCAGATGGTTAGCCTCTGCAAATGGTAAACCAGCCCAACAAGCTAATGAAAGTCAAATCCATAGACAAATTCAGAAGAATATCCTCCTGGTTCAGATACCAGTTCTACGTATATTCTGTCAGTTTCAAAAAAGGGATGATATCCGATCATACAATCCCAATGAATACTCATGTTCCACCTCCAGACAAGATAGTTCACAAAATTTCCAAGTATAGCAGGCAAGATTTGGATATGTGTCTCAGATGTTACACATGTAGTATGTCGGCAGCAGTTACATCAGAAAATGGGTAGGAAATATGTTGTTCACGTACAACACAATAAATCAAACAAACAGATGGCGGCATAAGCCGCTGCGAACATCTAGCAGAAAGGGGGTCTCTAAAGATAGAGTTATGTACACTCAGCCTTGATTATACACTGAACCAAAAGATGGAAGAATTTTGGATTGCCTGGATCAAACGGAGTTAAGGTCTTGGGAAACTTGGTTTTGCCACCTGTACCAATGACAACAGCTATCACCTCCGTGTGTTCCCAGTGTATATCAAGGTGGGAAAGAAATGTCTCTAAACCAACCTGGTAAGAAGGAACCTCGCCAAAGGGCTTACGGTAGGGGCAGCCAATGGTGGCGTACTAGCAAGTTTCTTGTTGCTTACAGGCTCCGACGCAGGCTCGGGTTTCTTTGTAAAAATCGACGTTGCTGTCTCATGTAGACTCTGCAACGAGGAATCTTCCGAGCTGCAAGAGAGGTTATCATGAGGCACAATAAGCTGAGCACATGCACAAAAGCAAGGAAGCATACACAATGAGAGTGCAGGTCGTACCTCCCTAGCCGATGTAGCAGTCTACCAACCAATACCTCGCAGGATCCAGGTATCTCATGTTCTAGATCCATCAAAGAACTGAGGACTGCATGGACGACAGGATCTTCAAACTTGTCGCCAGTAGTCTGCAACAGGATAGCAAGCAGTCCAAAGTTGGAAAATTTCAGGAGGGGTGATATTGGAATATCGCAGTGATGGCACAGCTAAACTATTATTGGGATTTGATTATCTTTATATTCAATTTGGCTCGTATAAAAACAGTGAAGAGTTAGTTGAACAGCCCTCTGGTTTTATGCGATTTTAGACAGAAATGTAAAATATACCCAATAACCAAGACACCTAGATTGAAAGAAGGGACATGTGCTGCCTAATATACTTTACCTCTTTCAGAGAAGGAACTATCAATGATGAGAGTGCAGGTGAAGCTACAGAAGCTCGAGAAGCTGATTGCACATCAGCTGGCTGCCGTGACTTCCGACCTTTTTGTGAGTCAACATTTTCACTAAGACAAAGAACATATTCTGTTAAGGGAGGACATAAATAACACACGAATAAGTTAAGACAGTGCTTAAACTAATATTGAAATACCTTCGAACATCATGACTGTTTACCCCAGAAAATCTAGGTTCATGTGATTCCTTTTCGTGTTTGTTGATAACTGGTCTTTCTCGAGCATTACCCTTTCTGAAGCCTGCTTGTAGAGCAGCCTTTGCCTGCATATATTGCTCAAGCGCATTATAATTATGTATCGCTGAAGCTTGAAATACCTTCGAACATCATGACTGCTTGTAGAATTTGGCAACAAAAAGTTAATGTGCATTACCTCTGCAAGGTTAATAGCACTATCCTCAAGTGAAGTACTTGATGTTTTTTCTTGTATCCCAAGCCTTGACCTTGACGATCGTGGAGTTTCTGGTTCTTCACTTTGATTCCTAACAACTGTACCGCTGGAAGACATATCTTCATACGAGGAGAATCTGCTGGGAGGCTAATGAATATGATGAATCAGATGCTGGCTTACTTTAGTGTCTTGCTTTCAGAGGACTGCAAATATTAGAAAACTAAATTGGTATTAACGTACCTTCGAATTGTGGTTAGGAGCTGCTGAGTAGACCTGAGATGCTCTTGGAGAGCGTAACACCACAGTTCCAGATCCACTTACAGATTGGTCATTCTGCCAAGAACCCACAGTTATATCAGCATTAACCATTTACAGATTACATGCTTCTGGTTAAGATCTTACATCTTCTGAAGAACTTTCAAGCCTTCCATAATCAGTCTGTGCTTCTTTAAACATGTTTGTTGAAGGTGATTCTTCAGATCCAGTCCCAGATGTTCTCCACTGATTTTCTCGCTCAGTTGTACGTTTTAGTGTACTTGCATTATGAGACGTATCAAATCTACCATCTTTGGTGGAGGTTATTTGCGGTGGTCTTAAACCACCTCGAACAGTTCCTGTGCCCTCCGATCTATCAGGAAAATCCCAGCCAGCAGCTTTCCTAACTGTTGCTTGACTATAGTAGGAGAAAATTAATCAGGTGCATGAAGCCAAAACAAAGTTTAATAACTGTTTTAATGAATATACCTGGAGGGAGAAGCTGCATGTTTTGTATTCCTCTCAACCTTGATAGTACCTCCATAATCATCCTCTTCAATATGCGTTTGGCCATTTTGTGTGGCATCGATGCTGCCTTTTGCGGTATATTTTGGCCGCTCTCTGCCAGTATTAATAATAGAGGCACACAAAGAAAATGAGATAGACATCGATGCACTTCAATTATCAGTCAAACAACAATGTGTTTATACTAAGAAAATGTAGACAAAAAAGAATATCACATACCTTATTCTCTCCAGAAGTTTTGGAGTCTTTCTGGCATTTTTTATGAAACGATGCTTAAGAAGTTCCTTAGCACTAGGCCTCTGTGAGAATGTAATATAAAGGAACAAAATTAAGCGAAAATGGCAATGTCGACACAGACTATTAAATTCACTGTCTTTCCATCTTAAACATGATTACCTTATTAGTTAGTCTCAAATAAGATGACAAAAGAACTCACACACGAAAAACTTATTATGAATTTCAGCATAGCAACTAAATTGGCAACGCATCTACGTACAATTATGTACGAAATTTAGTATGACATGCAACTAAATTCCCACAAAACCTTTGTATTATCCCTGCTTCCCCACAAAGCATCCCTAGATCACATTTCATTCCCTTTTCTCTAATTACATCTGGTCGAATTGGAGCCCTTCATGGCATATCGTGATGTTAGTTATAGCTAGTGAAACCCCAAAATCAATGGCCAGTACAAAACTAGTAATGTCACAATGGATAACGAGAAACTGCAAAGAGAAGAGTGAATCGATATGTTCATAAGAACAAAGAGTTTTGTATGAATATGGAACTTTTCTACTCCACAAAATAAGAATATTACCTCTGCTGGATTCTTCCTTAAGCATAGTGACACAAACTCTTTCATCGGTTTAGAGAAATGCTCATCAAGCTGCATGTTAATAAATATACCACTTACGTTCTCGCAAAAAGTGCATAACAGAGCTTCAACAAAATGCAATGAAGTACTTGATAATATTTATAAAAAAATACTCAAGTGACCTGAGGAGGATTTTCACGAGGTATCATGAAAAGAACTCTCATGGGATGAATATCTGCCAAAGGGGGTTCACCTTTTGCCATTTCTATAGCAGTTATACCTAAAGACCAGATATCTGCCTGCATTGAGACATAAAGTTATTTAACGACAATCAGTAAGAGGCAAAAAAAGGCTTAACAAATGTGCAAGCACCTTTTCATTGTACCCATCAGAATTTTGAATAACCTCAGGTGCCATCCAAAAGGGAGTTCCGACAAATGTCTGGACAAATCAAAGCCATTACGCATTAGCAACATACCATGCTATATTCTGATCTAATATATGTGAACTGAAAAACAAACCGTATTACTTGTACATAATTCAAACAAAGGAAGCAAGTTCACTGTTAATCTAAAACACTATCACGTGCTCAGTTGGTGCAAAGATATACAAGGTTGCACAAATATAAAACAGAAGTAGTGTTATTTCCATGAACCATCGACTCACCAGCAAAATCCATGCAATATAAGATGCACAATAATAATCAAGGCTGCTTTTCCCTTTCTGCCCAGATCAGTTAGATCCAATCACCCACTTTGACACTCACCAGATGTTACCAGGTGAGTACATGGCACCATTCTCCCGTTTAATTCCATAATAACAACCAATTGCGATTGTAAATGGAAAATGAAGAGCAACACAATCCTCAGGCCACAAGCAAGGTTCTTCACTCCAATGAAGTTGTAAAGCCAATCTAAGCATGAATCACAAACAGGCCTGTTTGGGATCTGGAACCATCTATTTGTGCGATTTGCTCTATGTAAGACAGTTTACAAATGTCACTACTGACCAAGTCATACAACGATAGAACATTCAAACAGGGGGAAAACAACGTGCAGTCATTATTAGTCGGTTCCTCATGAACTGCCAGCTATCAGATTCCTGAAGCAGTGGAAATCAGTATTTTGCTGTGCTTGGCTGGTTAGCAGCTGGGAGGGGGGTAGCCACTAACATAATGTTAAAAATATGTGGCAATGGACAAGCTACATTCAATCAAGCTGGATAGGATCAGCAAGTTTTGTCAGCAATAAAAACTGGCAGTTTACACATGCAAAAATAACAGTTATTCAGGTGAATGCAACTACGAGGAATATCGAGCACCACTAGTTCAACTTCTTTTCCATAGCTTCCATTTGTTAGTATAACAACTATACATACAGCGTAGTCAACTAAATCTGCAGCTGAGAAGAGCCGACAGGTTCCCAATGCATATGCAGAAACACTGAATCATCTGAGTACATGACATTACATAACCATGGTTAAGACGGTACCTTTCTCCTAGACATTGTTTTAGTCAGCTGTGCAGAAACACCGAAGTCTGCAACCTGTGGAACACAAGAATTAACTTTAGAAATATATTTTATGCTATGCAGTAATAACCTTACAAATATAGAATAATCCACATGCTCTACAAAAGTGATACCTTCACATCTCCGCTTTCAGTCAGGAGGATATTGGCCGCTGCAAAACATCACATGATGTTGTCAATTACAAGTAGTGTTATATTTGGTATCAAATAACATGATATACAAAATATATGCACTGAAGACAATGTCCCAGTATTAATCAGTCCTTGATGCTTGCGTCTGCATAGTAGGTCATTCTTTATTCTAAAATTGTCTCCTAGTGTCGGATCCATATTAATTAAAGGATCACGACCGATGGATTAATTATAGAAGCACTAAAAACCTTAGGATCAAATGCATCATTGATGCACTGAATCCTTAGAAACAACGAACCAAAACCGTCGTTTGCTCTGACATGTGCAAAACAAGGGAACCAAAAAGGCTTTAACTTACACGCAAACAAATGGGTCGCAAAGGCAGCTTTGTGACATGCATACGTGTATATGGTTGTCCATAACCATTATTTTCGTTCTTGCCTTTTCCTCCCTTTCATTTATAATCCGTGCATGTCCAGTACTAGCGTGTATATGCAAAATTACAGAGACACGGCCCATTGGTAGAAACTGTTTCTCTATTGCCAAAAGGAAACTCTTTGAAAATTTGTGTCCTTGACTGCGGCCTTTGATACAGTGGAAATATGATTTGGTAGTTTTCTCATTGGACACAAGAGAACACAGTGATAGGTAGGGTTCAATGTGTGCTTCAAGGTTAAGCGGGTAACCTAGCGAGGATCACAAGAGGGTGCTGCTGGGTGCTCATATATTCCGTTCCATGTGGTTCTTCCTCGGGTTGAACAAAGTGGTGCTAGAGCTGACTACAGTGGTGACGACTGTCAGGGCAATGGAGGCAGTAAGGGATTACTGACTACAAAGAGAGATCTACCACACTAAGCAACAAGGGATCAATCTCGACAAAATGCCCATGATCACAGGAAGCAAACACAGCTTAGTGGTAGGATCAGTTCCAGTTTACATAATCAGAAGATTGATGCTGCTTAGGGGGGTAGCCTTCCAGGGTTACCAGATTTGCATTTTCTCAATTGAGTAGTCAATGTTTGTGATACAAATGCAGATGAGGAAGAAAAAAATAAAAGGAGATGAGTAATCAAGACCTTTAATATCACGGTGAATCTTTCCTTCAGAATGCAGATATTCAACTGCATGTAACAAGTCCCTTAGAATGCATGCAATAGATATTTCATCCAGAGGAGGGCCAGCTTGAAGCTACATATGGAGATATAATTCGGAGCAACATCACAATTTGAAACAAATAGTTTGCACGGATTACGAAACTGGCATTATTCATCAAATACACATGTATCTACCATCTACATGGTGTTAAGTATTTGTTTTGTATCAATCAATATACAGAATTTACAAGACATACTAGGTCAGCAACAGAACCACCAGCCATGTACTCCATTACTATCCACAGTTTGGTTTGATGAAGATAAGAACCATAATAGTCAGTTATATATGGACACCGGCATTGTGACAAAACGGATATCTCCTGCAACATGAAAGGATTCCTTTTAGGAAAAGAACTTTATGTATTAATTGCACGGTAAGTCGATACCATGATAACCTAGTACTCATAAGTTCGAAGTAGAACCTTTTGGATATCTTCAATATCATCCTCACTGCATAGAATAGATTAAAAAGTTGAGTGAAATTCTCTATTCAGTTACCAATGTGAAATACGATTACCCTTCAGTCTAGATTTTCTGACATTACAAAACAAACATGTTTCATGAAAAATAAGTTCACAAGCAAATGAACGTCCTAGAGTAAATGGAAACATGATTTAAATAGCAGGAAATAATGCGACTAATAACATGTGTATTTATATTGTAAAACCTAATAAAATCATGTGTACTTTAAGAAATAGATATTCAAAGTGAAATTAAGGCCAAGGACTCACGCTTCTTCCAGATCAATAACTTTTATTGCAACCTCCTTGCTCAGTTCTTTGTCGAACCTATGGATGAACACAAGTAGATATTCCATAAGCATTAAGACGTTTCATCCCGAACAGAAGATAAGGAACTCATGGGCTACATATGGCTCAGAAAAATGTCTACCCATACGTTTGAAAATATCCGATAGCTTATAAAGTGGATATAGAAATGAGCGGATATGATTGTCATCCTTTATGGAAATAACATGTTGGTCTCTATGTGCATAATATGTGGAACGAATGACACAAGTGACACAACAGTATAATCATTTAACATACTAGCACTAGACTGCATAGCAAACTCTGACAAACTAGACCAACTCAAGTTTCTCACAGTACCCTATTCACTAAGTTACCGATGGGCGATGGCCTAAGAAAAAGCATTTCCTACAGCAAGGTCCCCACAGATCAAATTTATACGCTTCACTCCAATGCAGATAAAACCTAGGTTGTCTTAGCGCTAGCATCATTTCAGAACAATTCACGTAGCATTTGACATCTAACAAATAAACATTATTTATTTGAAAACAACACTGGATTCAATCACATCTTAATCGGCTTAATGAACAGGAGATGATGAAAACAACAAAAACATGGCATAAGGTCCCAGTTGGGTACCCTGCCATCTTAAACTAAATTAGTACAGATGTGTGTGCCTATCTCAGGCAGTCGATTGACCCGATTAGTACTGATTGTTTCCCTAATCCCTCACCAAGCATTTAAATGGAAGCAGATCCCGAACAAACCACCAATACCAACAGGACTAAGTTAGAGAAAAACGTCACGAGCGCTACTAGATTGGCCAGTTAGTTGCCACAATCCTGCCCCCTAATGCCCCAATTTGACATGAGCTATACGAGTTCCCAATGCCGCTCGATCAAAAGCGAAATGAACGGCTCCCGGGGCCGCCGCCGAGGCATATCAGCTAAAATTCCGCGTGCGATGGAGGGTAATAAAAAAAACTCTGTATTCGTGAGCGGGGATCAGCGGACCAACCCTCTGTAGACGTCGCCGAAGGAGCCGCGGCCGATGAGGTCGCGGTTGCTGAAGCGCGCCTCTGTGGCGGCAGCCATCGACGCCGAGTCCGACATCCTTCCCCGCCCCTCGCTCCGGCTCCCTGAGATCTCGGCGGCGCCGCCGGAGCTAGGGTTATTGAGGGAAGAGGAGATCGCCGGATTCGTCCTCCTCCGGGGCTAGGGTTTGATTCGGGGGGTGTTTGTGTCGCCTACTCTCTCATCGGCGGCTCGCTGCTTCCGGCTTCGGCCATTTTTTACATGTCGCGAGATTTGGTGCAGGTGCTTGGTCTGTTCATCTGGGCGAGTGGGAGTGGCCAAGGTGGTGGGGCCGCGTTGAAGAGCTGGAAGGTGGGGCCCTGTGGAAGAGCTGAAAGGTGGGGCAGCGAGGTCAGAGGCTGAAAGGGGATGGCCTATTGCAAATAGCAATTTCCCCCCTCAAAAAAAAAAAACACACCCATACGAATTTTATAGCTGAGATTTATCAAGGAAAGCGAGTAAAATATACCGGCGGTTCTCGAACTTGTCGGCCAATTTCGTCCTGGTCAGTAATCAAAATATACGTAATTTACGGTACTCGAATATGTTTTAGGGGCTGAAAAAGTCCCTTCCTTCCCGCAAAGCTCCCTAATGGCCTATTCAATTCCCCGCTGTCCAGAAGGAGGCGCTGCTCGCAAAGATCTCTTGTGAGACGAATGTCTCCACGGTCAACTATGCACAACAATGTGGCAAGCACGGCCTTCTCGACCTCATCCCTCGTCTCCACCAAAGTCGTAGCCCATGCAGAACGGGAGGGGCTGCATCGGTGCTCCAGCAGAGCATACCCCGTGTGTCTATGACAAGCCTACCTATCAGAGGTGTGTCCGATGCTCCCGAGCCCCTAGACAGTGGGGGCGTACTTGGGGGTGCCCGACGTTTTTACGGGGGTAGGTGGGGACCGATGAGGGTGCCGTTGTGACCGTTTTTCGGTCTGGACCCCATTGGTCCTATTGGGAGGCTTCGGAGGTGTCGGTGGATATTATACCTGGCCAAAACTCGGTTGGGACGGGCTTCGGGTCAGGCCCAAAAAAGCCTGACCATGAAAACCTAGGCCCAAGCCCGGCCCGACTATCGAGCCACAGAAATCGGGCCCGAGCCCAAAAGGCCCAACTAGGCCCAGTCGGCCAAAATCATGTTTTCGGCAAGCCCGGTCCGGCACAAGCCTGCACATGGCCAGGTATAGTGGAGATATTTCATGCACTAGTGCAATCCACATATACTGTAACATCCCCTCTCACGTGTGACTCGGAGAGACCAACACGTGCAATAGGAAGAGAGTGACAACACACGAGTCTCAGAGGTAGGGGTGGCCGGGTGGGCATAGAACCGAAAGAACAAACCGTTTTTACCCAGACCGAAGCCGAAGTGACTGAAACCAATTTCTTCGATACTTAGCTCGGTTATACCGAAGTGGTTTGCGTGTACATCCCAGCCTGATTTCAGTACGAAACCGAGTACCGAACCAATTGGTCAGTTTAGCGAACGCTCGGTTCCACTGATTGCTAAAGACATGTCGGTGCACGCTTTATAAAAACCGATAACTCTAGAACACCTAAGTGTTGAACCGTTCGGTTTTGAACCATACGACCACCCTACTCAGGGCCTCTTTGATTCATAGGATAAGAAAAATGTATGAATAGAAAACCTAAAAGATTGGAGTGACATGTCTAATTGAATCATATGGGAAGAAAGATTCTCTTTGATTATGGTGAAGGAATTTTTCATGAGTCTACATCTCATTTTTTTCCTATGAGATTTGCACTACCAAGATTCGTATGGGAATAATTCCTATAGGATATGATCCTATGAATCAAACAACTTCCATAGAAAAATTTCCTATATGAACCACTCCTCCAAAAATCAT
Source organism: Poa pratensis (assembly GCA_947311845.1). Classification (NCBI taxonomy): domain Eukaryota; kingdom Viridiplantae; phylum Streptophyta; class Magnoliopsida; order Poales; family Poaceae; genus Poa; species Poa pratensis. Next base: position 38,397,696 of record CAMZMU010000093.1, on the reverse strand, counting down.
ATCATATTTCTTTAATCAAAGGCCATAATTTCCTATATGAACCACTCCTCCAAAAATCATATCATATTTCTTTAATCAAAGGCCCCTCAGAGGTATGGCTCAAAAGGAATATATATGGACACAAAATGGGGCTACGAGCAATTGTGTAATAAACTGTGAAAGTTAGGACTCGAGATCGAGATAGTAGGCTCAGCTACCATGTCATGTTTCATGCACTACTCAACGCAATCAAAAGTCTAAACTCATGGTGATGGAAAGGGTTAGTGCAATCCACATATACTCTCTAAAATCATATATCAACAAAATACAATATATGATCCTGTATCAACAAATACCATATATGGTTGATCTCATATTTACGTTATCTAACACAACCCACGGCCTCTACCTATGAGGCGGAGTGTCAAGTAAATCCCACTCCTAATTCATTTAAAGATTTCTAGTTCAAAATTTTGATAGAAATATTGAACCAAAAAATTCAAATGAACTAGAAGTGGGATGAAAGTGAGATTTCACTTGCATTCCTGCTAGGCTGCTACCAGGGAATCCTATGCCGCGGAGAGCTCATAGAGAAAGTACCAGCGGACGCCATACAATGCTTTTGCAATGTCCAGCTGTTCCGGACTTAAGGTGCAGGCGCCGACCAACACCACGGACATACATGAATGAGCGCCATCGCTGCTCTACCCAGTAAACCAAGCAACAAACAGCAAAACCGAGGCAAATCTCAGTAGTTTTTTACCAGAGCCATTAGCCAATTAGTACAAACCACAGGAAATTATAGTTAGAAAGGAGCAACTTTGAACGCAATTCGTATCAAATCTGGAAGGACATAGAACTCAGTCGGCGAATGATGGGTGGTTCTGGTTCATGAATTCATCACTCACAGCTCGATGGGGTCAGAGGCCACGGACCCTTTCCCTCCCCGGTGCTTGAACCTCTTGGCCTGCACGCAGCGTCGGTTGCTCCTTCGGAGCACGCCGCCATGTCGCTTCCGCCCCTCACGGCCTCTCTCGTCCTCGTCATCCTCGCTGCTCTCGCTCCATTCCAGTGCCACCTCTTCCCCAGGCGTGCCAGACACACCCCCCACCTCCTCCTCCCTTGGCTTGTCACAGCATTTCGGCATAGGTTGATCGCTGCTGTTCTGCATCGCTTCATCAGGCACAGGATCCGGAGCTTCGGCCGTCGCTGGGCCATTTCTTGTGCCGGTGGCCGCTTGTTCGCACGCTGGTATGGCAGGAGGGTGTGGTGTAGTTAACTCAGGCCGTGAGGTCCCCCCACCTCGAGCTTGGACAGTGACATTGCCTTCCTTCATGTGAGAAGTCTCGAGTAGCTCATGGATTCGAGCATCCTCCTCATTCTCCTCGCTGCTCTCGCTCAATTCCAGTACATCCTCTTCCCCCTGCATGCCAGACACGTCCCCCACCTGCTCCTCCATCGGCGTGTCACAGCATTCCGGCGCAGGTTGGTCGCTGCTGTTCTGCATCGCTTCATCAGGCACAGGATCAGGAGCTTGGGCCGTCGCTGGACCATCTGTTGTGCCAGTGGCCGCTTGTTCACACACTGGTATGGCAATGGCAGGATCGTGTGGTGCAGTCAACTTAGGTCCTGAGGTCCGCCCACGTCGAGCATAGACAACGACATTGCCTTCCTTCTTGTGAGAAGCCTCGAGTAGCACGCGGATTCGAGCAAACGACCTGGCTACCTCGACGGGAAGTGACTGTCGCTCGAGAAATCGCATTATGGTTGGGAGCTCCTCGTTGATGTTCTCCACCTACAGTTATATGGAAAATGGCAAGGTCAGTAAGGTTGTGGACAAAGCTAGCCCTCATATGCATTATATTTATGGACTAGAGTTTACCACTGTCAGCAAATTGAGATCATGAAATTCTCGTGCCGTGCTCACTGCAGTTAAAACACCTTCGGTAGTATTAGAATTGGCAGGAACTGTGGTATGATCATGACGAGCAGCATTGATCAATTGCTCGAAATGTTTGATCTCTGATGCATATTCGAGGCTCCAATCCACTGATGCATTCCACTGATGTCGTTGGAGACAACAGACATCATTGAGCCGATGCTGTTCTTGACCAAACTGACGAGCAAACCGATCTGGGACATATACTTCCCTGATGTTATAGCTGATCAGCCATGTTCTGGAGAAGCAGACGTTATAAGGTGCCACACAGATGTTGGGAATAAATGCAGGATCCATGTCCTTATAAGGTTCCCAGTTGACCTATTAAGATCACATACTTTGTATGGTTAAATTCAAATGGCAAGTAACAAATGGTAAAGTGTGGCTATGTATAACGAAAAGGTAGACTCACATCTGAAACTCGAAGATGACTGAAAGCTTTTCTGATATCTGAAGCTTTATTTGCCGGTTGGGTGATTGCGCGCCGTGCCCACCTGCACGCTCGTGGGAAGACATGTGCTGGAGCATCATCCGTCTCAGGGCGCATTGCTGGAATATATTCATATATCCATCCCTTTGTAGAAACCCAAAAATACATTAGAAAAATTCCATAGTGGAACAGTATAACAACTCAGAACAACTCGATTTCAAATAGAATTCTCGAGAACAGGGAAAGATTTTATTATGTACTATCATCCTATGCTTGTTTTTATCAACTACCATTCTCCTGATGAATTCTTTTTTGTTTTAAGACGTGCCAACCATGAGCAACTTCGTAAATTCATCCAACAGCAAAAACTTTATAGATGCTCTATACATCAATACATGAGATTACGTCACTTTTTTTCTTTTTTCTGCTCCTATTTGTCTGTGCATGTAACATCATCGCTATTCTCAAAAACTTATTATAAAAATTTATTCAACCATTACCCTGACCCTTTTGCAGGGACTCAAAAAACATTAGAACAGCTTTCACAATGTAACAGTAGAGTTTGTGAAGAAAAAAGGAAAAGAATCATCTAAGTAACATTATCACTGTTAAAAGCCATTGGTGCTAGTACCTGTTTTTTGTCTACAATAACATTATCACTGTTTCTGACAAACCTAACAATAACAATTTTATTCAACCCGACAAGAAAAAAACATTTTGTTCAACTTAGAAAAGCTTTTAGAAAGTTCCATAGAATTGGAAAACATTTGCTGTTCTAAACTGAAGTACGACTTGCTCCTGGTTAATGAGCGTTCACATACCATGAGCAGAGTGGCGCTGCCGAATAGCCTTTTTCTGGAGGAGGACAACGCCTTAGCTAGATCCCTGTAAAGTTGAGCAAGAGCAGCAGCCCCCCACGCGTATTCTCGTACTTCCTCAAAGTTTGACAAAAGAGGTAAGTACTTTGGGGAGACATAGCCCCTTTCTTTGTCCGAAAACAGAGTTGCTCCAATCAAGTACAATAGATATGCTCTTGTGCTGTACACAACTTCTTCATCAGTTGGGTGCTCCGACAGCTGGCTAAACTTGGAGTGTAACCAAGAGAGCTTCACACGAGTACGCCTGCAGTGCATGGAACCAGGAATTTGACCCAAGTATTGGAGGAAAAGCTGCTCTGACGACATGTTCAGCACAGCCCCGATGGTCAACGCACGGCCTATCACTGGAATCCCTAGTATGTAGGCAGTGTCTCTGAGTGATGGCGCCATTTCAAAGTCATGGAACCTTGCTGTGTTCGTTTCTTTGCTCCACAGCTCGCAGAATGCCTGGAGCACAGTGCGGTTGATGAACAGATCTGCCGTGTGCATCAGATTGCCGAGCCCACTGACATCAACTAAATGTTGCTGCCGTTCGTTCAGCTTCCATGTCTCAAGCTCCTCCGTCATCTGGCACACTGATAGTGCACGACTATCCTGCATGATTGAGTATATCGTGTTAAGATTTTAGCACAAATTATGCACGCGATAACCAAAGGAAGGTTTGGCAAATTGGTGTCACTTGGTTTGTGAAAAGAAATACCTGATTGCAACTTTCTCCTATTGGTACTGCCTCAGAGGATTCCAGTTAGTTCTGCCGAGATAAATCACCTTAGTTCTTCAAATAAAATGAAGTAGAAGAAATGCTCACGAAGGGGACACAATGAAAAGTTATGTGATAAGTGCATGCCAAATAAAAAATCACACACAGGATCTATTGTCAGAATAAAGTACATTCTGAACTTGATGGAAGTAGTCAGAGAGTGTACAGGGTCTACTGTTTATATGATTTACCCCTCCAGTAAATGGAAAACAATATCAACAGAGAATCAGATGTTTTCATTTTTATAAAACACCAACTAGTACTACCTCCTTGCCAAAATATAGTACATATGAGATTTTTTTGAAGTCAAACCGTGTAAACTTTGACCAAGTTTATAAGAAAAATATCAACATCTAGAATACCAAATCAATACCATTGGATTCATCATGAAGTACATTTTCATATGGTATTTGGTATTGTAGATATAGATAATTTTCTCAATAAACTTGGTCGAAGTTAGTGAAGTTTGACTTCGCGGAAAAAATGTGCACTATATTATGGCAAGGGATTTTCTCAAACATTCTGAGGTTTTACAATACATGGTAACAGGAAGTTGATAAGAATGTGGATTCCAGATTTTCAGTGGTTAGACCTTGAGATTAAATACAACCATCAAAACAAATTATCGGGAGTTCGAGTGGTAAAAAGGGAAGCAACCACAGATTGTACTCAACAAGATTGTGAGATCAGTTGACAAGACAGTGGCTTCAAGAAGATGAAAATTCAGAACGCTGGAAAAGCATAAACAAATGCAATGACTCAAGGGGAATCTGCTAAAAAAGCTCAAGGGCGAACATTTAGCTAGGAGTTTTTTCCGTCAAAATCATCCATCATAGTTGAAGTGGACACAAAGATGCAATATTACGAACTATAAGAAATCCACCACTTAAATTAACTACAAACAGGAGAAGAAATAATGTCCCTAAGTTGATACTTGTGCCAGATGAAGAGCATGATCCAGTCATTTATCACAGGAAAATAAGATCAGAAAGTGGGCTGACAAAATACCAGAGAAATATATCTGGCCTGGCCATTATGGTTCCCCTTCTGGACTGAAAAAACAGACCAATTTTTACCTTTCGCTTCAGAACCCAACCCACTATTGGCACTGTGCAGCTTCAGACCTTGTTTGGTACCCCGTGTAATCCCAAACCCCTATCTATAATCCCCAATCCCTCACTATCAAATAATAAAAACTGAATCTTTTCATCAATGACATGGATAGACATAGGTATTTGAATAAAAATTCAACCTTTGCAAATTGCAATGACGACGGATAGTGACATACTATTATTGAATGACTATGTATTACTGTACATACCAGTGGTTCCAGCATCAAAACCAGCTTGGGTGCTAAGAGAAAGTTACAGACAACGACTATTAAACGTGAAGCAACAAGTCTATGTCAGCCGCTTTGAGCATTCAGCTTAATGAGATGAAGAGGTCTATGGAAAAGAAAGAGAAGATGTTAGTTCCCAGAGAGTTATACAACTATGTTTCTAACTAGTTCCCAGAGAGTTAAACAACTACGTAGTTCTTAAAGAGTTAAACAACTATGCTTCAGTATATGGAATATTACTTGTCCAAATGAGACAGCCAAGTTCTTTTCTCCAGAAGAAGTGAGCTTTTTATATGATGTTGTATGCTCTAGGACCACATATCCTAAAACCCAAGTGCATTTGACACATAACAAATGCTGCACTACCAAATATTTCCAGAATTCTGCACTACTGAGTACTGAACCAGTGCCGAATATTTTGTAAACTAGACTGAGACTGTCCTAGCATAACGAAGTTGCAAAAAAAGTGTGCTGAAGCAACAGTTTCACCACTGGCATAATATCGGGATATGTAATCAGGCAGTCAAAAGGATCGTTGCAGATACATTGAAGTATTATAGCCAATCCAGTATACTGACTTTTTAGTTAGTTAAGGTGGTGCAAAGCTTTCCCAAGGCAGGTATAGATATATCAAGAGATTATCAAAGAGGCATGTACAGCATGATTGTTGCTTGTACTGTGCTATGGACATGAATGGTTGAACACACAGGTTTGCATGGTTGAAGTTACACTTACGCAGGAATCTCTGGTCATCCAGAAAATGATGACCAGAACAAACTAAATCTACAGAGCACCTGCAGGTCGAGCAAGCCATCACAGGATCATCTGCAAATTCAGTTTTTCTTAACAGAACAAAACAAAATGGTCATCTGCGAACCCCGATTGGGGCATCCGTGCCTGACCAAACACCATTCGCGTTTCAGACAAAATCTTACCAACCGAACAACATGCTCATTCATATGCACGGGAAGATTCGGAGTAAGAGAAGTAATCTAGTAGGAAACCGGGTCATTTTTACCGTAACTGAAGCAAGAGCACCTACCGGCGGCTTGAAGGCCAGTTCACCGAAGAAGCTTCGCCGTCGCGGAAAGATCCCCACAGCCGCCGCCGCCGATGTCGACTGGCTTCTTCCTGCGGGGCTCAGAGTTAGGGTTCCGGCAAGAGATGAGATGGGATGTGGGGAATGGGAAACAGACCTGCCCTTCTCGCCGCCCACTCGCTCACCGCCGTGCCTCCCCTCTCGCCGCAGCTCCCCGCCGCCCCTCTCGCTGCGCCGCGATTCGGGAGAAAACGCGAGGGAGGGGTCGTGGGCCAGGTATACTAGGAAGAATTTGCGAGGGAGTTGGGGTTTTCCGGCCGGAATTACGAGCGGAAGTTCATCCTAGACGAAAGAGAAAGTGAACTGAAAATGCAGAGAAAATTGGGACCAGGGGCTGGCTCTTTCACACGCCACAAATGCATGCTCCGTCAAATCGCCATGAGAGAGAAAAGAACACCACAGAGAATCGCACGAAGAGGAAGTGTAGAGTGGCGAAGAGCAGCGGGTTTTGGGCGACGGACGGACTGCTCTTTGGGAAAGGGTGAATAATGAATGCTCTGCCCGCGCTGACATGTGGGGCCGGGAACGCCCCGAAGCCGAAACGTGGCACCGGTGATTTCTTTCTTTTTCTTTTTGTTGGTAGAGGAATTCATGGCGTTGTCCTGAAAAAATGGTGCTAGCGGTACCAGTACCACTTGACCTTGACGACGGCGTGCCCTCGCCCACCGATGTCTCACCGGATTCTTGTAGAGATGTAAAATTCAAGAAGAAATTATTAAATTGTCATGAACAATTGCCGCGTTTATCATTAAAGAGTTGAAAATATAAGTAATTTAGCAGTAGATTTAATCCATGAAAATGGTAAACAGTTTATGACTAGAATAAAAAGAATTAAACTAATCATACGATCTACTAAAACAGTAGATAAACAGATCGAATCTAGAGCAAATATTACAAGCAGAAACTCTAGCAGTATCTCGAACAGGAAGATCAAGAAGACGTACGGTGCAGCAGCAGCAGCGGAACTGTTGGCGTCGTCCATGTTGTCGATGAAGAGATTGGCGATGTCGGGGAAGAAGTCGTCGTTGGGGAAGAACTCGAAGCCAGTAGTCGCGCGAGTGCGCTCCCCAAAAACTTGATCGCCCCTCTCCCGTACAGGATCACAAGAGGCGGGGTTCCGGAGGCCTACTGTCCCTTCAACCGGTGCACGCCGGAAGACGGGATGGAGAAGACTTGGAAGACGACGGCGCAAGGTTCTGGAACTAGTGCGGCGAGCTACCATGTGTTGCGTGTATGGCGGCTAGGGTTTTCCTCTGCATATATAGAGCGGGTCGGGTAGGACGTGGGCGCAGTCCACGATCGAGTCGGTAACGTCTCCACGATCCAAAAGAATCGAAAATGGCAAAAACAATTAACGCGTCCGTTAATTATTAATCAATGACTCAATAAATTTCCCGGACTGCAAAAATATAGGCATCGGCTCGGCTCATTCCCGCAACCCGCGGCGTGTCGTGACGTGACGAGACGAGCGAGCGGTGACGGAGGAGGAGGAGGAGTGCGCGGGAGAGAGCCTTCTGTTCTCACATGCTTACCAAGTAGCACAACACTCCACCTTATATATTGGTGCAACTCTCTCCCAACTAGCAGTGTGGGACTAAACTTTGGTCACACACACAACCATATTAAATAAATGGGCCAAATGGGAATTTCGAAATTAGTTGGGCTTTAGGCTGTGGCCCATGTACAAGTCCAGCAAATTTTTAGCAATCCCCCACAAAGTCTCATTGGCACATCATTTCACGTTTGTTCCAAAACATTGTTTTATATACCGGTGCTTAGTGGAGATTGTTAAGTTGAACTTCCACTTAGAAACTTATGCTACACTAGATCACAACTTGGATAGTGGACTATGCCTTGAACTACAAGTTTGCTGCAAACTAGTTTCACACAAGCCCTTGACCGATACTAGGCTGCCGCAAGGCTTCAACGCGGGTGGAGCTTATGCGTCATACTCCAAGACCTTTCATGAGTTTATTAAAGAGCACCCAACTCTCACGGACTGCGACGTTTAACAGTCAGACTCACATAAGTGTATTCCTCAAGAGATGCTCTGCAGGACAACATATCCGCTTATAAAAATAAGCCGCCAGGAACACATTAAAATAATATCAACCTGCCATGCAGATCAGGAGAGTATTGCATCTTCACGGAGTGGGATAGTAAAATATAAGGATACTCTCCTCTCAGCTGACCAACAGCTTGTCTCCTACTTCTACTTCACGAGATCTCCGATCACATAGAGTGGTTTACCACTGTGGACAACTCATACGTGGGTCTCAAACTCATCTCTCTCGATGCACTATCTATCACATTACGTGATAAACCCTTTGTGAAGGGGTCTTCCAAATTCTTAGATGTTTGGATATAATCCAACGCAATAACTCCGGAGTTTCTCAATTTTCTGACAGATTTCAATCTCCTCTTCAAATGCTTTGATGGCTTTAAATTATTCTTAGAACTTTTAATCTTGACTATCACAGTTTGATTATCACAGTTCATAAGGATAGCGGGTATTGGTTTTTCAACCATAGGTAAGTCTATCAAAAGCTCACGAAGCCACTCTGCTTCAACAGTGGCTGTGTCTAACGATGTGAGTTCTGCTTCCATAGTTGACCTCGTTAAGATGGTCTGCTTGCAAGACTTACAGGAAACAGCTCCACCACCGAGTGTAAACACATAACCACTCGTGGCCTTAATCTCATCAGCATCAGATATCCAGTTTGAATCACTATAACCCTCCAGTACCCTCGGATACCCAGAGTAGTGAATTCCATAGCTCGCAGTGCCTTTTAAATAACGCATAACTCTCTCAAGAGCATGCCAATGATCATCTCTCGGATTAGAAATAAACCGACTCAACTTGCTTACAGCAAAAGAGATGTCAGGCCTCGTGGCACAAGCCAAATACATAAGCGAGCCAATAATCTGAGAATATCTCAGCTGATCTCTAGCACTCTGTTGATTCTTTCGAAGCAACACACTAGGATCATATAGTGTCGGAGATGGCTTACAGTCGTCATACCCGAAATGATTCAAGACCTTTTCCACATAGTGAGACTAAAGCAGTGTAATCCCACCATTATCATCTCTCAGCAGCTTGATGTTCAAGATAACATCAGCCACTACTAGATCCTTCATCTCAAAACAGCGAGATAAGAAATCCTTAACCTCCTTAATCAATTCAAGGTTGGTTCCAAAGATCAGTATGTCATCGACATACAGACAGAGAATAACTCCCTCGCCCCCACCATGACGATAGTACACACACTTGTCCGATTCGTTTACAACGAAGCCTGCAGCAGTTAAAGTTCTTTCAAGCTTTTCATGCCATTGCTTAGGAGCTTGCTTCATGCCATATAAAGACTTTAACAACTTGCACACCTTTGCTTCCTGACCAGGTACTACAAAACCATCGGGCTAATCCATGTAAATTTCATCATCTAACTCTCCATTTAGGAAAGTCGTCTTAACATCCATCTGATGAACGAGAAGACCATGCGAGGCAGCCAACGAAAGTAGCACACGAATCGTGGTCAGTCTAGCCAGAGGTGAGTAAGTATCAAAGAAGTCTTCACTTTCTTTCTAGGTATAACCCTTGGCCACAAGCCGCGCCTTGTACTTCTCAATAGTACCATCAGGCCTAAGCTTTTTCTTGAACACCCACTTACATCCTACAGGTTTACACCCATAAGGACGATCAGTGACTTCCTAGGTTCCATTAGCCAAGATGGAATCCATCTCGCTACGGACAGCTTTCTTCCAGTAGTCAGCATCAAGAGATGCATAGGCTTCTTAAATGGTACTGGGTGTGTCATCCACAAGGTACATAATGAAGTCATCATCAAAGGACTTTGCAGTCCTCTGTCTCTTGCTCCTAACAGGAACTTCATTGTCATCCTCCACAGGATTATCAGTGTGTTCTATCAAAATGATAGGATCAGGAATATCAACCAATTCCTTACTAGATGTATTAGGTATCTCCTGATTTGATGAGCTAGGCATATCCTTCATGGGAAAGATATCCTCAAAGAAATTCGCATCCTTCGACTCTAAAATCGTACCAACATGAACGACGGATATCTCAGATTTTACTATCAAAAATCTATAACCAATGCTATGGAAAGCATAGCCCAGAAGAACACAATCCACGGTTTTTGGTCCAAGCTTGCGCTTCTTGGGAATTGGTATATTGACTTTCGCCAAACAACCCCAATTACATAAGTAAGAGAGTCTTGTATTTTTCCTTTCCCATTCCTCAAATGGAGAAACGGTTTTCTTCTTTGTGGGAACTCGGTTTAGGACATGACAAGCTGTCAATAGAGCCTCCCCCCACCATGCCTTGGAGAGACCCGAAGTGTCTAACATGGCGTTAACCAAATCAGTTAGAGTTCGGTTCTTACTTTCAGCCACCCCATTTGACTGAGGCGAGTAGGGAGGCGTCCTCTCGTGGATTATACCATGTTCCGCACAAAAAGAATCAAACTCATTGGAAAAATACTCTCCACCACGATCAGACCTTAGCCGTTTAATTTTCCAATCAAGTTGGTTCTCTGCTTCAGCTTTATAGATTTTGAAAATATTTAAAGCCTCATCTTTTGATTGCAGAAGATACACATAACAATATCTAGTGGAGTCATCAATTAGCGTCATAAAATATTTCTTTCCGCCTTTTGTCAACACGCCATTCATCTTACAGAGATCCGAATGTATAAGTTCCAACGGTGCCAAGTCTCTTGCCTCAGCAGTCTTATGGGACTTGCGAGGTTGCTTAGCTTGCACACACGCTTGACACTTGGAACCTTTGACAGTAGTGAAAGGACAAAGATGTCGCCTAGAGGGGGGTGAATAGGCGATTTAAAACTTTTCCGGTTTAGGCTTGATAATTGCGAAATAAAACTAGGTGTTTAAATTAACAAGCCAACAACCTAGATAAACTAGACTCACCTATGTGCACCAACAACTTATGCTAAGCAAGACAAGCAACAAGGTGATAGCAAAAGAATACTTCAAGCACGAAGGCTATCATAATGTAAAAATGCATAAGTAAAGAGCTCGGGTATAGGAATAACCGAGGCACGCAGAGACGAAGATGTATTCCCGAGTTTCTCATTTTTAGGGGAGTATGTCTCGTTGGAGAGGTGTGAGACCACCACAACAGGTTGGTCTCAACGCCACAAAAGGCTCACCTTCTTCTCCGATGAACCGCACCACAAAGGATTGGTTCACCTTCCACTATCGGAATCCTTCGAGACGGAATTCGGAGCCTTTACAACAACAACCCGGGGCACAACCCACAACTGGATTGGGGGCTCCCGGATGGCTACAAGTGATCACAAAAGGTCTCCACCACCACAATGGCGTATAGGGTCCAAAGACCAAAGAGTAACAAGCTCACAAACTTTTAACTTCCACGAATCCTCGTGGAGAGCACAAACCGATGCACAAAGCAATGGCAAGAGCACAAATGCTCAAATCCTTCACTCTCAAATCCCACCAAAAGGAACTAATGCTTGTGAGGGGAGAAGAGAGGAAGAACAAAGAAGAACTCAACAAATGGAACTCCAAGATCTAGATCAAGAGACTTTCCTTCACTTAGAGGAGAGATGGATTGGTGGAAATGTAGATCTAGATCTTCTCTCTCTCTTCCCTCAAAGATATGTAAGAATCATGGGAGGGATTGAGAGATGGGCAAGCTTTTCCAAGGTCAACAATGGAGGAGAGAGAGGGGAAAAACGTGCTCAGCTTATTGGGTACCCTTTGGGGAAGAAGGCCCCTTAAATAGGTTCCAGAAAATCTGCCCGTTGGGCAGTTTTTCGCCCCGGGGCGGTAGTACTGGGCTTGACCCGGTACTACTGGGTCACTGATGCATGTAAAATGCATACATGAACTTTACATTTTATTACATGTTATTCCATGTTATTTGCATCATATAAGGGTTATATTCATGATTTATATTGAGTTTTGGGGATAATTAACAACTTCCCCATTTTTCTGGAATTAACCCTGCGCTGTCAGAAAACCTCTTTTTTCTATATTTTGATGTTTCAGGGACCCAAACGACGTCCAAATGACCTGAAACTTTACGGGGATCACTTTTTTGGAAGGAATGAAACGTAGGCGCAAAGGAATCGAAGAAACGGAGACCAGAAGGCTGAAAGGGGTGGGCCCACGCGGCCAGATTCCCTGACCGCGTGGGGTCCCCCATCCTGGCCCTCGGGCCTCCGCTGCCATTGATCTTTCTTCCCGAAGCTTCGTCTTGACCTAAAAACGACTATATATAGACCCCCCAGGGCTTTCGCGAAAGGGAGCGCCACCGAAACACAGAAACCATGAAACAGAGACCTGGAGTTGCAGATTGGAGGGGGAAAACTCCGGCGAGGCGTTGCTGGGGTGGTCTCCATCTTCTCCAACGACTTCTCCACCGTCTCCATGATGAAGTGGGAGTAGTCCACCCCCTGGACTTTGGGTTTGTGGTGGTAACTTGATCCAATCTCTCTATGTATGATCATTGTTGAAGTCCATATGATGTGCCTTGCATGATTATGGAACTATCTTTGTAATTCCTATGGTGGATATTGTGGTATGAGATGATTTGTTATACATTTACCGTTGTGTTGGAGCTTTTATGATTTGTCATACTTTGGAGATATTCTATGATGCATGTGATGGTTTGATTTATGCATAATGCCTTGTTTATCCTTGTCATGAGGTGATTGACACCACCAAGTGTGGATAGATGAGAGAGATGTGGTCATGCACACGAAATATGAATCATTGACTAGTGTTTAGAATATTGTCCATTATGAAGTATGATGAATGTAGGTACGGGATGGCCTATGTGACAACGGCATATGTATTGAGTGACATGTGCAATACAGCCCAACATCCTTTACCTGGGGGTAAAAAGGAAGAGAATGATGTGGGAGTGAGAGCAACCACGCTAGCCTTACGAGGGTGACCTAGCAACACAAATGAGTACTTCTTTCAACTATGTGTTTTAGGACATATAGCCGTTATAAAAGCTACCATTAAAACATGACAATTGTGTGTACTTTATCTATAACATGATAATCACCGTAGATGAGAGAGAGGATTAAGTGAACCCATGAACCCATGTCCATTGTTCCTATAAGAGAAAACCTTTGTCTTGTAATCTTGCATTGAAGAGGATTGGGATACTTTTACATTCTTGTTTTGTTACACCGTATCATGCATTTGCCTTGCGCATTCCACTTGAGCTAGATGATGACGATCTTGACTCTTAAGTTGGAACACCTTTCTTGATCGTGCTTGCTAGCACATGCTTGATGAAAACTTCTCCAAATACTCCCCAATACTCCATTATGGGAGAGCCTCGCTTAGCTCCGTCTTCATGTATCCATTCCAAGCTTCAATCAAATGATATCTTCCGAGATGGATCATATTGAACTTGCACTTCATCTTCTTCTCTTAATCTTGATACCAACACATGGTGTTCAAGCATTGCCAATTGACAAGCCCTACAAGGATAGCTCAATGCAACCATTAGTCCATAGAAGAGCTTGTCATTAATTACCAAAACCACACATGAGGGCACATGCACTTTCAAGTAGTGAATTTCGGAATTAAATCCAAACTAGCTAGCCGTGTCATGCAACCAAAGTTAATATGACAAAGTCGTGAATGCTAGACATTATACTCAATTTCATGGCAAATATGATTAATAACTTTAGTGCAAAAGTCAGACATAGATAGGCGGAACAAGCCTCCGCACTCATAGCCTTTTCCAACAAATTATCCATACTTAGATATTACAACTTTATTGGACTCGAAAACCAACTTAAAACCATCTCGACACAGAAGCGATCTGCAGACAAGATTTTATTGATGGAGGGCACATGCTAAACGTTTTTCATCCGCACGATCTTTCCCGAAGTAAACTTCAGATCGACCGTGGCAACACCATGAACAGAAGCATGTGACCCGTTCCCCATCAGCACGGGATAAGTCCCTGTGACCTGGTAAGAAGAGAACATTGAGGCATCAGCACAAACATGTACATTTGCACCAGTGTCAATCAACCATTCAGGAGAATGACAAACTGAAAGAATGGTAGGAAATATACCGTACCCAGATTCCTTCATCTCAGTGTCGCCAATGACAACATTGGCAGCCTTGCCGCTGTTGTCAGATCCGCGCAGCTCATGGCGGTTGGGACAACGAGGTGCCCAATGATCCGGATCACTGCAAACATGGCATGATCCCTTCCTCGGCTTCTTATTGTTGCTCTTCTTAAAGTTGGTAGGTTGTGAAGGCTTGAACCTTGAAGGAGATATGCCCTAGAGGCAATTAATAAAGTGATTTTATTTGTCATATCTCAATTGTTACGTTTTAATACCATGCTATAACCGTATTACGCGGAAACATTAATACACGTGTGGTATGAAAACAACCAGGTCCCTAGTAGACTCTATTTAACTAGTTCGTTGGGTAAACGATGATCAAGGTTTCCTGATCATGGACAATGACGTCGGTTAACAACGGAGTCATATCATTAGGTGAATGATTTGATGGACATACCCAAAAGATAGAAACGTAGTATTCATACCTTCGACTGTGAGATCATATCAAATCTCTGCTTCTGAAAGATACGGTTGATCGCATCAAACGGCATGACTTATATAGCGTGACAATAAAGGTGATAATTTCGGGTATCGGAAGGAAGCGGTAGAAGCGAGTGATCAAGAGCGGGAATTGCCAGTCCACATAGCAGGATAAATACTCTGGGCCCACTCGGTGAGATTACATCAATGAGCTTGCAAGCATGTGACTAGGTCACGGGGATGTAATGTCACAGACGAGTAAAGATAGATTTGTCAATGGCGAGGTCATGCTCGGTAATCGTGATACCGGAGAACGACGCTCGGACAATCTAAGTATCGCTAGGCAAGAGGATGAGACTGGACGTCTAAAGGTTCAAACGATAGAAGACATTCGTGGACACACAGGGGCTATCATGAATATCCAGATCCCGCTGTTAGTCATTGATCAGAGATGATGTCTCGATCATGTCTAGAGTGATCCCGAACCGTGGGGTAACACACTTAAGGGTGGGTGACGATTAGATTTAATTTAGAGAGAAAAGAAACCGGAGACTCCGGAAGTGTTCCGGACATGTCCGATGGAGATCGGAGGGCAACGAAATATGTTTCGGGGTCCGAATGAATTAAATAATATGTATTTAATATTAATAAGTGTTATTAGTAATTAAATATATTTTTTATCTAATTAAATTCGAATTTTAAAAGGCATTAAACCTATATGGGCCTTAGAGGCCCATTAGGGGAAAATCCCAAAAAGGAGAAAGGAAAAAAAGGAGGGAGGAGGGCCGGCCGGCCTGGCTGGGCCGAATGGGGCCCACCAGGGCCGGCGGCTCCTCCTTGGCTGGCGGGTGGCCATGTGGGGTTTAGTCCCACATGGCCTAGCCAAGGGAGATGGACTCCCTCCTCCTCCTTTAAATAGGGGACCCCCCATGCCTTTGAAATTACACCAATTTCTCCCTTCTTCTCTCCTACCTTGAGCGTGGTTCCGTTTCTGGAGCTGCGTACGGGGAGGGAAGTCTCTCTACTATACACACACCGCCGTGCTGCTAGATCCACTCTTCCACTTCCGCTGCTCTCTGGATCTGGAGCCCGGAGGTCGTCATCCACACCGTACGTGTGTGGAACCGCGAGGCGCCATTGTTTGGCACTGGGAGCCGTCTTCTTCCACTAAACGACCCTGAGGTCGGCGCCGTCGTCTCCACCGACAATGTTTGTGCGGGAACGTAATCCCGCTTCCGGTCTACAAGGGTATGTATTCTGATCTACTCCGTATTAGTATATCTGCATAGTATAGATCCTGGCTAGTTTATGGTTATCGTCGGTAGGAAATTTTTTGTTTTCTGTCTACGATCCCCTACAGTGGTATCAGAGCGATCTATGCGTAGATATACCTGTACGGTTAGAACACATGTTGAATGTGGGCATCGATTCTACATTTGTTATCCTCTCGCGTGTACTTGTTTATATCGCGGCATTGTCGGATGAAGCGGCCCGGACCAACTTTACGCGTAGTCTTACGTGAGACTGGTTCCACACTTGACATACGGCTTGTACCGTATATGTGACTGGCGGGTGTCTGTATCTCCTACAATAGTTGATATATCATTTGCAATGGAGGGCCCCGAAAGGGGTGTAATAGAGACAATTGTCTTATCGCTGTTGTGGTTATGTTCGTAGGTAAGAAACGATTCTTGTGCGAAAGCCCTAGCAGCCACGTAAAAAAATGCAAAAGATAAAGTAGAAAGCGTCTAACTTTATTTTGCAGGGGCAATGTGATATGGTCAAGGTAGGTTTATTAAGTTGTTTATAAACTGTCGGCGTGAAGGAGACCATCGGCGCAGAGGAGACCATATCATGTCGCATCACATTTCATTTTAGATGTTATGTAGATTGTGTGCATCTTATATTGTGTATATATATGTCTATATATTAGTTACACGGCGGTAGTAATATAAGATGATCCCTCCCAAAATTCCGATAATAGTGTTCTCCCTCTGTCGTGCACCACCAATAAAGTTCTACGTTACGGGGTACGCCGCATTGCGGTTACACTCGTCTCTTCGTTCGCATACAGTGGGTGTAAGCCACGTTGCACACGCAAATACGTCAGAGGGTGTTATGGCGAGCCTAGCATGTACAGACATGGCCTCGGAACACAAGTACCGAAAGGTTAAGCACGAGTCACATGCGGTGATGTGATCGATATACGATGTCTACCTTTGAAGTTATGCTATCTGCCTGATCGATGGGGGTAGTGTAATGGATGGGGGTTGTGTAATCACTAAGACGATGCGAGGGATACTCGTCTTGAGTGGGAGTTCTAGTAGTTTTATTTTGAAAACTTAGTTTTACTTTGAAAACTTAGTTTTATTTTGAAAACTTGAACCCATTTTTATTATGAACAAAAGTCTTTATGCTTTGCAAAACCTTTGTAGATGATAACCACTTCTATAGACCTTTTAAACTTAGGTGCATTCCTGCGATTGAGAAACTTAAAAGGTGGGTCCAAACTTCATAGTTTTATACCATAGCTTGAGGATACTCCTTGTTTCAAACCTTTTAGCTCTACATGATACAAAACCCGATAGGAGATAGACCCGGAGATTCCGCTAAACAAAAGGATAATTTAGATTATCAAGTTTTGTGTGGATAATTCCATCATAGTCCAGTGTATGCTATGATCTCTGCCATAGAGAATGAACTGTGGGTGCGTGTTGACAGATCGCGAACATTTGGAATGGTCGCTGAGACTGATGATCTGTATCCACCGTAAATCAGGTTTTCTTCTCAACCAAGATGGAAGAGAACACTCGTATTAAAGGAGCTTGTGGTAGTCATACTTGATGACATTGAGACGCCTCGCTCAGCTCGATCACTGGATGACAGACAACGTTGCCAGATGCAAATGTTTTGTCATAGACTATGTCATGCAAGGGGAATCATTCACCTTCATGAATTCTTGATTACGTTGAAGAATCAAGAAGATGAAACGAATCACCGGAAGTCATCAATGATTGTATATATATATGTATACAAGTTATGAATGTTTTACCTAAACAAGTACTTGCAGTAGTGACTAAGATTTGATACTAGTCATGTTTTTATGAAAACAAGATTTTTGCTTGAGTAGCTTGGAAGGATAAAGAGACAATGAGTGTGTTGATAATGCAGGTAATATGTTGTGAATATGTTGTGATGGCCATAGACACTCTCTCTGCATCTACCATTTAGATTAAATTTGATTTGAACAAATTCCATGAGATCGCTTGTTAGCATGATCATTATAAGTGTGTCTTGCCTCTAGCGAGACAATTATTCATATGTTAGTGACAAATTGTTGTCCTACATTTATGAGTGATATCTTTAATGATCATACACCGATTATGAATGGAATGTTGTTATTTGAATCTAGATGGTAGTAGCTCTCACATTTATAACATTAATGCCAAAGATACAAACTTAATAATGACACCATATTATTATGGCACTAACGTTTTGAGTTATATGCATTGAGAAGCTCCATTCACATGGATCTCCAAGTCCTTAGATTTGATCTTTTGACACTTGCAAGATAACTAAGACACCGTTTCAGAAAACGGGCATTTAACTTGTTGAGAATCATACATATCGATGTGTGTGAATCAATGAAGTACTTCAACGTGTAGTGGAAATCATTATTTTGTAAACTTCACCAATGATTTGAGTAGATATGGGCATATCCACTTAATGAAATGCTGGTCTGAAAAGTTTGATAAGATCAACAAGTTCGGAGTGAAGTAAGAGAGATAAACTTAAACAAGAAAATCAAATTCCTGTGATACAGATCGAGGAAACAAGGATTTGAGTTATGAGTTTGGCATATCATTGGAAGACTTGTGAAAAGAGTTCCACAAATTACGCCGTATGGAACACCACAATGTTATGGTGTGTTAAAACGTCGTAATCACACGCTATTGGATTGTGTGTGATCAATAAAATCTCTTATCGAATTTTTGTGATCATTAGAGTCGTATGGTAGGAACAAAACATTCACTTTAGATAATAGGGAAACCATCTAAATCCATGGAGACAATACCATATGAGTTATGGCATGGCTTTTAGCCTAGATTGTCGTTTTGATATTTTAGTGTTTTGATATGATCAAACCTAAAACGGATAAATTCATCTTTGTAGTGTATCTAAGAAATCAGTTGGATACATGTCTCACGACAGAGGCAAAATCGTTGCCAAAATATACCTTGCTGAAGAAATAGTTTCTTGTCCAAGGGTATAAGTGGGAAATAAAGTAGAGCAAGACGGAGTTAATGAACTTCCTCTCAGGCATCAGAGTGGCGCAACGGAAACCGTTCCGGTACCGTCCTCCACAACTGGAAGGAAGCTGATGATAACGATCATGATGCTCTGAGCTCATACTAAGATCGTAGGTGCATGAGAATGTGTTCCGCACTGTGTGGTACGACAATCTTGTTATGAACATCATGTTGATGGAACATGACAAACCTACGAACTACGAAGAAGTGATGGTGAACCTAAGTCCGAGAAATGGCTATGAGCCATATATAATCCGAGATAAAATCCATACACGATTACCAAGTAAAGACTTGGGTAAATCTTCTTGATGGGCTCCAAGCCATTGAGAGTAAATGGAATTTTATGACAAAATAGACACTGACGGAAAGGCAATCGGTTATTAGGATCGATTTGTCGTAAAACAGTTTCAACAAATTCAAAAGTTGACCACAACGAGAATTTGTCTCAAGTGGCGATACCTAATTAAGTCTATTTAGGATTGTTTTAGCAATTACTATAATTTCAAATCGATAAATTGATAGATGGATAAAGAAGCCATGTTTGTTAATGGTAGCATTAAGAAAAGAGTTGTAACTAGTACAATGAGATGGTTTGTTGATCCTAAGGATGCTAGACACGTATGCGAACTTCAGTTGTCCATTCATGGGCCGAAGTAAGCATATCGGAGCTGGAATCTTCACTTTGATAATGTGATCAAAGATTTTGGAGTCGTTCAAAATAGTTGAAGAAATCTGTATTTATAAAGAAGTGAGTGGGAGCTAAGTAGCTTTTCTTGATCTTATATGTGAATGGCATATTTGAGTGGGAGCTAAAAGGAAATTCACTTGTCTTATATGCGGAAGGCATATTTGAGTGGGAGCTAGGTGTCATTCCAAATTTTATATGTAACGACATATTGAGAATGATACAGATCCTCTGGTAAAGTATAAATGATTATTTAAGTGATTAAATTTTCTATGAATGAAGTTAAGAGTATTAGGCTTTAAATCTATAATTCGTATAAATCATAAGGGGCTTAATAACATTAGGTCGGAATATTTTTCTAGGTTAAAATTCTGAAATGTTTCAGAATAGAACAAGCGAAGAAAGGTTCTTTGATGAGGACATGACTAGCCCGAATACAACCGAATCTGCATTAAATAGACATACTTTTTAGGTGAATTCTAGTAGTAATTATAAAATATATTATTCTTTTATTATGAACAGAATTACTACCTTCGTAATTTTAATATGCAGAATTAGAAGAGACATATACAAACCTCGGGTGAAGATGCGAGAGTCGGGAGGATTATATCGGCAGCTACACGTCCGAGACACATACAAGCTTCTATACATACAACATATTTTTTTTTTTTTTTGCGAAACACAGTACAACGCAGACGCTCATATACACGCGCATACACTCACCCCTATGAACGCACACACGCACACCCTACCCCTATGAGCACCTCCGAGAGACTGAGCCGGCGGATCAGGTCTTGAGATTGACGAAGTCACCACAGGCGCCTCGCTATCGACGGGAACGTCGTCTCCCACTGAAGAATATTCCGCCTAAATGAGAAACACCAGCGTCAAACCTGGGGTTTGAACTCTGGTGGGCTGGGGGTACAACCACCCTCCTAACCATCTTGCCACAGGCAAGTTCTCTACATACAACATATTCAAGAACTCAATTTAGAAGGAAACGTCCATGTACTATGGTGGGCCCCAATGCATGTGCGCATGACACCAAGCCAATTAAATGAAGACCTAATTAAATCAAGCCCAATGCTGTGGCGAATGGTCAAGTCCTTTTTGGCTGGCTCGTGTTGGACGTGGACGCAGGCACAGGCGAGATGCTCGGATCGTTGCGGAACAGAGGCGGCGCAGGACCTGACGTCTACAATAAATAGCTATCGCCAGTTAAGGTTTTACTCGGATTTTGTGTCTACAAGGTTTACTCGGATTTTGTTTAGCTAAAAGGCTGCCTAGCATATTGTTGCATCTTCGCGTACTTGATTTGTGTCCAACGACCACATTAAGACCGCTTACGGAATCCCACCTCTTTCAATAAAAGTTCATCTTATATCCGCAATTTCTTGATTGCAATATTGGTTCTTACTTGTTTCTCGATCGCAGGTAGAACTAGACCTTTTTGGTCAGCCTGATCGTGCTTCTGCAGGATCGGTAACCTCAGGAGATTGGTTTCGCGATTGCATTGGCGCTGCGTACGTGTGCGTAGTAGTCGGATCGCCAAGGTCGAACTCCACCAGAATCGACGTATCTTCATCTTATCGAAAGATCGGACACCTTTGCCCTGTCAAGTGGTATCAGATTTCAGGTTGCTCGGTGAGAAATTTTATCCCTAGTTTAGATTGTTTTTCATACCTACAGTCCACCGAAAAAGCCATACAAAAATATTTAGATTAGTTCATTCTTGTGCAAGATAGTCTTAGCCTTTTCGCCTAATCACTTAGTTTTGTTTTGTTGAATTTTCGTTGCATCGTGTGTCGAGTTGCTGGTTTTAGTGTCTAGATTTTAGAGTTTTGAGTTCTAGTCATGTTTTGTTCACACCGCCTCCACATACACCTTCGTCCACCTTGTTGTCATCCTCCGTTGCCAATTTCCGTCGTTCCGTCATCGTCGTTTTCCTGTTCGGTATCATCCACCGTCGCTGCGCCGCCAAAAATATTCCCCATCCTCCTGCTGCTGTTCTTTGTTCTTGCCATCGAAAAGCCAGGGGAGATCAGTTTAGATTGGTTCTATCAGGATCGTAATTGCTGGGCAGTTTCCATACTTGCCGACATCTGTGCTTGTTCTGATCGGTTTGTCTCGGAATTGGTTCGTATATCCTGGAAAGTCAGATCGGTTTCCTATTGTGTGGTTCACGTAACTAGTTTGGTTCGGCTGGAAAAAAAAAGTGCCGACCAGATTAATTGTCATAGAAATAGGAATCCGAACCGTAAGAGATTGGATGAGGTGTTGTCTTGAAAAAAAAAAGAGAGAAGAAGTAAACATCAGCTTTCTTGGAACTTGTTCCGTTCTTAGCTAAAAAAGGCAGGTCAGATTCGTTGCTTAGAGCAAGTATAATAGTATAGCCGGCTGTTGGCTATAAGATGGTGCCATGTCATCTATAGCCAACCTAATAGCCAACAAGTATAATAGTTGGTTATAAATATGGACTACTTTATTAATAGTTGGCCCACCTTCCACTCTCACAAATTGCCTAGGAGCACGTGCTGCAGCTGGCTCTTGCATGAGACTAGCCACAATGGGGGTATCATAGGTGGTATCACGCATGCCATGTTGGCAAAAAGCTGACGTGGCAGTGCAATTAATGAAGAGAGAGGTGATAGTGGTATCATAGGTAGATACCGTAACATAACGGATTCCAATGCAAGATGAGTCTACAACATAATAAATGTAGTACTATATGATACCACACATATGTTACTACCCATTGTGGAAGTAGTAACATACACTAGTATCATATGCATGATACTACTATATGATACTCCCCATTGTGACTAGTCTGAGAGTCCGCTTCCACTCTCTCTTCTATTCTCTCTTCCATGTAAGCACAAATATATTATTAAAATCCTTATAGCCCGCTGACTGGATCTTATTGTACTTACTCTTATTTCACGTATCTTGTTGTTAGAGAACTGGATCGGTAGAAGAAAAAAAGTGAGACACCAATCAGCTCTGATTGGAGTAGAGAGATTTCTTTTTCTAGAACCGTGCACTATAGGGAAGGGTAGTGAAGATTAGATCCTTGGAACTTGAATCCCTTTCTGTTTTGAGTTATTCCGTCGTTGGAGGGCATTTATAAATCTTTGCTGCTAGCACGTCTGCTTATCCCTACCGCGGAGTCTGTCTGCTGTCACCAACGCAATATCTGTTTCGATTCGGCATTGTCCGGCCATATTGATTGACTGTTGTTCTTTTGTTGTCGCTTGCCGATACAGTTTTCTACTATACACGATCTCCAAACTGCGGGCGAAATCATTTGCTACTACCAAGCCTTCCACATATTCATTCAGCTCCTATACGACCGTGATCTAAGTCTGTGTCATAGGCTCGCGTGGTCTAGCCTAGGACCAACACTTGACAATTTTGAACGGATTTTCAGCTTTACATTGACTAACGTGGTTTTGGTATTTCTCCACATATATAAGCCTACCTACAGCTCCACATATTTCTACTCTGTGTACTATACGTTCGCCTGGTAATCGCTTTGTCCAATTTTTGGAGTGCTGATCTTTGTGGTTGCCGTGACACCCTCCTGCGTGGTAAGGAACTTGTAAGAACTTTATATTTTGCTTGACGGATTATGCGACTTGCCACCACATACTAGTAGTTAATAGGAACATATACTTGTGATTTGTTTCTTGTTTTCTACTAATCATGACAGGTTCAGGCGTTAGATCTTCTTGGGCTTCGTCCATCGTTGGAGATTCGCTACCACCTACAACAACACAACAACCACGGCGTGAGGTACAAACACATAAAAAGGCACATGATCAGATTACTATTTCTATGCCCCCTTTTGCGGGTCGTTATAGAGCTGAGTTGTATATTGAATGGGAAATTGAGATAGATGCTATATTTGTGTCCCATGATTTTTCTGAGCGTCAAAAAGTAAACACTGTAATTAGTACATTCACTGATTTTGCTTCTGTTTGGTGGAATGAATATTGTCGCTCATATCCTGATTATATACCTACTACTTGGCATGATTTGAAACTTGTTATGCGGTATAAATTTGTTCCATCATACTACACACGTGACATGGTTAAAAAATTGAAGAATTTAAAACAAGGTAGTAACACTGTAAGAGAGTATTATGATGATTTCGAAACTACTTTGTTACATTCATTTTTAGAAGAAAGTGAAGATGGTTTTATGGATAGGTTTTGGGGAGGCTTAAACCATGATATTCAGGAGCTACTAATGCATGAAAAGTTTGTTTCGTCTTGCTTGTAAAGCTGAACAGGAAATAAAGAGACGTGTTGCTGCCAAGACAAACAAGCGTGAGGTGCATATTCCACGAGTTGAGTCATTTGTTCCTGCCACCGCTACCATTTCACCTGTTATGGAAACCACATCCGCTGATTTGAGCACTATCCCACCTCCAACATGTGCACCATCGTCACCGACAGTACATACACTATCTGAGTCGGATGTATACGGTAATAATAAAGGTACTAATGATATCCCTCGACATGAGATTGCTTTATTTCCTAGAGATTTAAATAATTCTGGTGTTGCGTTGCATGTTGATTTGGTCGCACCACCTATTTTCGAGGATAATATTGCTGAGTTGAATTTACCTTGTGATCAAATACTTGATATGCCTGTTGTTTTGAGTGCACCTATTGCTGAATTTAATTCATCCATTGATATGAGTGCACCTGATGAAATAATTGTTGCTGCAAACAAACCTTGTGACTTGATACATAAATATGATTTGGATCATATCAAATTGATTAGACATGATGAAGTTTTAGCTAGGAATTCTCATGCTACATCTTTATGGTCTATTATGATGGATCCACCTATTTCCTTGTCACATGCTCGGAATAAAATTGCTGAAATCACATGCTTGAATACATTGAAAAGCGCTTATGCCCCAGATTTCACCTTTCAGTTGATTGGTGATTACGATATTAATAAGGAATTTTTGGTGCATAGAATTTGTATCACGTGTGATGACCTTGCTGTTTTACAAGAAAATAAATTGTTGCATATGTTCACTCATTTTGATATGACCTCCAACTATGGTATTGATTTTACACCAAATAGCTTGTTGCATGATTACTTATCTAAACAAGTTGTGATTAGAAATTTGGATACCTCAAATTTTGGTTTACCAATGTTGGGATGGTTTAATGATGGGCATTGCAAGACAAATCTTATAAATACGAAATTCACTTATATTTGGAAACTACGTTGCAATATATTTCTTGGAGTTGTATATTGTCTTAATTCTGACAATCCCTCATGCATAAATGTGTCACCTACACAACAATTGAGGGAACTAAAAATGGATGACATATACATATATCATGCGTATACCTTGTTCCTTTTATTATCCCTGTTTCAGAAGAAACAGCGCCGAGGACGGCTTGATTTTCAAGAAAGGGAGGATGATGAGGACATGACTAGCCCGAATACAACCGAATCTGCATTAAATATACATACTTTTCAGGTGAATTCTAGTAGTAATTATAAAATATATTATTCTTTTATTATGAACAGAATTACTACATTCATAATTTTAATATGCAGAATTAGAAGAGACATGTACAAACCTCGGGTGAAGATGCGAGAGTCGGGAGGATTATATCGGCAGCTACACGTCCGAGACACATACAAGCTTCTATACATGCAACATATTCAAGAACTCAATTTAGAAGGAAACGGTGGTCAGTGGATAGGAAGCTAGTCCCCTCTCAAACAGTAGTTGAGGGTCGACTCCCGCTCTTCGCCGCCGCCCCTCTCCTTCGTTTGCTCCGGCGGGCTCGCTGGCCGGCGTGAAGATGGAGTAGGTGGTCGTGCGTTCCCTGTATATAGTAGATCCAGGTTTGTAGCTAGCTTGCTTAGGCGCGATGCCTGGTCTTGGCTTTATGCCGTAGATGCTGAAGGTCGGCCGGTGGATCTTGGCGGCCAGATCCGCCGCGTCATGAGCTTCCCCCATCTTCCTGCGCTCCGGTGGTGGCAGCTGGTGTCGTCCAGGAGGTGGATGAGCTCGTGCATCCTTCCCAATAAGGTACGCACCGGGATTTGGGAGTGGAGCTCCTCTGGCCAAGCTCGACTCCGTTCGTTGCTCCTGTTTCTTGCTGTCGAGCTTCTGTGGATGAAGCCAATGATGGTGGTGAGGCAGGCGCTCAAATCTCTCAATAAGGCCTGTAAATCTGCTTTCTGCTGCTGCTTTTCTTTCTTTGCTCTGTCTCCTCCGGCTTGTGGTGGAAGCGAGGAGTTCGACGGCGGAGTTGTTTCTCAGGAGCGGTGGTTGAAAGCTGGTAGTTTGATCTTGTTGTTGGAAGAGGCGATTTCTTCTTCTGTTCACTGTGGTAGTGTGGAGAGGAAGGAGATCGTCGGATGCGAAGTTGACATCAAGCTGCCATGGAGCAGAGATACCGCGAGCTGGTGCACAATCTCGGTAGCATTTTGCAGCTGTCCGACCATGGAAGCCATCTGGTGGCTATGCTTGCCGATTGTTATCGGCGCTTGTTCAACCTCCTTGTGGAGGCCCTTCTTGGAGTTCGCTGCGGCGATCAACGTCGCCTTCGTGTCAAGTGGTCTCGTCCCCGATGGAGAGGATGGCGGCCGTGGCTCGAGCTCCTTCTTCATCAACGACGGCGGAGGACCCAATTGCTTTTTCCTTTTTCTGTGCAGGGTTATCTCTGTAAAAGTTAGGGACATGTTTGTAATTTTTGTTTTTCTTCTGGTCCTTAATGTAAATGTACCCGCCGATCTGGAATAGAAGGTATCCAGGCCCTTCTGGGCCGCTCCTTGTTCAAAAAAAAAAAATTTAGAAGGAAACGTCCATGTACTATGGTGGGCCCCAATGCATGTGCGCATGACACCAAGCCAATTAAATGAAGACCTAATTAAATCAAGCCCAATGCTGTGGCGAATGGTCAAGGCCTTTTTGGCTGGCTCGTGTTGGACGTGGACGCAGGCACACGCGAGATGCTCGGATCGCGGAACAGAGGCGGCGCAGGACCTGATGTCTACAATAAATAGCTATCGCCAGTTAGTATTTTACTCGGATTTTGTTTAGCTAGAAGACTGCCTAGCATATTGCTACATCTTCGCGTACTTGATTTGTGTCCAACTATCAGATTAAGACCGCTTACGGAATCCAACCTCTTTCAATAAAAGTTTATCTTATATCCGCAATTTCTTGATTGCAATATTGGTTCTTACTTGTTCCTCGATCGCAGGTAGAACTAGACCTTTTTGGTCAGGCTGATCGTGCTTCTGCAGGATCGGTAACCTCAGGAGATTGGTTTAGCGATTGCATTGGCGCTGCGTACGTGTGCGTAGTAGTCGGATCGCCAAGGTCGAACTCCACCAGAATCGAAGTATCTTCATCTCATCGAAAGATCGGACACCTTTGCTGAAACATCCCAAAATGATAATAAGTATTATTATTCCAAAAATAAGGGCCAACAAAAACTTTTGTTAAAATTATATGTGTTGATTTCATATTGTTGCTTGTGATAATTATTTCTTGTTGATTGTGTGTTGCTTGCTCTAAATAAAAACTTGGAGAAAAGAAAAGGAATAAAACAAAAGTTAAAATGATGAAAATCATGTGACAAGTGTCAATCCAAATTTCTCCAAGTGAGAAATTATTTTTCTCCCAAACAAGTTTCAGTGGAGTGAATATGATCACTCTCATTTTTATTCCTACAACTTTCCCTCTCCAAATATTAATTTCAAAAACCTAATTTAAATTCAAAACCTTTCTTTATCTTTTTAAATCCAAAATTGTGCTATGATGCACTTGCACAATAAAATCCAAAACCTCACAACAAATCCTTATAAATATATAAGAAGCAAAATATGAAAATAATTTGCAAAAATTCAAATTTGGATTTGGTTCAGGACACTGTCGAACACCTTGTGACAGTGTCGTGTTCATCCCCAAATCCAAATCCAAATTCGATCGATTAGGTTCGGATTCGAGCAAGTTTCTGCAGCCATTTGATCCCTCTAGCTTCACTCACCTCACCGTGCTCGAAGGAACCAAGAAAATTGGGTCGGGGACGAGGAGGAGCGCCAGGGGACAGACGGCCGTGCGCCCGCGCCATGGTCGGCACTGTGGCTACGGAGGTGGCGACGCCGTGACGGCCCAGCACCGTGCCCCCCTCTCTCCCTCACCTCTCTGCTCCCTCCCCACGCAGCCAGAACCCAGCAGGAACCCGCACCCGAAGGATTGGCGTCACGACAGTGCACGCCGCGCACCGCCCAGAGCACGCCATGGTCGTCCCCCACTCGAGCAAGCTCAGCTCGCTTCCACGCAGCCAGCCTTGCTCCCCTGCACCTCGACACCGTAGCCGCACCCCACCGCCCCCTATGGCGAGCCCTAGCTCTCTCTAGAACCCTCCCTGCACCGCGTCCACGGCGCGCCGGAGATCGGCCTTAAATAGAGCACCCGCACCCGTGCTCTCCCCACTCCTCCACTGCCCCTCACTTTCTCTCCACCACCTCTCGTGCACCGCCAGAAGGGCGGAGCCGCTGCTGCGAAGCCGCTGCAGCCCGTGACCGTCGTGGAGCTCGGCCGTGCCCGAGGTAGACGACGACCACGACCACGCCGTGCTGCCCTCTCTTCCACTCCTCTCTGGCCCTCACTCGCATCACCATTAGCACCTCACTCACCCGCCGCATTTTCCCTCTGTATCGTGCACAGAAGCGACACAGGGAGCTCACCGGAGTTGGAGCACGGCCGCGGAGGAAGAACTGCTCGCCGCCGACGCCAGGAGCATCCCCAGCAAGCACCACTCCTCCAGCGATCTTCCCCGAGCCTCCGCCGTCGATCTGCATCATCTCCGCCGTCCCCAGGCCACCCTAGGTGAGCTATCCATCCACCTCGCCGTCGCCGGAGCTTCTGCGCCGCCGGTTTTAGGTCGTCAACGTTGTGATTGAACGTGAGCCGTTGGATCCTTGATCCACGGCAGCGTAACGGTTCGCGTTAGAATAGTCACTGACGAGCGGGCCCCGCTCGTCAGATTTTTAATCATTATCATGCGCACGTTGAGTAACTGAAGAGTGGACCCCACCCGTCAAATTTCTCAACATTATTCAGAACAGAGCAATTTTCTAATTTAAATCTCTCTGAAATTTCAGTACTGACATCAACTTAGAAATTCAATATCTCGAGATATACAAATCCAAATAAATCAAATCAAAATGTTCTGGAAAGCTTATGAATTTTTTAACCAACCCAAGTGGATTTATTTCATTTAGATAAATAATAAAAATGTATTATTAAAAATGCCACAGAAGGTTTAAAATCTAAACTTGTTTGTTTCTGATACTCTGTTGAAGCCAAATAATTCCAAACCAATTTTGTTAGCTTGGTACTATGATCTATTAGCTTCCCTAATTTTGGTAGAATTAATTATGCAATAATAATTGTTTAGTATAAAGTTGAATTAGAACACCCTTCTGCACTAAAACAATTAAAGATGCTTAATGGTTAACCCAAATGAATTAGGACCAATTTTGTTAGGTCATAATTAGTCATTACTAGTTACCCCTAAAAGGATTTAATTTAGGATCAACAGAACTTAATTGGTAGCTAAAACTTGATTATTAAGTTACTGGATTAAAATTGTGTAGGAGTTTGGTAACTCCAATTAATCCAAACTAAATTGTGTTGTCTTCACACATCAGTAGCTTTCTGTAGAAATTTAGTTTGTATTTTTGTGACCAACAGAACTCAAGTTGTGTAATTAAACATGTTCAACAAGTTTCTGCCATATTTAAGACATAAATAAATAATGTTTAATTCAATTAATTTGAAACCAAATGTGTTGTTTGATGTGTGCAGTGGCTATTTATAGCATTTAAGATTGTAAGTTGTGATGTTTGATTGAGTAGTTTAGTGATTGTTTGTATTTGCTTTTTGTTAATTAGACGAGAACGCTGTCGGATTTATCGAGGAAGGGAATTTGTTGAACCTGAAGATCAAGACCAAGGTCACTTTGTCGAGCAAGGCAAGCTACCCTCTGAGCTTGCACCCCAAATATATGCATCTACTTTGATAACATGATTTACTCTTAAGGCAAAGATTTTCTAAAACCTTTTCAAAAAGTATATGGAAATTATTTTGCCACCCTATGTAGAAGTATAAGATAGTTTTATAAATTATAGGATGGGAAAAATAAATATTGTTTATTCAAAACTCCTTTGAAAATACTTGTGTGGTTATGGAATGCCGAGATGTCGGTGTTGAAGTGGAGAAAGGGAGATGTTTATGAAAAATGCACAGTGTGTCCTTGTACTTACGTCAACCAGCCGATACTGTGCGACCACATTTACCCACATATGGGAAAAGGGCGTAGTCATATAATTTGCTCATATTAGTATGGGATGCCTCATCGACGGAGATGACTCCGTTATGCATGAGGGGATGGTTTGGTGACCTACCCCTGACCTGGGTCCTCGCTCAAACTCTATGGAAAGATAAGGAGGAGGATTGAAGACTTCACCATGTGGTCGCCGGGAAAACTATGAGTCCTCCACTTAGATTCCGACGGGCTGGGTTAAGTGTGGATGGAAAGTGTCATATGGGCAGGGTCCTATACTAGCATGAGCAAAGGACAGGCTATGGTCGGTGACTCAACTTCGCATACACCTTGTATGGCGAGACGTGGCTGACACGATGAGTTACCGGATGGGTGGGAAAAGCGTGCTACCTCTGCAGAGGGTTAAAACTATTCGAATAGCCGAGTCCTCGGATATGGACAGTTGGAAGGCCCTACTTTGACCTATGTGCAAGTTTTGAAAGATTGAGTTTTAAAAGAAAATGAAGTGGAGAATGTTTATACCTATACCAACGGATCGGTATGAGGTTGTTGGAGGAAAGTGGACCATGACGGGCTATGGTCGGAAAAAGGAGGAGTTTTGGAGAAACAGATAAAATGGTGATTTCTTTAAAGATAGTTATAAAACTCTTCTTACCTTTTTCAATAAAGATATAGAGATGTTTTAAATAAATAAAAGTCTGAAATTAAAATAAAACTAGTGCATACTCATGTTGGGGTAGTTTGCGAGTACAATCAAATGTACTCATATTGGTTTCGTCCCTGGCTATTGTCTTAGCCAGACTTCGAGGAGCACTACGCCGAGGAGGAGTATGGCGACTTCTACGCGAACTAGGATCTCCATAAGTCAGCTGCCTGTCGGGTCGTCGTTAGGATTTGATGTCTACTACGCCGTAGCTTCCGCTGATTATTTTGGTTTGGCCCATGAAGGCACCTATGTAAGACTTGGTCTAAATGACCATTTATGTAAGACTTTTAATTCGGTACTGTAATGGATGTAAACTTTGGTATTCAGTTCGGATTATGTGCAACGACAGACTGATCACGGGATCGTTGTGTTAAGCATAATCGGGTATTTCGGACGGCTAGTCCGGGGTCCCCACAGAGCTGGTATCAGAGCCATCCTGACTTTAAGAGACCTTAGATTAGCATGGTCGCTAGATAGGAGTTACAAAAGTTAATTTCTAAAAATAAAGGAGTGAAGTATTTTCGAAAATTTCTTATCTCCAATCCTCTTACTTATACAAAATTTTACTCTCATTAAATATTACATTTTTCCTTGTATCCTTAAAATTTTGCACACTTGTCATCTCATTAAGCTTAAAATTTTGCTCACTTGTTGCCTAATTTAAAATTTTGATACACTTGCCATCTCACTAACTTAAAATTTTGCTAAAAATTGTAGATGGCGATCCATTTCACCGAGTTCGTTCAGCTTGAGAGGGACGGCAAGTTGATGTTCGAGAAGGACTTGTTCGAGTTGAGCAAGCAGTTAGGTCGCCCCGCTCCAGAGTTTAAGGGAGCCCAGGTGGACACTCTCGGCAACGGGAACCTGTGTTGGTTGGTCGAGTCGTCTGTTCGGGGGAACATCAAGTCTCCCGGATCCAGGACGCTGATCTTCACCACCGTGGACGTCACTGGGACGACGACTGTGTTCTATGCAGAGGATGCTAGCCCGACTTTGTGAGGAGCACAAGGCGGAGTTAGTGAACTCCCGTTTCCGGTTCTACGGGAGGCGCACCGACGATGGACACCCTATCCGATCCCCGCTACACCCGACGTTCGGAGAGTACATCCTGGACATGGAGATTATGCTCTTCCGCACCCAGGAGGATCTGATGTGCGCTAGACTCCGGTCTCGCTTCGAGCGCATCTCGCTCAGTGAGAGTCGCGAGAGTGAGGCGCAGCTGAAGGAGGAGAAGGTCGCTCTTCTCAAGAAGAGGACCCAGCTGAGGAGGACCATCGCCAAGCTCCGCAAGAGGTGGCGGAGCAGGACGAGCTGATCGAGGATCTAGAGCCATACCGACGAGATGGAGGAGGAGGGCGAGGATCTCCGCAAGGAGAACAACGCTTTCCTCAGTGACGATGACTTCCTGGAGGAGATGGACTATGAGCAGGAGGACGACGAGGAGGAGTTAGTTGACGAGGAGGAGGAGCCACTCGAGGCAGTTCTCGAGGACGAGGAGGAGGACCCGAGGAGCCACCTTACCAGTCGACGCTGACGCAGCAGAGCCTGAGGTTCCACCTCAGTAGGCGAGTGACTTGTGTACTACCGCAGGATTAGGTTGACCCCCTATCGCTAGTCGAGTCGAAGTAGTGGTTCTTTTGGAAACCATGTATTAGTACTTAGATGTAGGCGATGTTGTAAGCTTGATGTTGTAAGCTTGATGTTGATGTTGTGAACTCCTTGATGTGATGTTTGTGTTATATAAGTATGTTTGTCTTGTTTGATCTGTGTAAAATATTTTCCTATCATCCTTAATTAATCAACCACTTCGCGAAATCGTCTTTTCCCTTAGTCGAACCTTTTTGCCTTGCCTCTTATACCCGGTGTGCTTCAGGATGGCGAACACTCGTCGCACCAACACGGAAGGAGGAGCACCACCACCACCAACCCAACCCCCGCCCAACTTCTCGCGCTTATCATGGAGGAACGTGAAAATGCCCGGGAGGAGCGCCAAGCTCATCTCGCTGCCCTGCAGCAGATCGCTGCCGCCCATCTCAACCAAAACAACAACAACAACAACAATGGTGGCAATGGCGATGGAAACCAGCGATCCACCTTGAGCGATTTCCAGAAGACCAACCCACCTACCTATTCCAAGGGACTTCACCCACTGGAAGCCGATGATTGGCTTCGCACCATCGACAACAATCTGGAAGTTGCTGCTGTAGGAGAAAATGAGAAAGTGCTGTATGCAACCCACTATCTTGCTGGACCTGCACGAGCTTGGTGGGAAACTACCAAGGCTCTCCAGCAAGCTGGTCATGTTATCAACTGGGCTGAGTTCCAGGAGAAGTTCCGCAAGAAGCACATTCCCGGCGGACTCATTGAGAGGAAGAAGGATGAATTCCGCAAGCTGAGGCAGGGAAGTAGAGATGTGGTCGGTTATCTTGATGAGTTTACCGACTTATCTCGGTATGCTCCTGATGACACCGACACAGAGAAGAAGAAGATGGAGCGTTTCATGAGTGGACTTCATGATGAACTGCAGTGTGCTTGGTTATCCATGACTTCTATGATCTGGAGTCACTTGTGGACAAAGCCATCCAGCTGGAGACCAAGCGCAAGTCTATGTTTGAAGGTCGTAAGAGGAGGATGAATGCTCAGGAAGGTTCGAGCAGCCAGAAGCCTCGTATCTTTCAGCAAAACCCCAAGCCTGCCTATCGACCACCACAAGCTCCACGCCCCAATTTCCCTAACCGCCCAAACAACTTCAACCGCCCCAATGACAATAACCGTCCCGGAGGAAACTTCAACAACTTCAACCGCAATGCCAATGTTGTCTGCTTTGAATGCGGCAACAAGGGTCACTACTCCAGAGAATGCCCCAATCCTAAGAGGAATGTTCAGCGCCCCAATGCCCGGCACCGAACAATGGTCAAGGCCGCAATGGAAATGGCAAGAATGCCGCACCCCGCGGAAATGTTGCTGTTGCCAAGGGTCGTCTGCACCACATCAATGCTGAAGAAGCCAGGATGCGCCAGATGTTGTGCTGGGTACGTTCCTTGTCAACTCAGTACCTGCAACTGTTCTGTTTGATTCTGGTGCTACCCATTCCTTTGTTACCGAGGAGTTTGTCTAAGGGAGGTTTAGTAGAAGGCTTCCTAACTAAACCCATGAGTATACAAATCCCTGGCTCCACCATAGAAACCAAGAGATTTTGTCCAATACTGCCATTGAGATCAAAGGCGAAAAATTTGCAGCCGACCTAATTATTCTAGGAACCCAGGCATAGATGTCATACTTGGTATGAATTGGTTAGCCAAGTACCATGGTCGAATAGACTGTGCCAGAAGAGCTGTATCCATCACCACCGACAAAGAAGTAGAAGTGGAGTATGTGTCTGAAACCAATCATTCCCAACCAGGCTGCCATGAGGCATAGCTCGACCCCCCTAGATGAGATCCGTGTTGTTCACCTATTCCGAGATGTTTTCCCTGAAGAATTGCCTGGTATGCCGCCAGACCGGGATATTGAGTTCATAATTGAGCTTATCCCAGGAACAGCCCCTATATCCCAAAGGCCTTATCGGATGAATCCGGAAGAACTGGTTGAGTTGAAGAAGCAGTTGGCTGATATGCTCAGCAAAGGTCTTGTTGCCCAAGCGCTTCACCTTGGGGATCACCCATCATTTTTGTGGACAAGAGAGACGGTACCACACGCCTGTGTGTGGATTATCGCAAGCTAAATGACGTGACCATTAAAAACAAGTACCCCTTCCCAAGATCGAGGATCTGTTCGATCAATGAACGGAGCCCGAGTCTTTTCCAAGATCGATCTTCGGACAGGATATCATCAGTTGAAGATCCGAGAGTCAGACATTCCCAAGACCGCCTTCACCACCCGTTACGGTTTGTTTGAATACACCGTGATGTCCTTTGGTCTGACCAATGCCCCAGCCTATTTCATGAATCTCATGAACAAGATTTTCATGGAGTACCTCGACAAGTTCGTGGTAGTTTTCCTCGATGACATCCTTATTTATTCCAAGACCGAAGAAGAGCATGCTGAACACCTGCGTCTAGTTTTGGAGACCCTCCGAGAGCACCAGCTGTATGCCAAGCTTAGCAAGTGTGAGTTTTGGCTCAGTGAAGTGGCATTTCTCGGACATGTTGTATCTGCTGGAGGAATTTCTTGACCCCGAGAAGATCCAAGCCATTGTTGACTGGAGCCCCAACCAGTGTGACTGAAATCCGAAGCTTTCTCGGACTAGCGGTTATTACCGCAAGTTCGTTGAAGGATTTTCCAGTATAGCCAAACCCATGACCCAACTGTTGAAGAAGGACAAGAAATTTGAATGGACTCAGAAGTGTGAAGATAGTTTCCAAGAATTGAAGAAGAGACTGACCTCAACCCCAATCTTGATTATGCCAGACGTCACCAAGAGTTTCGACGTGTATTGCGATGCATCACGCCTCGGACTTGGTTGCGTTCTGATGCAAGAAGGCAAAGTTGTGTCGTATCTGTCCCGGCAGTTGCGACCGCATGAAGAGAATTACCCAACCCATGACCTGGAGTTAGCTGCTGTTGTTCTTGCTCTTAAGACGTGGCGTCCCTATCTTGCGGGACATCGCTGCGAGATCTATACGGATCATAAGAGCTTGAAGTATATTTTCACCCAGAAGGAGTTGAACCTGCGACAGAGGAGATGGATGGAATTAATCAAGGATTATGATATTGGAATCCATTATCACCCCGGAAAGGCTAATGTAGTTGCCGATGCCCTTAGTCGCAAACCTTGCACCCTGAATGCCTTGATCCAAGCCGAACAGCCAGCCTTGTTCAAAGAGTTCAAAGATTTTGGACTAGAACTTGTTAGCCATGGTTATCTCGCCAATTTAGAGTTAGCCCCAACCCTGATGGATCAAATCAAAGAAGCCCAAAAAGATCATGAAAGCATTGAAGGAATTAAGAAGAAGATTTCTCTCGGCAAAGCACCCGGTTTTACCGAAGATGCTGAAGGAGTGCTGAAATTCAATGGCCGTATCTGTGTGCCCAATGTCACGGAACTTAAGGAGTTAATCCTGAAGGAAGCCCATGAGACCCCTTATTCAATCCACCCCGGCGGAACCAAAATGTACCAAGACCTTCGTGAAAGATTTTGGTGGCATGGAATGAAGCGAGAGATTGGTTCTTTTGTAGCCAAGTGTGATATCTGTCAGCGAGTCAAGGCTGAACATCAGCGACCCGCTGGATTGCTTCAACCTTTGAAAATTCCCGAGTGGAAGTGGGATGAAATTGGAATGGATTTTATTACCGGACTTCCAAGTCCAACCGAGGCCATGACTCAATCTGGGTCATCGTTGATCGACTGACCAAGGTTGCCCATTTCATTCCGTCAATACCACTTATGGGGAAATCAGTTAGCAGACTTGTATATTTCCAGAATAGTAAGCCTGCATGGTGTGCCTAAGAAGATTGTATCTGATAGAGGCACGCAATTCACCTCAAGATTCTGGAAATCCCTTCACGAAGCCCTCGGAACCAAGTTAGTTTAGCACAGCTTATCATCCCCAGACCGATGGCCAAACTGAACGAGTGAACCAGATATTGGAGGACATGCTTCGCGCATGTGTTCTATCCTATGGTTCCAAGTGGGAAGATTGTCTTCCGTTTGCAGAGTTCTCATACAACAATAGTTATCAGTCTAGTCTGCAAATGGCCCCTTTTGAAGCCCTTTACGGCAAGAAGTGTCGTACCCCTGAATTGGTCCGACCGGAGAAGGCAAATTGTTTGGACCAGATACCCTCCGTGAAGCTGAAGAGCAAGTTCAGCTTATTCGTGAACGCCTCAAAACTGCCCAATCCCGTCAGAAGAGTTACGCTGATTCCAAGCGTCGTGATGTCACTTTCAGTATCGGAGATTATGTCTATCTCCGAGTGACACCCCTCAAAGGAATGCAGCGTTTCCATGTCAAAGGAAAATTAGCGCCAAGGTATATTGGACCCTTCAAGATCATTGCTCGTCGAGGAGAAGTATCCTATCAACTGGAGTTGCCCCGGAGTTAGGAGATTATCACGATGTCTTCCACATTTCCTTGCTCCGGAAGTGTCTCGAAGTTCCGACCAGCCTGATGTTTTCAAAAACATCGACCACTCTCCATCGACCTGAACCAAGACCTGACTTATCGTGAGAGACCCTCAAGATTCTTGACGAAGATGTTCGTCTTACCCGAGGGCGCGATCAAGTTCTACAAAGTCCAGTGGACTAACCACTCCGAAGAAGAAGCAACTTGGGAACGCGAAGATTATCTTAGAAGCGAATTCCCAAACCTCTTTAGTACCTAAGCCTAGCAAATCTCGGGACGAGATTTATTTTAAGGGGGGAAGGATCTGTAACATCCCAAAATATAATAAGTATTATTATTCCAAAAATAAGGGCCAACAAAAACTTTTGTTAAATTATATGTGTTGATTTCATATTGTTGCTTGTGATAATTATTTCTTGTTGATTGTGTGTTGCTTGCTCTAAATAAAAACTTGGATAAAAGAAAAGGAATAAAACAAAAGTTAAAATGATGAAAATCATGTGACAAGTGTCACACCAAATTTCTCCAAGTGAGAAATTATTTTTATCCCAAACAAGTTTCAGTGGAGTGAATATGATCACTCTCATTTTTATTCCACAACTTTCCCTCTCCAAATATTAATTTCAAAAATCTAAATTTAAATTCAAAACCTTTCTTTATCTTTTTAAATCCAAAATTGTGCTATGATGCACTTGCACAATAAAATCCAAAACCTCACAACAAATCCTTATAAATATATAAGAAGCAAAATATGAAAATATTTTGCAAAAATTCAAATTTGGATTTGGTTCAGGACACTGTCGAACACCTTGTGACAGTGTCGTGTTCATCCCCAAATCCAAATCCAAATTCGATCGATTAGGTTCGGATTCGAGCAAGTTTCTGCAGCCATTCGATCCCTCTAGCTTCACTCACCTCACCGCGCTCGAAGGAACCAAGAAAATTGGGTCGGGGACGAGGAGGAGCGCCAGGGGACAGACGGCCGTGCGCCGCGCCATGGTCGGCACTGTTGCTGCGGAGGTGGCGACGCTGTGACGGCCCAGCACCGTGCCCCCCTCTCTCCCTCACCTCTCTGCTCCCTCCCCACGCAGCCAGAACCCAGCAGGAACCCGCACCCGAAGGATTGGCGTCACGACAGTGCACGCCGCGCACCGCCCAGAGCACGCCATGGCCGTCTCCCACTCGAGCAAGCTCAGCTCGCTTCCACACAGCCAGCCTTGCTCCCCTGCACCTCGACACCGTAGCCGCACCCCACCGCCCCCTATGGCGAGCCCTAGCTCTCTCTAGAACCCTCCCTGCACCGCGTCCACGGCGCGCCGGAGATCGACCTTAAATAGAGCACCCCGCACCCGTGCTCTCCCCACTCCTCCACTGCCCCTCACTTGCTCTCCACCACCTCTCATGCACCGCCAAAAGGGCGGAGCCACTGCTGCGAAGCCACTGCAGCCCGTGACCGTCGTGGAGCTCGGCCGTGCCCGAGGTAGACGACGACCACGGCCACGCCGGGCTGCCCTCTCTTCCACTCCTCTCTGGCCCTCACTCGCATCACCATTAGCACCTCACTCACCCGCCGCATTTTCCCTATGTATCGTGCACAGAAGCGACGCAGGGAGCTCACCGGAGTTGGAGCACGGCCGCGGAGGAAGAACTGCTCGCCGCCGACGCCAGGAGCATCCCCAGCAAGCACCACTCCTCCAGCGATCTTCCCCGAGCCTCCGCCGTCGATCTGCATCATCTCCGCCGTCCCCAAGCCACCCTAGGTGAGCTATCCATCCACCTCGCCATCGCCGGAGCTTCTGCGCCGCCGGTTTTAGGTCGTCGACGTTGTGATTGAATGTGAGCCGTTGGATCCTTGATCCACGACAGCGTAACGGTTCGCGTTAGAATAGTCACTGACGAGCGGGCCCCGCTCGTCAGATTTTTAATCATTATCATGCGCACGTTGAGTCACTGACGAGTGGACCCCACCCGTCAGATTTCTCAACATTATCCAGAACAGAGCAATTTTCTAATTTAAATCTCTCTGAAATTTCAGTACTGACATCAACTTAGAAATTCAATATCGCGAGATTTACAAATCCAAATAAATCAAATCCAAATGTTATGGAAAGCTTATGAAATTGTTCAACCAACCCAAGTGGATTTATTTCATTTAGATAAATAATAAAAATGTATTATTAAAAATGCCACAGAAGGTTTAAAATCTAAACTTGTTTGTTTCTGATACTCTGTGAAGCCAAATAATTCCAAACCAATTTTTTTAGCTTGGTACTGTGATCTATTAGCTTTCCTAATTTTGGTAGAATTAATTATGCAATAATAATTGTTTATTATAAAGTTGAACTTAGAACACCCTTCTGCACTAAAACAATTAAAGATGCTTAATGGTTAACCCAAATGAATTAGGACCAATTTTGTTAGGTCACAATTAGTCATGTTTAGTTACCCCTAAAAGGATTTAAATTTAGGATCGACAGAACTTAATTGGTAGCTAAAACTTGATTATTAAGTTACTGGATTAAAACATTTGTGTAGGGAGTTTGGTAACTCCAATTAATCCAAACTAAATTGTGTTGTCTTCCACACATCAGTAGCTTTCTGTAGAAATTTAGTTTGTATTTTTGTGACCAACAGAACTCAAGTTGTGTAATTAAACATGTTCAACAAGTTTCTGCCATATTTAAGACATAAATAAATAATGTTTAATTCAATTAATTTGAAACCAAAGTGTGTTGTTTGATGTGTGCAGTGGCTATTTATAGCATTTTAAGATTGTAAGATTGTGATGTTTGATTGAGTAGCTTAGTGATTGTTTGTATTTGCTTATTTGTTAATTAGACGAGAACGCTGTCGGATTTATCGGGGAAGGGGAATTTGTTGAACCAGAAGATCAAGACCAAGGTCACTTTGTCGAGCAAAGCAAGCTACCCTCTGAGCTTGCACCCCAAATATATGCATCTACTTTGATAACATGATTTACTCTTAAGGCAAAGATTTTCTAAAACCTTTTCAAAAAGTATATGGAAATTATTTTGCCACCCTATGTAGAGGTATAAAATAGTTTTTATAAGATTATAGGATGGGAAAAATAAATATTGTTTATTCAAAACTCCTTTGAAAAATACTTGTGTGGTTATGAAATACCGAGATGTCGGTGTTGTAGTGGATAAAGGGAGATGTTTATGAAAAATGCACAGTGTGTCCTTGTACTTACGTCAGCCAGCCGATACTCGGTGCGACCACATTTACCCACATATGGGAAAAGGGCGTAGTCATATAATTTGCTCATATTAGTATGGGATGCCTCATCGACGGAGATGACTCCGTTATGCATGAGGGGATGGTTTGGTGACCTACCCCTGACCTGGGTCTTCACTCAAACTCTATGGAAAGATAAGGAGGAGGATTGAAAACTTCACCATGTGGTCGCCGGGAAAACTATGAGT
The DNA here is from genome assembly GCA_947311845.1 of Poa pratensis. Taxonomy (NCBI): domain Eukaryota; kingdom Viridiplantae; phylum Streptophyta; class Magnoliopsida; order Poales; family Poaceae; genus Poa; species Poa pratensis. Next base: position 38,357,139 of record CAMZMU010000093.1, on the reverse strand, counting down.
CCTCCCACTTAGATTCCGACGGGCTGGGTTAAGTGTGGATGGAAAGTGTCATATGGGCAGGGTCCTATACTAGCATGAGCAAAGGACAGGCTATGGTCGGTGACTCAACTTTGCATACACCTTGTATGGCGAGACGTGGCTGACACGATGAGTTATCGGATGGGTATGGGAAAAGCGTGCTACCTCTGCAGAGGGTTAAAACTATTCGAATAGTCGAGTCCTCGGATATGGACAGTTGGAAGGCCCTACTTTGACCTATGTGCAAGTTTTGAAATGATTTGAGTTTTAAAAGGAAATGAAGTGGAGAATGTTTTATACACCTATGCCAACGGATCGGTATGAGGTTGTTGGAGGAAAGTGGACCATGACGGGCTATGGTCGGAAAAAGGAGGAGTTTTGGAGAAACAGATAAAATGGTGATTTCTTTAAAGATAGTTATGAAACTCTTCTTACCTTTTTCAATAAAGATATAGAAATGTTTAAAGTAAATAAAAGTCTGAAATTAAAATAAAACTAGTGCATACCCATGTTGGGGTAGTTTGCGAGTACAATCAAATGTACTCATATTGGTTTCGTCCCTGACTATTGTCTTAGCCAGACTTCGAGGAGCACTACGCTGAGGAGGAGTATGGCGACTTCTACACGAACTAGTGATCTCCATAAGTCAGCTGCCTGTCGGGTCGTCGTTAGGATTTGATGTCTACTACGCCGTAGTTTCCGCTGATTATTTTGGTTTGGCCCATGAAGGCACCTATGTAAGACTTGGTCTAAACGACCATTTATGTAAGACTTTTAATTCGGTACTGTAATGGATGTAAACTTCGGTATTCATTTCGGATTATGTGCAACGACAGACTGATCACGGGATCGTTGTGTTAAGCATAATCGGGTATTTCGGACGGCTAGTCCGGGGTCCCCACATTTTCCCTGTCATTCTTACTTGTATGACTAGGTAAAATATTGAGATTATCTTGGCATTTCAGCGATAGTTATTGAAAGAACTGGATGTCCGACATCCTCTATGCCGCAGACATAGATTCTATCGTACTGAAAACTCGACTTGGTGTGACCCAAGTTCTTGGTTGAAGAACGGGTTCTAGAGTGATCCCAGGATGGATCAATGAACAAATGTTAAGTATTTCCTTCAGTGTCTACAGAGAACTGAAGATATGTTTCTTGTATGGGTGAGAGTGAAGAGACAACTTGCCGCAAAAGGGTTACGATGATGCAAGTTATGAGACTGACCCATACGGCTAGAAATCTCATACAGGAGAAGTCCTTTGTTTTGAAGAAAGGGTTAGATTGCGAAGTTGCATATGAATGCACTATCGTAGAAGGGTTAGCTTGCGAAGTTGCATATGAATGCACTATCGTAGAAGGGTTAGCTTGCGAAATTGCATATGAATGCACTGTCGTATGATCTACATAGGTATAGAAATATATGGCTATTTCGGAAGTAGCAAGTATGATTGGACTGAGCAGTTTTTCCGAGCATGCCCGGTTTCCCTTAATAGATCTCTTAGACTTTTAAGGCTCAGGCTGTGCAAAATTTTGAATCTCACTCCATCGACAATCATATATTTCACCGTTATCACATGATACGGGATGATGTCAAACTAGGTGACATAGAAGTGTTGCAAAGCACATACAGATCTAGATCTGTTGACTTGCTTCCTCTTCCACGAGACGAGCATGCACCAATATTGCTATAGGTGTTAAGCTTTTACCAAGTTGTAAACTAGATTGAATTATACTCTAGTGCAAGTGGGAGACTGAACGAGATATGCCCTAGAGGCAATTAATAAAGTGATTTTATTTGTCATATCTCAATTGTTCATAATACGTTTTAATACCATGCTATAACTATATTACGCGGAAACATTAATACATGTGTGGTATGAAAACAACCAGGTCCCTAGTAGCCTCTATTTAACTAGTTCGTTGGGTAACAGATGATCAAGGTTTCCTGATCATGGACAATGGCGTCGGTAAACAACGGAGTCATATCATTAGGTGAATGATTTGATGGACATACCCAAAAGATAGAAACGTAGTATTCATACCTTCGACTGTGAGATCATATCAAATCTCTGCTTCTGAAAGATACGGCTAATCGCATCAAACGGCATGACTTATATAGCGTGACAATAAAGGTGACACTTTCGGGTATCGGAAGGAAGCAGTAGAAGCGAGTGATCAAGAGCGGGAATTGCCAGTCCACATAGCAGGATAGATACTCTGGACCCACTCGGTGAGATTACATCAATGAGCTTGCATGCATGTGACTAGGTCACGGGGATGTAATGTCACAGACGAGTAAAGATAGATTTGTCAATGGCGAGGTCATGCTCGGTAATCGTGATACCGGAGAACGACGCTCGGACAATCTAAGTATCGCTAGGCAAGAGGATGAGACTGGACGTCTAAAGGTTCAAACGATAGAAGACATTCGTGGACACACAGGGGCTATCATGGATATCCAGATCCCGCTGTTAGTCATTGATCGGAGAGGATGTCTTGATCATGTCTGGAGTGATCCCGAACCGTGGGGTAACACACTTAAGGGTGGGTGACGATTAGATTGGATTTAGAGAGGAAAGAAACCGGAGACCCCGGAAGTGTTCCGGACATGTCCGATGGAGATCGGAGGGCAACGAAATATGTTTCGGGGTCCGAATGAATTAAATAATATGTATTTAATATTAATAAGTGTTATTAGTAATTTAATATATTTTTATCTAATTAAATTCGAATTTTAAAAGGCATTAAACCTATATGGGCCTTAGAGGCCCATTAGGGAAAAATCCCAAAAAGGAGAAAGGAAAAAAAGGAGGGAGGAGGGCCGGCCGGCCTGGCTGGGCCAAATGGGGCCCACCAGGGCCAGCGGCTCCTCCTTGGCCAGAGGGTGGCCATGTGGGGTTTAGTCCCACATGGCCTAGCCAAGGGAGATGGTCTCCCTCCTCCTCCTTTAAATAGGGGACCCCCCATGCCTTTGGAATTACACCAATTTCTCTCTTCTTCTCTCCTACCTTGAGCGTGGTTTCGTTTCTGGAGCTGCGTACGGGGAGGGAAGTCTCTCTACTATACGCACACCGCCGTGCTGCTAGATCCACTCTTCCACTTCCGCTGCTCTCCTGGATCTGGAGCCCGGAGGTCGTCATCCACACCGTACGTGTGTGGAACCGCGAGGCGCCATTGTTTGGCGCTGGGAGCCGTCTTCTTCCACTACACGACCCTGAGGTCGGCGCCGTCGTCTCCACCGACAACGTTTGTGCGGGAACATAATCCCGCTTCCGGTCTACAAGGGTATGTATTCTGATCTCCTCCGTATTAGTATATCTGTATAGTATAGATCCTGGCTAGTTTATGGTTATCGTCGGTAGGAAAATTTTTGTTTTCTGTCTACGACCCCCTACAAACCTTCCATCAGACTTGCCTTTACCCCCCAGAGTTGCTCTTGTTAAATTTGGCCTTGTGGGGCGGCCGGTAATTCTTCTTCTGTACCACATGGGCACTTGAACCAGCCTCAGCAACTCGAGCACGTATATCCTTCGCTCTCGCCTTCTCTTCCACATCAAGCGACCCAATGAGATCCGAAACGGAAAACTCTTGTCTCTTGTGTTTCAGAGAAGTAGCAAAGTTGCTCCACGAAGGTGGAAGCTTGGCGATAATGCCACCGGCAACAAACTTGTCCGGTAAAATACACTTGAAGTGCTCAAGTTCCTTTGCGAGCGACTGTATCTCATGAGCCTGTTGTACAACAGAGCGCTCATCAGTCATTTTGTAGTCATAGAATTGCTCCATGACGTACAACTCGCTACCAGCGTCCGAGGCCCCAAACTTGGCCTCGAGCGCATCCCACATGTCCTTGCAAGTATCAAACGATATATACGAATCCACAATGGAATCGTTAAGAACACTCAGAAGGGCACTCTTGAAAAGGATATCGAGCTTTTCAAACGCTTCCTGTTGTTCAGGAGCAAGCTCGCCCTCAGGCTTGCCTTTGGTGGCGGCATAGCAGTTACTGTTCTGAAACCAGTAAACTGCTCTCATGCGCCACCATTTGTATTGTACCCCTTTGAAGGGAAACGGCTTCGTAGACGCGAGAAAGCCAGATGAAGCAAATTGCCTATAATCAGGTATTTGGATTGTTGAAAATATAAGCAATTTAGGAGTAGATTTAATCCACGAAAACGGTAAACAGTTTATGACTAGAATAAACAGAATTAAACTAATCATGCGATCTGCTAAAACAGTAGATAAACAGATCGAATCTAGAGCAAATACTACAAGTAGAAACTCTAGCAGTATCTCGAACATGAAGATCAAGAAGACGTACGGTGCAGCAGCAGCAGCAGCAGCAGCAGCAGCGGAACCGTTGGCGTCGCCCATGTTGTCGATGAAGAGATTGGCGATGTCGGGGAAGAAGTCGTTGTTGGGGAAGAACTCGAAGCCAGTAGTCGCGCGAGTGCGCTCCCCAAAAACCTGATCGCCCCTCTCCCGTACAGGATCACAAGAGACGGGGTTCCGGAGGCCTGCTGTCCCTTCAACCGGTGCACGCCGGAAGATGGGATGAAGAAGACTTGGAATACGATGGCGAAAGGTTCTGGAACTAGGGCGGCGAGCTACCATGTGTTGCGTGTATGGCGGCTAGGGTTTTCCTCTGCATATATAGGCATTGGCTCGGCTCATTCCCGCAACCCGCGTCGTGACGTGACGTGACGAGACGAGCGAGCGGCGGCGGAGGAGGAGTGCGCGGGAGAAAGCCTTCTGTTGTCACATGCTTACCAAGTAGCACAACACTCCAGCTTATATATTCGTGTAGCTCTCTCCCAACTAGCAGTATGAGACTAAACTTTGGTCACACACATAGCCATATTAAATAAATGAGCCAAATGAGAATTTCGAAATTAGTTGAGCTTTAGGTTGTGGCCCATGTACAAGTCCAGCAAAATTCGAGCATAAAGTAGTCGCCGTCTTGAGAATGCCATAACGAACATCGTCATTCCGAGAATGACATTTCCGTCGGCTGACCGTTAAGTGTCTCGTGGAAATACTATTATTCCTTGTTTCAGTTGGTGCCGCTATCCATCTACCAGTCCTTTTTTTTTTTTTGCGAAGAAGTATCTACCAGTCTGTGAGTCTGTGACTGCAAATTGGTTCATGTATGTTTGCATGCACCCACGCGAAAAGTCACTTTGACTACCAAACATCAGTGCTCACTCTTTTTGAAAAAAATCAAAAATATACTTAAAGGTTTTTAAAAGATCTGAAAATAATCCGGCATGTTCTCTGTATACTACAAGCATGTCAAAACATAATGCGAAATTCTTTATATTATGGGCCACAAGAAAATAACAAAAGTTAGAAATTTGAAACAACTATTTTCATATATGTACATTTCTCATTTTTGTATAGCTCAGAGTACAAATTATTTCGCATTATGATTTTGCACACATGTAGAATATATCATTGAGAACATGCGTGATTTTTTTTCATATTTTTAGAAACCCTTAAATATGAATTTTTTCAAACAGAGGGAGCAGTGGTGATCGGGAGTAAGAAATCTTCACTCGCACCCACGCGATCTGGTTTTATACATCTGGAAGCATATAAATACATGTTTGAAAGCGTATAAATACATGTCAATTAAAAGTTATATTTTGGCATTCCAACCTTCTAGATTTAATTAATTAGCACCCACCGCGACAATCAGAATTATAGCAGAATAATTATCTACAAGTTATATCTCAAATACCCGTGTGCACTCTAAATACAATCATGGTTCTCTGGACATTTTATTAATAAAAAAAAGTTCTCGGGACATGACAACCGTTTGGTTGTATTTGAAGAATTTCCTCCAAAATCAAACAATATACAATCATGGCTGTCTCCGCTCACCACCGTGGCACCGTCCCACCAAGATTGTTGTTGATGATTACTCCGTAGTAGCGTACTATCGAGAAACAGTACAGTCTCGTTTGGACCGTGTATTTTTATTTTTCACATTCCAGTTTATTTTCCTGTGGGAATTGAGGAATTCATGCTTGGATGTGTTCCGAAGACGATTTTGGATTGGATTGAGCGACCACACAGTGCAGCTTACAGGAAGAGACTCTGCACTTGTGCATATCTGCGATAACCATATGAACCTGACAGGATACCACATATCTGGTGCAAGGTTGCGCCATCCACCTTGGCTCCACAGCATAGATTAGCTATCCGAACTGCAAAAGGGTAGGTTTTCACTCACTACGAGCAAACGCTTACAATCCTACATAGATCGGTTAACAGTCGATGGCAGCCTCACAACAGGCACGGTTAACAGTCGATGGCAGCCTCACAACAGGCCTGGTTGTCCACTACTTTGTACAATGGCAAGACCAACCGGTCTCCATCAGAGGAAGACTGGGTTGGTCTCCTCGGCACCCACCCCATCCCGGTGCTTGAGCATTTTGAGCTGCACACAGTGCCTTCTGCTCCTCTGGGTTCCGTCTTCATCAGGGTGTTGTCGCCTGCGCTTCCTTGATCCCGGCGAGCTCGAGTCTGGAGAGGAAGAGGATTCTGTCGTCAGATGCGACATTTGCCATGGCTCCATCATCTCCTGATTCCTGAACACTTCCCCTCCGTTGAGCAGAGGGGCAGTGCCATCCAGCACCTTGTCATACCTGCTACTAGTCTGATAAGGTACCAGCGCGCCCGGATACCGGTTTACCCCGGAGTCCTGTGGGCTTGAAGGTTGAAAGAGGGGAGGGTTTTTCGCCCTCTTTCTTGGGTTCTTTGCTCCGACAGTGGTATTCTTGCACTGGGTTGCTTCATCTTTTCCTGGATGTGCTGGGGAGTAAATTTTGATCATCATACTCACCTTCTCTAGGAAGCTTGCAACCTCTGGAGGGAGTACCTGTCCCTCCAAATGGCGATCAATTACTGGGAGCTCATTCTTCAAATCTTCAACCTACAACCCACGGCCAATGATCACATCAAGGATCACCTAATAAGAAAAATGTATGAAGAAATAGATTATTTATTTGGGGGCTTACCATCATAGAGAAGTTCTGAGATGCACCCTGGCTGCATCCTGTAGTGCTCTGTCCAGTTATATACTCACTCGGGAGGGAGTTGATATTAGTTTCCGTAGAAGGGATGAAACGACAGCCAACCAACTGATGGAAGTCCTCAATCTCACGAGCATACTCAACCCTCCAGTCCTTCGCCTTACTCCAAGTTCTTCTTGCCCACATTGGCACCTGATAGAGGCGACCTTGATCCCTCCCAAACTGCCTAGTAAATCGGTCAGGTACATACACCTCTTTTATGTTAAAGTTGATTAGCCATGTCCGAGAGTGGCAAATGTTATCTGCTGCAGTGCAATATCCTGGAACAATTGCGGGATTTATGTCCTTGTAAGGATTCCAGTCGACCTGAAAAAATGCTTAAGATATAAATACTGAACATCAATACAAATGTATAAATTTGTAAATAGGTAATCTGGACTTACATCAGACAACTGAAGCTGCTCAAAATCCTTTCTCCATTCCAAAACTTTCTTTCTCTGCCCACGTGTTGCTCCTCCAAAGTTCCATCGGCATGCCCGGGGCAGCAAGGTGTTCTGATTCTTTTGTTGGGGTTGAGTTAAAGGAATATACTCATAAATCCAAGCCTTGTAGAAACAAGGGAAATCTGTAAGTAGTGAACAAGATAGTACATAACTTGTGATAACAATAGAAATACTCAAGAGATGGTACCATGAGCAAAGTTGCACTGCCAAGAAACTGGGTAGTGGCATTTGGTGTTACTGCAACAGACAATCCTCTGTACAAATGAGCAAGGGCTGCAGCCCCCCAAGCATACTCATGTATCTTCCTAAAATCCCCCAGAAGTGGTAGGTATCTCGGGGATACAAAGCCCCTCATTGTGTCAGGAAACAAGGTGGAGCCAACCAAATATAGAAGGTATGCTCGGGTGCTAAATGCAATGTCATTTATGGTGGGGTTTTCTGGTAGTTGATGGAATTTCCTGTACAACCAAGTCAATCTGATCAAGCCACATAGTTGCTCTCCGCTTCCAGGGCTCTCTCCTAAGTAATGCAAGCACATGCGATTCACAGCTTCATCACCAATGGGTTCTGCCGTCACCACATGACCAGTCACTGGAATTCCAAGAATGTATGAAACATCACGGAGAGACGGTGCCATTTCAAATCCCACGAAATGTGCAGTATTTGTTTCATTGTTCCATCTCTCACAAAAGGCTGTAAGCAAGGAACGATCAATGGTAAATCCTGTGGTAAGAGCAAGATGTCCAAGACCACTAGCATTCACTAGCTGTTGTTGTTCATCAGTTAGAACCCATTCTTTTAGCTTCCGTGTCTGCTGGCTTGGTAGCAGAACACCGTACCGCTGTAGAAAAAAGGGTTTGTCAGTATGTAGTTTTGCTCACGACAACCAAGTGAAAATGAAGGAGGAAAGAGCTACATACTGTCCAGTTTTGCGAGCTACCAACTGCTCTTCGGCCATTTGGTTTTTGTTGCTGCGTTTTCTGACCCTGAGATGTGAGGTCCATCTTATCCTGGGAAACATGATACAGAAATGAAGATAAATGTTCCACGTCCACTATTGCTAGAAAAAAAGGTAGATCGAACAGGGATGCTGTCACTTGTGCAGTTACAACTGAGGCAAGGAAGAACAAATTGGAAGCAGTGCATAAAAGTGAAATAGTGCATGCCTGACAAGAAAACACATTGTTTCTTACAATTGTTAAAAGTCATGACCAGCAATTACTAAATTCAAATACACCAATTCTGAGAACAGTCTGAGTAACAATATTATCTTGCCCTTAAGTAATCAGCAGTTCAGATGTGCATGGCACATCTTTGAATGCCACCAGTATCTTGTAGCATATCAAGGTCCACAAACAAACTCTTCTAGCAATATTGCTCTTGCCTGAACTAATATTGATTTGGCTGTCTAGCAAAACATAATAATAGGGCAGAACGCTCGTAATAACTTTGAACCTTCTGTAATAAATGTTCCAGGGGTTCTATGAGATTTGTTCCAGGTGTTCTATGAGATTTGACACCAAATCATGCAGGTTTAAATCTTCATATATTTTGGTAAGCAAGTTAGCTCTACAGCCTCTCATGATAAATTGTCGTGTAAACCAATTACCAGGACGGTAGTTCATCTTGCGGGACGTGATCCCAATGAAACCGGGTCAATTAATCCGGATGACCCACCTACAATGCTATTCGATGCAATATAATGATATAAGCATATGTGCAAAAGGAGAAACAGAAAATAGAACCTTTGCTGGTGTGCGTAAGTTATCACCTACTCCTCCGTTCCATTTTAATTGACTCCAATAAAGATGTATCTAGTACTAAAATATGTCTAGATACATCCGTTTTGGAGTCAACTAAAATGGAACGGAGGGAGTAGTAGGCAGATCCAGTTTTTAATAAAGGTGATTTATAGTGTGGAAATTTTCAACGTTCTCATGGCAGATCTAGCAAATGGACACAACATGGGCAGACAATAACAGAATGACGCTGTGTTGTCAAATATAGCATACTTATCCATCATAAATAAAATTATCATAATTAAGAGTTAAGACTGGTCCGGAACTATTGCGCTTTAGATGTTACTACCCTTTCGTGAGCAAAATTAAATAAAATCTAGTTGCATCTTGCATGCTTTTGATTATGTAGTCTTCTCATACTGGAACGGGAATCCATTTGGCGTTTATCTGCAAACTAGCCCTAAACAGAGTGTTCAAAATTCAGAAATAAATTTGGGAGTATTTGAGTTTCAATATCTTTTTTAATGGACTAAGAACAGAACAAGGTTGACTTGAAATTAGGCCCATATATCCAAATATCTGCCCTAATGTAGAATACTATCCTCGAAGGCTCTACTAGATATCAGCATTAAGCCAAGTGATGAATCTCAGCTCTCTCACACGCCTTGTTATTGTTTGCCAATGAAACGCAATTTCGGAACATCTTTAAACTCACACCATCAGTCCTTTATGGATGCCAAAAACTGTGTCTGAAATTTGCTTCCATCAATGCCGTGTGACCCAAGTATAACTACGAGAAAAACGCCAAATCATCTAAATGTGATTGCTTTGCGATGCAAAACATTTCTTCTACCATAAGAAATCACATTCCGGTAAGTAAGCAGAACCATCCAAACTCACGCGCTACACTTATTATCGCCACTATCCAGCTTTCTCGGAAAATCAAGCTTTCTTAAGTTTGACCGTGTTCATACAAGAAGTTGTCGGCATTTATGCCACCAAATTAGTATCATTAGATTCATGTGAAATATATTTTCAGAATATACTTATTTGGTTTCATAAATATGGGTATATATTTGTATAAACTCGGTCAAACTTTGAGATAGCACTTTCCAAGGAAGCTGGAAGTACACTCTCTGAGGCACCGAGGGAGTATTTGGCAAATGCTAACTCAGGCCAGGGGACTCGATGCAGAGGCCGGGGTTTTCCCCATTTCTAAAATAAAAAAACTCAGGCCAGGGTCAGGCACTCAGGCGGCGCAAGCACTTGCCACCAAGGAGCATGCATGCATGGCACAAATACATAATGGGATAACCCTGCCTTCCTCACAGCATTCAACTCACGATTCACGGAGCCCTCTTACCACGGACCCCCCGTAAATAAGATTGCCGAGAAATGGCATCGATGGATCTGAGAACGAGGCCTCACTTCACCCCAGCTCGATAGGGATTTTGAGGAAATACGAGGATTCGAAGAGTACCTGCTCACCGGCGAGGAGTCCGAAACGGGCCGCTCGCCTTCGCCGCCGGCGATTAGGGCCACTGACACCTCCTTTCCCTTCTCTTTAGCGGAGTCCCTGGGGAGGAGAATGAAGCCGGCGGGGCCAGTCTCAGGGTTCTGAGGTGGGGCCTTCGCGTCAGTGGTTGCAACCCGGCCAACCGTGTACAAGAACATATATATAGATTTAGGGTTGTTACTTTCAACAAAGTGGCTGTAGTTTAGTGGTGAGAATTCCACGTTGTGGCCGTGGAGACCTGGGCTCGAATCCCAGCAGCCACAAAATTAAATTTTTGCCTATCACTCACACTCGCGAGTAACTTCTACGGATAGCTGATGAAATTAAATCGTCAGCTAGGCTGATCCTTCAAGAAAATTGGTATGCCTGAAGCTGCACGGCGAATTCAGAAACAAGGAGAAATGTCCCCCGAAGGATTGTGGCTCTTATTTGAGATGGTCAGTGGATTGATTGTGGTAACCAGGTTTATATAGATAATAAAAAAAAACTTATCAACGGGCCACCAACTAAATGTTGTGCCCTCGTGACATTAAATCCCAGCAGCCACAAAATTAAATTTTTGCCTATCACTCACACTCGCGAGTAACTTCTACGGATAGCTGATGAAATTAAATCGTCAGCTAGGCTGATCCTTCAAGAAAATTGGTATGCCTGAAGCTGCACGGCGAATTCAGAAACAAGGAGAAATGTCCCCCGAAGGATTGTGGCTCTTATTTGAGATGGTCAGTGGATTGATTGTGGTAACCAGGTTTATATAGATAATAAAAAAAAACTTATCAACGGGCCACCAACTAAATGTTGTGCCCTCGTGACAGTGCTTCGTACCGCCATTTTTCTCTCCAAGTGACGTAAATGTTACATTCGTTCATCTGTGTTGTACATGCTGCAGAAGTGCAGACTTTATGCTACATTAGCTCGTGAATCAGCAACATAGCACTATTGTACAGAGGCTTACAACAAAACACAATACACTGACAAAAGCTTTCTCGAACTTTTGTTATCTACAAACCCATCCTCTTGGGCCTCAGATACGTCGAACCTTTCTTCAGGCCCGGCATAGAAACTTGCTGCTGCTGCTTGGCTCTCTTTTGTCGCTCCCTCTCCTTGTCCATGCGTGCTGCCTCGGCTTGCTCCTGCCTCAGCTTCTCCATCTCCTCTTCCATGGCACTCTTCTCCTCCTTCTGCCTCTTCTTGTGGTCAAGCAGGGAGGTGTCAGTGTCTTTCACGGAGAAAAACATAGGGCCCAGCTCCGCCAGCCATTGTGGGTCGACTGCACTGACACACTGCATGTACTCCTTGGTTGTCAGGACAAGCTCGTGGTAGACGACATAGTCAGGCGTGTAGCCGAGACCGTAAAGCGCGCTGCTGGGGTGCAGGTGAGCTGGCATCCCGTTCCGGCAGTTGACATACTCTCCGATGCCCTTCAATCTTGCTGAGTTATGGAAGTACGCCGAGCAGATGGCTTTCCTCACCACATCCCATTCCATATGGCATGATGTCAGTGGGATCTTCAGGGCTTTCAGTATGTCTAGCAATTGAGATCTCACTTCCCGAGCCTTACGGAGGCCCTTGACATGGAGGAAATGGTCATTGCACCAGTCTCCTCGATATTGGTTTGACTTCCATTGCAGGTATACATTCAGGAGCGTTAGGTGGTCAGACTCTGGGACAAAGAATTTTTCCCTTGCAGCATCGCTCTCCTCTGCTCGATCTTTTGGCCGGAAGAAAACTGAGGGCACTGAGAGCATGGATACAATGGTCAATACTTCATCAAGGCACTTCAACTGCTCCCCCATGAGAAGCATCTTTGCCAAAGTCGGGTCCAATGGGAACTCCACCATCTTCCAACCTATTTCTGTAAGGCCACCAACATTGTTCAAGGCGCCCAATACCCAGAGCTGGTACATGGAGTTGAGGATGTTCTCCTGTGGGGGTGGGTCCATAAAGTCAAAATCAAGCAAGTTTTCGACTTTGAGGGATTTCAGTAAGAGAACCACATTTCCCAGGTTTGTCCTCTGAATCTCTGGCACAGGGTTAGGGAGCATCTCATTCTGGTAAGCTGACTCTGTGAACAGCCTGTAGCAGGTGCCAGGACCAGTTCTTCCTGCACGTCCTGCACGCTGGTCTGCAGCTGCTCGACTACACGGAAAAACCTGAAGAGCATCCATGCCCATCCTTGGATTGTATACCTTCATTTTTCCGTACCCGGTATCAATGACATAGAAGATACCATCTACTGTGAGGGATGTCTCGGCAATATTGGTAGCAACAATGCATTTGCGAGTGCCCTCTTCTGCCTTCTGAAAGATCTTGGCCTGCAAGTCAGCAGGCAACTGCGAGTAGATTGGCAAGATGGAGAGCTTCGGTACAGTCTTGGTGGACGATGATATTAGCTGCTCCATGCGCTCAGCAAGAGCATAGCAGGTAGCCTCGATTTCTTCCTGCCCTGTCATAAATATCAGGATGTCGCCAGGGCCACTTGTTATGTGGATTGTCATGGCCTGCTTCACGGCTGCTTCCACATAATCTTCACATGGTGTTTTGCTGAACAAGATATTAACTGGAAATGTCCTGCCTGGAATGTTAAATACAGGTACACTGCAAACAAAGGAAATGATTATAGGTTTGCAGAGAAAATCAATGAATTCAAATCTTAACTACAGAAGAAAAAAGTAACAAGTTAAACTTACCCTCCAAAGAATTTAGAGAATTTGTCTGCATTTAGGGTTGCAGATGTAACAATTAGCTTAAAATCTCTTCGACGTGCAACAACCTTCTTCAATATACCAAACAAAACATCAGTATTGAGGATCTTTCGTGTGCTTCATCCATGACAATGACACTGCACAAAGAGGGGAGAAGTGTTACTACAGCAAGCAGTACTCTGAGACTGAGGTGTATAAATATCACAAGTTTTATCATTACTACGAGAGAATAGGGCAAGTTAACAGCATACCGATATTTGTCAAGGTCGGCATCTTTCAAAGTTTCACGGAGAAGCACTCCATCTGTCATATACTGCAAAACAAACGGAAGGGTGTGTCAGAAATTCCATGCTAAAAGACTGAAATTCAATCAAAACCAATTACTCCCTCCGATCCGAATAAAGAGACGCAGCCCGTATGTACCAGTTGTACTAGCCAGGCTATTTTCCTACGAACCTTTTAATGGATCGGAGGGAGTACTAAACTTCAGAATGTTAATCTAAAGAGTTCTGGGCATGTGGCCAGCTCTAATCAGAAATCATAAGGTTAACACAAAAAACGAGGTTTTACTAGCCTATGCGTAAGTTTATTTTGCCAAAAAAAAAACTTATGTGTAGTCTAGTGTTCCAAACCTTCCAATAATCAAGTTTTTTAAACACAACAAATAGATTTAGAACATGTTGACGCGAACTAAAGCACAAGGAGAATTTTACCTTTATTATAGTTTTAGAACAAGTGACATCCTCAAATCGAATAGCATATCCGACTTTATCACCAAGTTCAGTTTCCATTTCTTCACTAACCCGCTTGGCAACACTCATGGCAGCAACACGTCTCGGTTGAGTACAGCCAACAACACCAGTTGTGGTATATCCATCCTCATGCAGATACTGAGTAAGTTGAGTAGTTTTCCCTGAACCAGTTTCTCCAACAACAACAACAACTTGATTTTCACGCACAACCTGCTCCATTGCAGCAGCATAACACCGGTTATTCCACATTGATGCTAACATAATCATTTGAAAGAAACTAAATGCAACAAGATAAGTAAAAAATCCAGATAAAACGAAGGACATATCTGTCCCGAACTATTGCAATCTGAGTGAAACAGTGAGTATTTGTATAGTGGTCCTTTATCCATAAGCATAGGTGATATACTAGGTTTGAGTTATTGGCTCGTCCGACTCAAACACATATTCCAAATTTCCAACACTTTCGGATGTTGCCTAATTCGCAGATCACAGTATATCTAAGTAAATCTTATAGCTTTGAGATATAAGTGTCTTTTGGTAGAGGAAAGTAAGACGGAGATCATGACATAACTAAAACAGTCATTAAGTCCACAAAACCAAGTACCAACCTGTAGCAGGTCATCTCGGACAGTATATATGGGAAGATATTGCCTCTGTTGAGCAAGAGATTTAGATTTTGCAAAATCACTGACAGCTTCTGCTTTTTCCAAGTGTTGTGAAAACTTTGCTTCCTCCTTGAAATCAATCTCACCTTGATCACCAACAACTGCAGTATCTGCATCAACCTGATTTTGGAACAGAGAGTAAAACATATGGACGAGTGACAAAAACTTTAGAGAAATACAGAAAATGTGGCAATAGTTTACCTGTTCAGACGATTTCTCAACACCCAATATGTTTCCAAGACTAGATCCAGCAAGCTCCCAGAAACGTTGCCGTGACTTGTTCTGGCTCTGCTTTTCACGAATTTCCCGAACCAAAACAGAACCTTTTCGTGCAATGATAGCCATATCAGATGTTGGATCCTTCAGTGGCATTACAGGCTCTGCTTGCTTTGTATATACAACTCGCCCATCCAGGAATGGAGGTTTGGTATCTGCCAAAAATAAAGCCATCGACTTGTTAAAGTTCAACTGTGTGAATGTACTATAAACAGGTAGAAAACATTGTACAAGAGAAAACATTAACGGCATTACCCCAGGGCCAGGTCATGTACTATTTGCTTTAACCAGACTATGTATCAAAACAAAGGAAACATAACAGGCACATTTTCAAATTGACAGAAATGATGGAAACATGTGGCGGTTCGATGCTTGCTGTGATATAGAAGCTTTTGGGATTGAATGATCCTCTGATCACAAGTTCACATTGAACGCCTATATCTACTAGCCAATTAGCCAGCACATGCCAGCAAATGGAGATGGGAAAGAAGACAAATAGCTGCAAGGACTTGTTTAGTTTATTACAATTGTGCTAGTTTGTTTACGCTTCTAAAGTATTTAATATTTTCATCACTTCAAGGAAGGAACAATCCTTGAAACCCTAATGTACGAGAAATGGGGGTAGTTTCAGAAAGGTTTGTGTGATGTTTGTTTTAGTCGCGACTATGACACTACAAACAGAACATCGCCAAAAAGAATTTGTGACAGGGAAAGAGCATACCATGAACAAGAAGCATTACTTTACGCTCATCCTCATCGTCAAATTCTGTCTGCACCTCCGTCCCCTAACAGCTCCAGATCTCAACATTGTCTGTCCTCCCACTGAGCATTATCAGCAGTCATCTGTGATAATTTCTTGCTCTGAGAAAGAGTCATCAGACTACCATCTCGACGTGTCTGCAGCCAATAAAAAAAGGTTAACAAAACTAGACTATAACATATATTGATAAATCGAGAAAAAATGACAGACTACCACATTCGCTAAAAAGCAATTGAAATATATGCTATTCTTGCATTAGCATTCTAATTTTTGTTGTACGCCCATACATGTTTGATCATCCTGAAAGAAGTTATGTGAATTATTTAATCAGATTAATATGCACCAGGAACCAGCACTTAACAGAGAGACATACTACAATTTATCACCAAGGCAAACAAAAGCATATATCCAACACTTTGTCTTCCTACTTGAACCCTTACAATACACTTTGACATGTATGACTATAATAAAAGGTGGTTACAGGAAATCTGAAGCCACAATACATAACTCTTTACTAAACCAAATTCTTGGTAGAAGATGAAGTACCAGACCCTACATGCAGTCATTTACTATATACACTCACAATTTCGCAGTTATCTAGTTCTCTGTAGTTGCAATAATATGTGCTACTCCTACTGCTATGAATTAGAGCTGGTGAATGTTAGAATGGAGTACTTCGAAGTGTGAAAATGTAAAAAAAATTACCAATTTCTTTGGCAATTGTGCTTCCTTCTTTTTGTACGAACTATCATCTGCAGCATAATTATCACCATCAAACACGGTATTGTGTTCTTCACAATCATACCTGAAACAATTTTGAAGGTTAGACGAATGACTAATTAAACTTGGTTTTCTGTGACGATACTAGGGCATAAGGAATTTCTACAAGTATAAGTACCATGCACGGTCAGCATTATAATCCATCTCTTGCATCATTTCCTCCGTAAGCTCATAATTCCTATCAGCAGCTGAGGGACTTCTATCAGCTTCGGCGTCCTGTAATAACAGAGCAATGGTTATAGTCCATAATGACCATGGATTGAAAAAACAAGATCAGAACTTGGAAGGGCACATAAAGTGACCTGAGAAGAATTATGACTTACATTTGAAAAGGTAAGCTGGTGAGACCTTCCACTAGAACTTGAATAAGAAGACCCTTTTACAGAACCTGAAGCCCTCACAGGAGTAGGTGAGGGAGAAATATGATCCCAAGGGGATGCTGGGCATTTAGAAGAACATAGATAATATGAGTGTGAGTAAGTTAGTCAGGTCACTGGGATATGAAGTAATATACTTCCTTTCACGGAAACAAAGGGTAAATATCACAGAAGATCGAGCTGAACTTTCTTTACCTGTACGTGGTGTATTCCCGCCTAGCCAAGGAGACACCAATCGTGCATCAGGGGATGCAGCAGCCAGCATAGGAGATCGTGTTGGATGATGTCTCTGGGAGCCAGGGCGATCATCACGGTACTCCCGACGTGGTGTATCTTCCCATTCCCATCTGCCACTATCCCAATCAGATCTCGCTGCAATCACGACCACACTCTATCAGCTTGCATGTTAAGCCAGTCAAACCGAAACATGACAAAGAATACTATACCAACAAAGTACCAGGTGTTCTTGAGCTTCTCGAGCTATAGTCATCCCGACTTCTTTTGTTTGTGTAGTCAATGGATGTAGATCTGTCCCGTTCATTACGCCTACTATTTGATTCTCTGTCATCACGGTATCCTCGCCTTCCGCTGCTACTATAACCAATAGATGCAGATGTCTCGCGTTCACCACGTGTGTCACGGGATCCTCTGTCATCATGGGAATCGTATCTAGAGTTGTGGGTCTATAAGCAAAAAACAGAGAAATGTTGAATTGTTAGCTAGGTTAAGTAAGGTGAACATAAAGTAATAAAATTCTCGACACAGTGAAGTTTACAAGCAAGCAAGAGAATGCAGGATAGATGTTATTATCTGACCTGTTGCCGAGGGGATTCATCTCGATGTCTGGGTGTCAAGCCCCTTTCATTCTCATCAGTGATTGTAGATTCTGAAACAGAGTATAAAGCTTTAGTTGACTGACGAACACAACACTCATAATGAATCATCAGCAAACAGCCATAATAACACTAGAGGAGTGTATTATGGTCAACAGATCAACAGAAGAAGAGGTACCTCTTGATGGCGTTTTCTCGCTGGAATTTGTTCCTCGGTAGCGGCGAGACATGCCACCCCGGTCACCACCGGACAGGCTGCTTCCATCATTCTCCGTAGATCCTGGCTTCTCATCTTCATCCATGGAAGAAGCAGCCGCTACTACCTTCTGAGGAGGTGGCTTGAATGCGTTGTTACCATCCTTTTCACGCTTCCTATGAGCGAGAAGATCCAAACCTGTCAAAACACGGCTCACGATTAGCTCACTCTTAGCAAATCGCGGCGGATTAAACTAGCAAATAGCTCTAGAATATGTAAACAGGCATCATACCTAGGGCAGACTTCCCCGGCGGAGGCCGGTACATGACCCTATCCTTGCTCGGCAAGATGAGACCCTGCGCCGTGTCATCCTCCGGACCTAGGGTACTCGTCGTCGCGTCCAGGTCAAGTTTCCCTTCGGTACTCATCGTGACGAGGCGTCGTTGGAGCCAGGGAGGGGTGGGCTGCGTGGGGATGCTGGCGCAAGAGGGGGCTGGTGGTGGCGGCAGCGTCCCGGCGCAGCTGGGAGTGGCTCGCTGGTGGAAGAGCTCCGCGGCCGCCGGCGGAATAGAGCGGAAGAGGTTTTGGGTGAGCGGCTCGGTGTGGGGAGACCTTTTACCTTTGGGTTAGGAGAGGCGGTTCGAGACGGGGTCGGTTCGGCTCGGCTGGGGACTGAGGTAGAGGCAGGAGTCTCCGAGCTCGGCACCGGCCCTGCTACGACCGCTGCGCAATGCCGCCGCCGCCGCCGGCTAGCCCTGCTACGGCGACGGTCGGGCAGGTCCGGTGTCGACCGGGGGAGGGCGCGCCGCGTCTATCCGCTGGGGGCGTGCCGGCCTCGTCCGTGACCTAGAGCGGCGGAGTAGGCGCCGAGCCGGGGGAGTGGGATGGGGTGGGGGCGGCGAGCAGACGGCGTCGGGTGGTGCGCCGGCGGAGGAGATCAGGAAAAGAGAGGCGGGCTGCGGGATGGGGAAAATATGGAAAGAAGGACGGGGATGGGTTAGGGTTGTTTGTGCAAGAAAAACGGCAGGTGATTTTTTTTTTTTTTGAACAAGGGAACGACCCAAAAGGGCCGGAAAGCTGCATTAAAATTGGCAGGTACAAATTACATAGAGATCCCTAGGCATCTATTGCACAAAAGACCTAAATTCGAAAACAGGACCTCTAACTTTGCAAAAAGGACCCTAGGACTAAAAGTAAAAAAGCAATCAGGTCCTAGTCGTCCTCCTCTACCACTCGCCGGTGATCTCCAGGCAACGCGGCCAGCGCCGCCGAAATCGGAGACAACTTTGCTCGCTTGGGTCTCCACTCCGGCGAAGATCCACTGCCACCAGCCGCCAGAGCACCTCCGGGGACGAAACCACTTGGAGGCACAACAGCGTCGAGCACCTGCAGCATGTGAATCGAAGGGGCCTCCGATCTGGAGGTTGAAGAAAAGCCGCCTGAATCGGCCAAGGATCATGACGCCACCGTCCAGCGCCATGTGTTCCGCTCGAGAAGTTGTAGCTTCGATGCCAAGCAGCGCAAGAGCCCTGCTCGCATCCTTCCCCAGCAACCCAACTCGGAGGAGAAAGCTCATCCACGCCCACCTTCGTCGACCACCTCCTCGGTGACCTGAAGAAGAAGGGAGGAGACAGGACCCCATCCAACCTGGATCACCACAAAAAGCGAGTTTATTAACGGAGATCCCGACGCCGCCTTTACTCTCCGCCTCTGGCTCAGACCTCCTGAGCACCGCCAAGGAGACGACGGACATCAGTAGTCGCCGGATCTTTCTCGCACGGTCCGGCAACCCACTCCAGACGAGCACAAGGCCCAGACGCCATCTCGGCAAACCTAAACTATTACCTAGACTACTATGTACAGAGAGGCTCAACCTCCTAGACCATCTCGTCGCCGGCCAGCAGCGCTGCCAGAGGGAGAAGGCCAGGGGCGGCCGGAGGAAGAAGAGAGCGACTCTCAACGGGGGCAGCTAGGGGAGAGGATAGGTGATTTGTAAATACCGTAGCAAACAATGTTAAAACACAATTTAACCAGGACGATATTGCGATAAATGAATAGGTAGTCTTATTGCATATCTGGGGAGAGAACAATTACTAACTATATGAAAGATACTAACTATATGAAAGATGGGAAGTTTAGCGAGCTCTCAGCCCCCACGCACTGTTCACTGCTACAGTGTTGAACAGTGTCGTGGTGGGCCCCACATGTCAGCCAGACATCGCGCCGGTATTTCACGAAAACCGACAAGAAAGCCCACAAATTACACCGCAACCCACAGTTTTACGAAGAGAAGGACTTAGTTGTGTTTTTCCAGAAACTCAGGGACCTTTCTGGAAAAGCATCGACAAATCCCCCTTCCCCTTCTCTCTCCCGCGACGCCGGACTCGCCGTCGACGCCGCCGACGCGTGCCCGCCCGCTTCGGCCCTCCCCGTCCAGATCCACGCCCCGCCGACCTCCGCCGCCGCGCCATCTCCTCCTTCGCCAACTTTGAGTTGCCGTACCGCAGCGAGCATGCGGGAATCGGCGCCGCCGCGCTCGGTCGTCGTCACGCCGTTTCCTCCTCGCCGGCGACGTTTCGGTGGCCTAAAAGCGGCGGCACCGCCACCTACGGATAGCCCGCGCCCAGGCGCACCCGCCGCTGCCATCCGCGCGTGCCGAATCGCCGTGCCGCGACGCCGGCGGGCTGGCCTCCGCCGCGCCAGCTCCGGCCACCAGTGACGTCGCCCTGACGTCACGGTGGGCCTGGGCTGAGAACCGGGCTTCTTAGTGGGCTGGGCCGCTTGATGTCTACGTGTGCTTCTATTCTTGTAGACAGTGTTGGGCACTTTAGTTGCTCAGATGGATCTGGCCTAAAATAATGAAAGTTGTGTACATATCTCAGGAATATGCGTGATTTTTCTCAGAATTTTTTGAATTTTCTACAGGGAGATAAGCTCAAATCCGTGACAGCTAAAAATCTGTCACTGCGCAGAAATCCAAATCTTGCATCAACTTTCAATAAAAGACTTTACTTGGCACAACAATGCAATAAAATAAAGATACAAAGGAGTTGCTACAGAAGTAACAAACACCTTGACTCAAAACAAAAATAAAACAAAAATAACAGAAAATAAAAACAATGGGTTGTCTCCCATAAGCGCTTTTCTTTAACGCCTTTTAGCTAGGCATGATAATTTTCATGATGCCATCATATGTATAAGAGTTGAATATAAGAGAGCATCAAAAAGCAAATACCAAACACATTTAATTCTAACCCACTTCCTATGCAAAGGAATCTTGTAAGAAAATAAATCAATAAAGCATAAAGTGACTAGCATAGGAAGGCAAAACAAGTGCAACTTCAAAAATTTCAACATAAAGAGAGGAGACTTAATATTATTGTGATATATGAAGCCGTGTCTCCCTCTCTCATAAGAACTTTCAGTAGGTCTTAAAGTACCCAGCAAATAAAAGCAAATCAAGAGAAAGCTCAAAACTTTCATCATAAAGAGAGGTGGTTTAGTAACATAAAGATTTCTATAACCATACTTTCCTCTCTCAAAATAATTTTCAGCGGCATCATGAATAAACTCAACAATATAGCTATAACATAAAGCATTCTTATCATGATCCACATGCATAAAAGTATCATTACTCTCCACATAAGCATGAACATTATCATTAGTAATAGTGAAAGTAAAAGTATCACATCCATCATTGCAATCATCAAAAATTGGAGGCATAGAATAATCATAATGAATTTTATCCTCAATAGTAGATGGACTGAAAATATCATATTCATCATCGTAAACATCATATATAGGAGGCATATCATAATCAACATAAACTATATCCTCAATAGTAGGTGGACTGAAAATATCACAATGATTATAATCATCATATATTGGAGGCAAAGTATCATCAAAGCAAATTTCCTCCTTAAAGCTTGGGGGACTAAAAATATCATATTCATCAAAACCAGCTTCCCCAAGCTTAGAGCTTTGCATAGCATTAGCAATAATGGTGTTCAAAACATTTATAGTAATAACATTGCTACCATCATGCAAATAATTTTCCATAGGTTTTTTAATTTTCTCTTCAAAAGCATCATGTCCTAATTCAATATAAAGTTCATAAAGATCTCTAATTTTTTTGTTGTTTTCCATTAAGCCTAACTAGTGAAAATAAAAACAAGAGACAAAAAGATAAAATTGCAGAACCTAAAGGAGATACCTTCCAACGCTTACCTCCCCGGCAACGGCGCCAGAAAATAGCTTGATGTCTACATGTGCTTCTATTCTTGTAGACAGTGTTGGGCCTCCAAGAGCAGAGGTTTGTAGAACAGCAGCAAGTTTCCCTTAAGTGAATCACCCAAGGTTTATCGAACTCAGGGAGGTAGAGGTCAAAGATATTCCTCTCAAGCAACCCTGCAATTAAGATACAAGAAGTCTCTTGTGTCCCCAAAACACCCAATACACTTGTCAGATGTATAGGTGCACTAGTTCGGCGAAGAGATAGTGAAATACAAGTGATATGGATGATTACAAGTAGTAATTGCAATCTGGAATAAAAATGGCAGCAAGCAAACATGTAGCAGAACTTGTTATAAACGTTGTTTCAATGCTTAGAAACAAGGCCTAGGGATCATACTTTCACTAGTGGACACTCTCAACAATGATCTCATAACTGAATAAGTAAAAGCTACTCTTAAACACTCTCTTGTTGGATAACAAACACCATTCATTGTGTAGGGCTACAAAAGCACACCTCAAGCCGGAGTAAACAAGCTCCACAATGTCATAAAGGAGTCACACACGGTGCACACACTGTCATCTTTACACCGTGGAGAGTACCGGAGTTCATATTAAAGTAACCTCTAGAGTGCATAATAGATAAAGAGTAACATCTACATATTCAACTAGATTAGCACAACTGAACACAAGTAAATACTACTCGGGATTATTCTCCTTCTTGATGAAGCAAGAGTACTATGCGTAGGGCTGCAAAAGCACACCTCAAAGTCTGAGTAAACAAACACCACAATTCCCAAGAATAAGCCATGATAAATGTCTAAATTATTCATAGAGTCACACAAGTACCCACACTGTCACCTTGATACCGTGTTGTCACAATGACTCCAGAAACTAGACAAAATCACTTGAGTAGCATAAACATTATTAATGTATTCAGCGATACTAGCAATACACATGATCACATAAAGATCACACCATGGGAGAGAGAGATGAACCACATAGCTACCGGTAGAGCCCTCAGCCTCGGGGGAGAACTACTCCCTCCTCATCATGGGAGTCAGCAGCGGCGATGAAGATGGCGGTGATGTCGATGGAGATGACTCCGGGGGCAATTCCCCCCGAAACTTGTCGTCGATGGCGGCGGCGCTGCGGAACTCTTCTGGAAATATGACTTCGTGTTTTAGGGTTTTCAGGTCTGAGGCAATATATAGGCGAAGGGGCGATGTCGGTGGAGTCCCGAGGGGCCCACCTCACCTGGTGGCGCGGCCAGGGTCCCACCCGCGCGAGCAGGTGGTGTGGCCACCTCGGTGCCCTCCTTCGTCTCTCCTTCGGACTCCGTGACGGTGCTGGAAAAATAGGGACTTGGCCTTTTGTTTCGTGCAATTCCGAGAATATTCGCATAAGTACTTTTCTGGAACCAAAAACAGCAGAAAACAGGAACTGGCACTTCGGCATCTTGTTAATAGGTTAGTCCCGGAAAATGCATAAAAATGATATAAAGTGTATATAAAACATGTAGCAATTGGTATAAAATAAGCATGGAACATCAGAAATTATGGATACGTTGGAGACGTATCACCGCTCTCTGAGCGGCTGGCTGGGCTTTTTTTTTCCCTGTACTTTCTATTTTGTTTTCCTATTTTTCAAAGTTTTCAAATTACTCAAATACAACTACAAATTAATTCAGAGCAACTTAATTTTTTTTGTAAGCAACAAAATAACCATTCCAGATACTGTGGAACATTGTCCAAATTATTACAAATCTTGCAAATTTAAAATCCTACATAGACACTCATTTGACACATTTACATCAATTTACAATATATGGATCCCATAAATCTCCTTTCAAATCAAGTAAACTCTAAAAAAACAATTAATAATACTAGTAAATGAATTTAAATAGTCCAAACTACAACGGATGTGCTTAATATATAGACACAATCAAAATTGACTTCCTCTAATTTTATGCATTCAATTTCATTACATTTTCTGCAAATGGATGCCTATTTTTCAAAGTTTTCAAATTACTCAAATACAACTACAAATTAATTCAGAGCAACTTAAATTTTTTTGTAAGCAACAAAATAACCATTCCAGATACTGTGGAACATTGTCCAAATTATTGCAAATCTTGAAAATATAAAATCCTACATAGACACCCATTTGACACATTTACATCAATTTACAATATATGGATCCCATAAATCTCCTTTCAAATCAAGTAAACTCTATAAAAAAAATCAAAACAATTAATAATACCAGTAAATGAATTTAAACAATCCAAATTACAACGGATGCGCTTAATATATAGACACAATCAAAATTGACTTCCTCTAATTTTATGCATTCAATTTCATTACATTTCCTGCAAATGGATGTATCTCTACAAAATCCCATCTGGAAAAAAAATGAAAGAACACAACAAAATGCTCCGACAAAATAAATAGTGATTATTTACGTCAGAAAACAAACATGTTTCAGCATTTCAAATTGATGAATATTTGATGAAAACCCTAACGCACTTCCTCCTTATAACAATTTCTAAAGCATGAAAGTATTTCTATAAATACCCTCACAAAAATAAATGCTGATTATTTGTGTCGGACAATAAAAATTCAGATTTACATATTCCAAACTCTTTAATATCTTCGAAACCTACTCATTTTACAAACGTAAATTATTCTAATCTGAAAAACACCCCAACTTCAACAATTTCCAAAATCTAAAAAAATTTAGCCGCAAACTTCTTTCAATTTCAGTAATAAAAAAATACAACCAACAGAAAAATTTCTATAAATACCCATCGCCAAAATATAAAAAATATATGAAAATGCTAGGGGAAAAAAAGGTTACCTATTTTCCACAAAAGACAAATAAGTTCGAACAATTCAAATTGGCCTACATGTGCACAATTTTATGGGAGAAGCAATCATATTTCACCATTCCAACTCAAATTACAAATTTCAATATTTTTCATAATTTCATATGACTTCCAAGTCTCCTCATTTCGCAACCACCACAACTTGAAAATGTGGACATTTCCAAAAATTGTATTTCACCACATTTCCCCTGGTTTTTTTTCCCAAAAACTTTCGTAACTTTTGAAATACAACTTCAACAATTTTCAGATATGCACAACTTCAAAATGTGGACATTTTCAACATTTCAATTCCACCACATAAACGCATCATACAGATTTGAATATTCCAAAAACTTTGAATCCTTCCAAATCTAACAAATCCACCAACTTTTGCAATTGAAAAATTCTATAATCGTACAAATAATTAAAAACTTAAAATCTGCCCAGTTTCAACAATTTTTGAAATCTATTTGACCAAATTTTCCAGATTTGAACAATTCCTAGACGTCAACTTTTTTTTGAATCTCACAAACTTTTTAAAACTATACATTTTTTAAACGTTCAAGCATTCCAAGCCACTAAATATTTCGAAACTGTACAAAATACTTAAAAAATGCACACAAAAAAATGCTACCTACCTGAAAAACACCCCAACTTCGACAATTTCCAAAACCTAAACAATTTTTAGCTGCAAACTTCTTTCAATTTCAGTAATAAAAAAATACAACCAACAGAAAAAATTCTATAAATAACCATCGCCAAAATATAAAAAATATATGAAAATACTAGAGGAAAAAAAAGGTTACCTATTTTCCACAAAAGACAAATAAGTTCGAACAATTCAAATTGGCCTACATGTGCACAATTTTATGGGAGAAGCAATCATATTTCACCATTCCAACTCAAATTACAAATTTCAATATTTTCATAATGTCATATGACTTCCAAGTCTCCTCATTTCGCAACCACTACAACTTGAAAATGTGGACATTTCCAAAAATTGTATTTCACCACATTTCCCCTGGTTTTTTTTCCCCAAAAACTTTCGTAACTTTTGAAATACAGCTTCAACAATTTTCAGATATGCACAACTTCAAAATGTGGACATTTTCAACATTTCAATTCCACCACATAAACGCATCATACAGATTTGAATATTCCAAAAATTTGAATCCTTCCAAATCTAACAATTCCACCAACTTTTGCAATTGAAAAATTCTATAATCGTACAAATAATTAAAAACTTAAAATCTGCCCAGTTTCAACAATTTTTGAAATCTATTTGACCAAATTTTCCAGATTTGAACAATTCCTAGACGTCAACTTTTTTTTGAATCTCACAATTTTTTTAAAACTATACATTTTTTAAACGTTCAAGCATTCCAAGCCACTAAATATTTCAAAACTGTACAAAATACTTAAAAAATATCTACCTACCTATAACAAAATAAGAACATGTTTTCACACTCCAATTTGTCAAACATTTTGCTGAACAAACAATATACATATTGTACAAAAATAATAAACACCAAGGGCATGGCGTGACGCCACGCAAAATTTAACTAGTTTGTCCTGAAAGACAATAAGAACGATGTTTGGTTCGAGAATTTGTAATGTAACCTGATTAGGGTGGTAACAGATGACGTTAAAACATGTTAAGCTCCGTTATCTGTTTACCTAGTATCGGATTACAGCCCAGTTTAAATCTGATTCCTCCCACACCCCTCCGGAATCAGATCGCGTTACTGGTTCGGCTCGAACGAACCCTCCGCCCCTGATCCCCTCTGGCCTCCTCTGCCCCGATCTTCTTCAGAGCGCCGACCATGGTGACAACGGAGGAGCAGTCCCTGGAGGAGCAGCGGGAGGAGCAGTTGATACGTCTCCAACGTATCCATAATTTCTGCTGTTCCATGCTTATATTATACCATTTGCTACATGTTTTATATACACTTCGTATCACTTTTATGCATTTTCTGGGACTAACCTATTAACAAGATGCCACAGTGCCAGTTCCCTGTTTTCTGCTGTTTTTGGTTTCAGAAAGTTACTTCTGGAAATAGTCTCGGAATTGCACGAAACAAAAGGCCACGTCCCTATTTTTCCAGCACCATCACGGAGTCCGAAGGAGAGACGAAGATGTGCCAGGAGGTGGCCAAACCACACCTAGGCGCGGCTGGGCCCACAGCCGCGCTACCAGGTGGTTTGGGCCCCTCGGGGGTCCGCCGACATCGCCCCTTCGCCTATTTATTCCCCGAGACGCGAAAACCCTAAAACAACCGAGCCTTTCATCCAGAACATATTCGCTGCCGCCGCCGTCGTCAACCCTAACTCGGGGGGTTCCTGAAGCTCTTCCCGGCACCCTGCCGGAGAGGGGAATCATCACCGGAGGGCTCTACATCGCCATGCCCGCCTCCGGAGTGATGCGTGAGTAGTTCATCCTTGGACTATGGGTCCATAGCAGTAGCTAGATGGTTGTCTTCTCCACTTGTGCCATCATGTTTAGATCTTGTGAGCTGCCTATCATGATCAAGATCATCTTATTGTAATGCTACATGTTGTGTTTGCTGGGATCTGACTTATATTGATACCTATGTGGAGCTGAATATTATATTATCATGTCTATGTCATTTGTGATCTTGCATGCTATCCGTTACTTGTTGAAGCCTTGGCCACGTGAATACTTGTAACTCCAAGAGGGGGTATTTATGCATGATAGTTGGGTTCAACCTCTATTTAACCTGGGATAGTGACAGCAAGTTCTAAGGTTGTAGATGTGTTGTTGCCACTAGGGATAAAACAACAATGCTTTATTCAAGGATGAATGTATTGTTTACATTACGCACATTACTTAATGCAATTGTCTGTTGCTTGCAACTTAATACTAGAAGGGGTACGGATGTTAACCGGAAAGTGGACTATTTAGACATAGATGCATGCTGGATAGCGGTCTATGTACTTTGTCGTAATGCCCAAATGAATCTCATAGTAGACACCACAGCTCATACATGCATGTTATATGCACTTATCAATTGCCCAGCTGTAATTTGTTTACCCAGCATGTTAGTTATCTTATTGGAGAGACACCACTAGTGAACTGTGGACCCCGGTCCATTCTTTTACATCTGAAATACAATCTACTGCAATCATTGTTCTCTACTGTTTTATGCAAACAAACATCATTTTCCATTCGATACGTTTAACCCTTTGTTTTCAGCAAGCCGGTGAGATTGACAACCTCACTGTTAAGTTGGGGCAAAGTAGTTTGATTGTGCTGTGCAGGTTCCACGTTGGCACCGGAATCCCTGGTGTTGCGCCGCACTACACTCCTCCACCAACACCTTCGAAGCAAACCTCGTTTTCCTACTGGTCCGATTAAACCTTGGTTTCATACTGAGGGAAAACTTACTGCTGCACTCATCATACCTTCCTCTTGGGGTTCCCAACTGACGTGTGACGTACAAGCAATTGTTTCTGGCACTATTAACCTAGAGCCACCAGCAGTGCCCGGAGGAGCAGCGAGAGGAGCGGTCCCCGGAAGAGCGTCGGTGGCCGCCGATCCCCTTTTGACCGGTGTTGGTGGCCCGCGATCTCGCCGCGGAAAGGAGCTATGGGCTGTCGCGGAAGATCATCATGGCGCTAGTGCATGAGACAGTGGGCCGCCGATCTCTTCGGTGCTTGAGGGTGGCGGTTCTTCTTCAGATCGCACATGATCTCGTTCTTCCCTCGTTTTTCTGGCCAAACACCACTTTCTCTATCGTGATTGCACGCATTCTTCCCAAACTAGGTTGAGATTCTAGATGTAGTCCTCTTTGAATTCTGAATATTGAGATTTCTTCTTGATGCTTGTACGGTCTTGAAAATTCTATTTTTTCTAATTTAAATGGATACCGATACATCTGTTGAACCAAATAGGTTTCTGTTTTAACCATTCCGTTAAGCAGTACCGGTGTAATCTGATTACATTTGCGTTTACGTTACCTTTTCTGAACCAAACACGTCCTAAGTCTAAAACAGTATATGCACACTCAGAATGTAGATAGAAAGTTGAGACAATAACAAAAGTAAGAGCAGCAACATATCGCATGCATTGTAGCGGAAAATGCACCGAGAGAATATTCATACATAACATATACTACATAGTACTCCCTCTGGTTCAGTTTACAGGGCATACGCGTACCCCTAATGTCACAACAGTGGAACATGGGGTTCCCCTTATGCTGTCAAAGTGGGTACACCACCTGTGGGCCCACCAGGAAGATGGACAAGGCCAAGACTCAAGACTGGTAGGTGGGCCCGCTCACCTACCCCGCGGGAACCCAGCAAGCTCGACATCGACACCAGGCGGCTAAGGACTCAGGACCCGGAGACATTCCGGGGTCACCCGCAACCCGGAGACCAGGGCCAGGACCCGATCGAGAGACCGAGTGCCCGGCAGGAGGCCAGGCTCTCTCAGGTGTCGCTTCATACATCGCAAGGGATAAGCACACCAGCACGTGCTGGAAACTCCAAGAAGACTTGGGGGCCAAGATGAAGGAGGCGCCCAGTGACGTCGTCAGGGAACATGGCCAGCGGGGCTGTCAGGCACTGTTCGCCCCGCTTTCCATAAAGGTGGACGTCCTCACCTAACCGGAGGAAGATACTAGGACGAGAGGAGGCCACATCGCCCCCTAAAGACCACCGAGGGGTTTCCCTCCTAACCACTCCCCCCATGACCCTCGTGTGACCCCTATGGCATCCCCTTGGCCTATAAAAGAAGGACCAAGGCCACCGAGGCAGAAGGACCAAGTTCGGAGCAAGGCAAGACTAGACTAGGGTTAGAAGGGCAGAGAGAGAGGTGATCTCCTCTGGGTCAGGATCTGCTCGTCGTCTACCTCCAGCCAAACTACCTTCCGGGTAGCTACCCACGAGACACCTTGTAAACCACACCATGATGAACACCTCAATCCAGACATGCAGTAGTAGTGATGTTAGCCTCCGGGCGGCCTGAACCTGGGTAACTCCTTGTGTCTCTGTGTTGCTCGTCTAGTTCGTCGGAGCGGAGAGCTCTGATATGTCTCAAACGTATCTATAATTTTTGATGTTCCATGCCTGTTTTATATCAAATGCCACATGTGTTTATTATATTTTTATATCATTTTGGCACCTTTTATTGGACTAACCTATTAACCCAGTGCCCAGTGCTAGTTTCTGTTTATTATGTCTGTGCATTGCAGAAAAGGTCCAAAATCCAAAGTGCTCATAAAATTCCCAAAAAATTACAGAAATTCTTTTTCGCCAGAAAACCCCGGGAGCCAGAAGGACAAGTCCGGGGGAGGCCCACAGGCCACAGCCACCAGGTGACCCCTGGCCACGGTCCAGGCTGGACCGCGCCTGGGTCCCACCTGGGCGCCTCCTCCACCGCCTCGTGTCGCTTCTTCGCCTATAAAGTCCCTCCTGGCATAAAAACGACGACCCCGAAGAATTTCTCCAGAAACGCATCCGAGCTCCGCCGCCACCAAAAACCCTAATTCGGGGGACAGAAGTTCCTGTTTCGGCACCCTGCCGGGACGGGGAATTGCCCCCGGAGTCATCTTCATCGCCGTTGCTGCCTCCCACGATGAGGAGGGAGTTGTTATTCATCGGGGGCTGAGGGCTCTTGCTGTAGCTATGTGGTTTATTTCTCTCTCCCATGGTGTGATCTTTATGTGATCATGAGCATTGTTAGTATAGCTGAATTCATATGTATATGTAGCTACTCAATTGGTTTATCTAGTATAATTTCTGGAGTCATTGTTGACAACACAAAGCCTTGGTGACAGTGTGGGTGGCGTGTGTGACTTTTTGGATAATAGATTAGAGAGATATTTACCATGGATTATTCTTTGTGGAATTGTGGTGTTTGATTACTCAGACTTTGAGGTGTGTTTTTGTATCCCTACGCATAGTACTCTTGTTTCTTATCAAGAAGAAGAATAGTTCCGAGTAGCACTTGCTTGCGTTCAGTTGTGCTAACGTGTTGAGAGAGAGCACTAGTGAAAGTATGATCAGTAGGCCTTGTTTCCAATCATCAGAACATCTTTTTTAGTCACTTTTGTTACATGTTTGCTTGCTGCCATTTTTATTACAGATTACAATTACCACTTGTTACCATCTATATCACTTGCATTTTACTATCTCTTCGCCGAACTAGTGCACATATACATCTGACAAGTGTATTGGGTGTGTTGGGGACACAAGACACTTCTTGTATTTTAATTGCAGGGTTGCTTGAGAGGGATATCTTTGACCTCTACCTCCCTGAGTTCGATAAACCTTGGGTTACTCACTTAAGGGAAATTTGCTGCTGTCCTACAAACCTCTGGACTTGGAGGCCCAACACTGTCTACAAGAATAGAAGCGTGTAGTAGACATCAAGCTCCATCTCCATCGCCCGGAAGAGACGATTCTCAGCCTCCTTCGCGCCTTGTGCCGAAACTAAAAAGGGAGTATCCTTTACTTTCGATGTTCGTCCGTCGAGACACGACACCTAGGTCATCAATTTGACCAACATAATACAAAGTATATATTATAAAAAATATATCATTACAAACTTCAAATGTTATATTTTAAGTGATATAATTTTTGTGTTATATAATTTATATTAAATAGTTAAGATTAGCGACCTAAGTATATGCACTGGACTTGTAAACTAAAACGGAGGGAGTAAATGCTAATGTAGCATATGCTAGTGTAGTACGACCATAACTTAAGTGCAATGGGTTGGAAAGTAAATCGGAAAACTAATTAGTGAGACTACGGACGCCCACACATAAATATCGTTGTGATCGAAACATAAACATGAGGGACAAACCATCTTCAATGACACTATAGAGTAGACATACGGTTGACGGTTCAGTACGAGATGGAGCTAATGAGCATATTTTGCCAAGATAGGTCACTATGCATCCCATTTTAATAGTTCTAACAACTATGTTCCTTGTCATTCAATTCTTTCTCAAGCAATAGATAAATCTTGACTTGCAGATGACAATGCAAAAAAAAATAGTATCTTAATGTTCTGAACAATTAGATAGAAATGTGGAAGTTTAGTGGGTTCTAAATCCTCATTAAGACAAACCTTTATATTCTCAATCATCCTCTTATAGTCCTTAACACATGTGCCAAATGCTCCGATATTTTTCTATTTGAAAGGAAGAACAAATATCAGAATAATAAGAATGCTTCTAGTTTGAGGCATTACCTATAGTTGTAGCATGATGAATCTTGCATATCCATATTAGGTGTCGTCCTTGTACTCACAATTGTGAGTGCGAGTTCACTCATAGTTTAGGCATGTAAATTCTGATATCTGAATAGTTTATCTATCTGCTTGACAGAGTTGGAAGTTTTTCTCCATAGTTTGAAGTACACTTGTTCTACGGATAAGTATGAGGATTTAATAACAAACAATGTCAAACAAGAGTTTTAAATCGTACATTATTTACTAGTAGTTGAATGCTCCTGTGTTGCCACAGGTCACCCAAACTTTATTGTTGTTGTGTGCAAACATAATTAACATGAAGATTCATATGTGTAGAGTAATATAGCCACATAATATTTCCAGAATAATAAGGTTCTACTTTGATTAAAATGTGATCCAATAAAAAGTTGAAATTTGACATCTTATGCTTAGAGCAATAACCCAACAATTATCCCTTGTAGTTTAGTGCAACAAAATAAAGTACTCCCTCCAGTTTATAATGAGTGTCTAATTTTGTACTAAATCAACCACACTTATTATGAGTCGGAGGGAGTACACAAACTTGATAAATTGTTGAGTTTGCTTTGTAAATGAGCTGGCTGATCACACTAGTTCTCATATGTTTCTCACTTTAACTTATCTGTGACTACAATAATTATTCTTTCTTGTTGTGTATTTTATTCTACATCTTCACCATCCCACGTGATGGGACATATATTTTTCCTTGTTCTCCCCTATCCTCCTTTCCATCGGCATGCGCCCTTCCTCTTCGCCATGTATTTTTTCCACCACCACCACCACAAACGAACTCTTCCTCCTCTACAACCCTCCTCGCCTTTACGGCACCGATGTGTCACAATTTCACGGTATCCCCACCCACACGGGTCACAACCGCTACACATACCGCTCTGCTTTCACTTTGTCGTATTCTATAGCTAGAAAAAAATCTAGCCTAATGAGGTTTACCTTTTAATTGATTACAACATTTATTCGAAGAGAGACATTCAAGTCCCAAGCAGTGCCTACTTTGATTGCTTCTTTGCAAAAGATGTTCTACATGGATATTGTGTATTTTGATTACTTTTCTTCAAGGAGTAACTACATGAAATGTACCTTGAAAATATGTCTTGGTTAGGTAGCTCTAGCGAAGCATTCAATATCGAGGAACAAGTTGTCCACATTGACTTTCAAGAAATCGGGTGGGTTAATCCATCTTTTGCACATAAATATAGAGATGATTGACTCGTAGAAATAAGATCCATTTAGTTTCAACCACCACATCCACATATTAATAGATGTTATCTTTCAAACTCGTAATTTTAGAGACCAAGTCATGTGCACATGTGCAACTAAGAAGATTATAGCGTACGACCTCAGAGCTTCAGCACCGGTTGACACCAGTTTACTTCTTAATTTCAATATATGACAAGAAACAATGGCCACCGTGTTGGTCGAGTTTAAAGCACATCAGGCATTTGGGGCCCAATTTCTTTTTAAAACGGGGAAGGAAGCCTGAGACTCTGCATCGGAACGATGTACACACCTATTTTATGTTGGATTTTATTGGGGTTGGCCCATTTAATTAGTTAGCCTAACAAAATATGAAATCTCAACGGCCCATTTAGTTTGGTGCATGTTGTGTACATGAAGTGGGAATGTGACTATGTTTAGTCCCACATTGTTAGTTGAGAGACAGTTGGAACAACATATAAGGGAAGCTTTTCTACTCTCACTAAGTGACTGAGCATAGAAAGAGTTCCCATACACTCCTCCTCCACCGCTCACCTCGCGACGCCATGCCTAGCATGTCGCGTTTCGTGAATCGAGTTAGAACTCGTTTTCGGTGAAAAGATGAATTTGTGCATGGTGCACCAACTTTGTACAGTGTCAACAGGCATGCACATACTTGACACGTGCATTGCTTTTTCCATCGTGTGGCGCTTGTGTTTTCTGCCTCTCCGGGCTATAGGGAACACCCCGGACGGATCTAGAAAATACCGAATACCACTTTCTTCCTGTCTCAATTGCGTAGTTTTTAGTGTGCTGCTTCCATACTTCCCATCCCAGCGACCGCGTACATGCCCGTTCGGGAGATCAGGCATCCGAAACCCTCCCTTGAGATCCTGCATCGGGAGTGGGCTGATAAGGTTTTCAGCGAGCGTCTCGGCACGATTGCTCGCCTCCGTTCGACTACATCTGCGCCGACCGTTCGTCTACATCACCATCACCACCATGATCAATGACAACAAAGTTGTGGTGGGTACCTTCCCGGTCAACACGTATGTGATACTTCTCTCCTTGTTTGCACTAGTACTAGGCAACTTGGCGCGGCGACACGCCGCACCCTTCCTGTTAACAGTTAATTGAATTGAATACTGCACAACCACAACAACGAATTGTTTGAACCAAATAGCCGAAACTGTAAATGAATACTGAGCAAATTTGCATGACCATAAACTGAAAATACTTTCTACAAAGGGCGCCGGAGAGGGATTCAGAGCTGCATTTGTTCCAATCAATATCAAACAGTATGGAAGGTCAAATGAGTTTAGGGGAGAAAAACAAACTAACAGCCTGAAGAGTACCATTACACAATCAATCATTTGTTTTGAATTAAAATCCAACCAGTATGCTCTTATATTTAAGCAACACATAGAAAATTTTGGTATGATAGTAACAATACATGCCTAACTGAAGCTCAACACATCACTAAAAGGTGTAGTCAAATAAGCCAATGATGAAGTAGCATAGTCGATAAGAATTATATAGCCACATGATTTGGCAGCGGAATCAGAGTTGTGTAAGACTAATCATGCTTACTGCTTAGTAGAACCTAATTCAAAGGTAATTCTTTATCAAAAATAAATTCAGGAGTAATTCGTGAAACATGACAGGGGTAGGTTTCTGCCATGGATGTAGAAAAGGCAAACAAAAAGAGCAATTAGTCGAACACCAAGATACTCCATGCGATATATGAGCCCACCATTCACTTTCATCCATGCATCATTCAGCGATATAAGCTCTCTAATATCTAGAGAAGTACCAAACACGGTGAGAAAAGAGTGCCTATGTAAATATAAAATACTCACTACAACTATTAGTTACACATATACCAAGCCAAGTTGTGGACCATTCATTTCAGGAACCATTAATTCAAAAAATATTGTTTCATCGGAAAATGTAGTGTAGAAGTTATCCCAAAGTTTGTGTCTATATGTAATGAAGCATTAATTGATGATTTAAGGGGAAAATGGCAGCTTGCAATCCTAAATAAGTAGATAATAGATGAAAGAAGTCAAAATACAGAGTACGATAGCATGACCTTAAATAGGCAAAACATATTAGTAGGCATAAGAACAGAAAACGATATTGTGTGGTCAGGACAGTTGCTCAATTCTTTCTCTACTCCGCGTCGACATCAGATACCTGCAAGGGCAAGAACCAGACAATAAATTATAAAAATAATACATGCAGAAAATAAAAGTCAACCAAATATACACAAATGGCAAAGCCGGCATGGAACAGTTACACAATCTAACTTCTCTTGACAACAGATTACACATCATACAATGCTATGCTGAGAAGAATCTGACGAAGGAGGAGGAAGATGTCTGGCTGTTGCCGCCGGAGGTAGATTTTCTGAATTAGGATTGCTTGAAGTTTTATTCTACTGCTTAGGTAAACCAACATAATTCCTAGATATGGTTCTAGCACGACGTCCATACACAGACCCAAAAGCATCAGAACATGAGCTCTAGACCAATATGCTCTGAACCTTTACCAAAGAAGTCTACTCTGCCCAATCTTGAACGAAAACATGGAATAGAAGTCTAACCTTGTAACCAAACAACAGGAAATGTGTGCGACATGATCAAGATTCTGAGCTGGTATTATTTTAGCTACTACACATGCGTGTGACTATAAGACCACAACCAACAGCAGACAACTGTTTTTAAGAGGCACATCTCAGGTTATTCTGAATTTTCGAAGCTGACTCCAAACTTCCTAGCAGATGATTACATATTCCTTACTAAAATATATGTACCACTTAGAACTATAGTTGTAATTCCTGAAACACAGACAGTAGATGTAAGCCATCATTTAGAAAGAAAAAATCATGTTGATTGCTTATGCTAGAGTACAAAATATCTGCGTGTAATCCTCTTGTAAATAAGAACTCATTTATATATATGGATCAGGTCGTAGTGACGATTATCTGTTACTGACAATTTCAAGCCGGCCATGCACAGCACGAAAGGCATATCCCCAACCAAATGAATTCATGGAAAGTATGGTAGCACTGAACTTGTATCTTGTGTCAATGTAAACAAAAACCTTCAGCTACCGACAGAAGAAAGAGGGCAGCTTCACAAGCAAAACGCTGTAACACATGAAGTACCACTCTCTAATTGACTACAGATAAATTAAAAAAATCCACTCAGAACGTGCTTTGAGCCCAATCATTCACTCCCAACGTTAAACTGTGGACGCACAGACACTGAATCTTTGGCACGATGAGCTGTAAGCCTGTAACTGAATTTCAAACTACACGATCACAATCTTGAATGACAATCACTGCAGTTGTAAAACACCAATTGAGCAATTCAATGCCGGAGAGAGGCGTTACCTTCTTGGCGATGAATTCGGGAGCAGTGACGGCCTGGCATGTGACGGTGCGGTGCTTTCCGAGCATGGGCGGCGAGTTCTTCAGATCGGTGACCTGCACGGAGCCATACTTTATTTGTTTGCCATATCTTCGCTAGCTGTTTATGGAATAATTATAGCAGGTTGGTCTAGTAAGACGGGGGGCGGCCGTTCGGTCGCCTATGATATACGGACCCATGCTTGATTATTTCAAGCACAGGCCATGACAAAATCATCAGTCTGAAGAGCCATACTATTATCCGACAGTGATATTGCCGTGCAAAAAAATAGTGTAGCATTGCGCACGAATGTAATGACCGATACATATAGTCTGACATAGTAGTTATTATACATTCGATGCATCAGGACAGAAACAAAAGCAACTATGGCTCATCTAAATACTGTCCAAATTGGTAGTCTTCTTAGTATATTCAATCATACAATAGCACTCTGTAAATACCAAACTACATAACCTAAGATAAAAGGCTCAAAGTACAGAACATGTCATTCCAGTGCATGAAAGAGGATTCCAAGGCCACACTCAGAAAGTCCAAAGCAGAAGTACAGATACATCAAATCATTAAGCATTGAGCATCATCATGCAGGTCATATTTGTGTAAGCACAGAACAACCAAAGATTTATGGTGCAGGGCCCAAAAGAAGAAGAGATCTGATATGAAAGCGGATGAGACAGGTGATAATTTCTTACCTCTGATAGTAGACAGACCAGCAAGCAGACACATCCACATAGCCGTAGAAAGGTGCAAAAGAAAATGCTGGGAAATAAGGGGAGAAGAACCAGATAATAATAACCCTTGTAATGCAAGAGGGGTTCCTGTTGTAGAAGTTACCAATGAACAATGGACCACCTACAGAAAGAATACGGCAAGGTTGCAGAGATAGGAAGAAATGTAACATGGTAGAAAAATATCATGTGTGCATCAATAAAGCAGGCAACTAATATTGTTTATGCACCCCAATTACTCTGCTTAATTGGATTACCAGCCAAATAAAAAAAATCAAGTTTCTGATTAAAGCCAAACATCACGTATCCACCTAGACGTCACGGTATAACTATTATCTTTCAAGAATGTTGTATCACCCCAACCTGGATACGTCTAAACGAACAACAATGATACGTCTAGACGACAGCCAGCCACATGGTCAGAGAAATCAACCATGGAGATCGTGATTTTGGGTAGAGTGAAGAAGTATTGCTGAAGCATTGACACACAAAGAGCTCCACATAATCCTGCATGACAACCAACCAAACCGACCAAACGAAGTACTTGAAAAAACAATCTTCTTCTAATGCACAATGATGCACCAAAAAGGTGACTGCAACAGAGCAACATTTCCTTACTGAGATGATAAGCACTTCAAATTTTTTTTATCTTAGTTGAAGCATCATGCACTTAATTGTATTTCTACCATTGCATCTATTTTTCTACTGCATCTATTCATTTATTTTCCTTTTGGAACGCTTAATGTATAGAGGTGTGCAAACATTCCAGCATCTTCATTAGCAACATTCAGGCATCAAAGGAGTTAAATGAATCCCCATAAGCATAACACCAAACAGGTGGAGGGCTCAAGCTTTGGAGTAGCGCACGAACTAAACTTGATGGATTTGTGACATGAAGGAATCAATAGAGATATTTAGCTAAGGTGAGGAAAAGTACACAAACGCAGGGGGGTCGACTTGCTGCCATTCACTACTTGATTTAATGGCTTGCTGGCTTCGAGTAGGGCCATGCCTTCGTGATCGAGGTCGTCGGGGCAGGTACACCATCTGCTGTGACACCGAACCAAGGGAGGGGAAGGGGGCCATGCCTCCATGCTGGAGGTCGTCGGGGGCAGAGACAACATCTTCTGTGATGCAGAACCGAGGAAAGGGAAGGAGGTCGGGCGTACCTTGCGAGCTGATGGAGATGACGGATTGCTGATCGTTGTTGTCTGGTCCAGGAAGCCCCCTCTGCTTGTAGCCCCTATCCTCCCCGTATGAGGTCGCCTCGTCGTCCTCCGGGAAGGATCCGGCCCCCCGGCGTCGTATCTCCACGTGGCCGCCGCCAATCACGCATCCTCCCCCTGCGCCGCCGCCGGGGTCGCTAAACTCGCCTCTGCCCTTGGAACGCATCCGCGGCGAGGAGGTCGATTCCCCACGATACTTCGAGCTCGGCCGCCGTGGGGACCTCGCCGGCCGGAGATGGAGGAGGCGAGGTGCAGAAGGGGCGAAGAGGGCGTCGCGGGGAAGCGGATGGGCGGCGCGGCGTGCCATATGGCCGCCGGCGGCGAGCAAGTCAACGGCGCCGAGCGCTGCGGCGTCGATTCCACCGTGGTTCGGGAGCTCCGGCACGCGAGACTGGGCGAGCACAGAGAGGAAGCGGCGGCGGAAGCTGCTGTGACGTTCGATCTGGACGGGGAGGACCGGAGCGACGACATCGAGCGCGGCGGCCGACGGCGACGTCGCGGCCGTGCGAGAGAGGAGAGAAGAAGATAGCTCTGCGGACGTTTTTGCTCGGAAGCCCCTGGCGTTTCTATAAATTACAAAGTAGTCCTTTGCGGGCGGTTTTTTGTAAAATGACGGGCTGGAGCGCGACGTGGCAGCGCGCGATTGGTAGAAATCCAACCGCTACAGTGTTGCTGTAGCTCGCACGAATTTTAAAGCAATCCAGACCGTTGGTCACGTCGATCGGACGGTCACGGTAAAAAAGGCGACGTGGACGCTGGAATCGGACGCGGTTTGCACCAACTTTTATATATAGGGGAATTTGGTCCATATATAGATGTGCTAGGTATGTCTAGTTTCTCGCATGTGGTTATGTCTACTATTGCGATGTTGATTTCGGTCATTATCTCATACAGAAATTGCTTAATATTCCAACATTTATTGCAAAGTTTAGAAAGGTACAAAATAAACACCCCCAGGCTACATGCCTCTCAACAGTATCTCCAGCAGACTACCATTAACTCTATGATAAAAGACAAAACAAAGAGAAACTACACGGTTTCTAGGCAAATCTTCGAAAAGGAAAAACTACATGTGCGCCGATAATGACGAGTCCAACCAAAGGACGATCTCGGGATTTTCCTCTGCAAAAAACGAGTTTGGAGCCACCACTTTCGGCAAGGAATCGACGCAAGCGCGTGTCAATATTGCCAAAAATATTTCCACCGAAGTGTGTAAACTCGATGCTGATGCTTCTACCATCATCACATGTCTGGCCGACGACTCTCGCTAGCTGATGCCGTTGGAGCATGATGACGTCCCATACCACCGCGCCTCCAGCCGTTGGCGTCCCACCTTTGAGGAACAACAGACATGACTTGACACCAACGTCATGCGTAGCACATGCCAGGATCATGTATAAAATATCCGGATGTACACTGATTTTTTTATGTGGAATTATATATTTTTAAATGCGGTATTTGGGTTGTGGGTGTATTTAGCCAAAGCATTTTAAAGTACTACTAGGGAACTTGGCGCGGCGACACGCCGCGCCCGTGTCGTTATTAATTGTATCAGGTAGTCTAGACTACATGTATATGTGTAAACAAACATCGATGATGCCACAACAATAAAAATCTTAGAGATAGCATGTAGTCCTGTAGCAAATATATGAAGTACTATTAGCAGAAAAGAAGATCATATTTACTGAAAGTAAATTTAGATAGATAGTAACATTCAGAAAGGAAACCAAAATCAACAGTAGATGTAGATACAAAATGAAGCACATCATGGACGGATAAGCGCATACATATACAACCATTAGAACTACATTACTGGGCCGTCTATGTGGAGAGCATAATTTACAACATGTTCAGTACAGGCAGAAGCAAGAACAGAATGCACATCGACTCTTTTAATCCTCTCCTGGAGGTAACTCTAGATATAGCGACATAAAGTTGTCCGCAAGAAAACACATGCTTGTTCTAGAGGCCGGGATTCCCCTTTTCTAAAAAAAAAAAAAAAACACAGGATTTGGCAAATAGACACCAACTCTATGACATAGATAACCTATTTCAAGTAAAAAAGACAGGCATTGAAACAATATAATCAGCTAAGAGTGAGTAGTATAAGACAT
Organism: Poa pratensis; assembly: GCA_947311845.1. Lineage (NCBI taxonomy): Eukaryota > Viridiplantae > Streptophyta > Magnoliopsida > Poales > Poaceae > Poa > Poa pratensis. The sequence continues at coordinate 38,315,941 of CAMZMU010000093.1, read as the reverse complement.
GTATGGTTTTTCCACAAAATAGACTCAGGTTGCTGAGCAAATATAAGCAAGAAGAAATAGCCAACCAAATGAAGATGACAAATAATTTAATTAAGGAAAAACTGGACAGCAATATTTAAAAAAGCATGGCCCTAGTATTCTATGACCTACATTGCAACAAACATATTCTAAAATGATCCTTGCTGCACTTGCTCAATCCAGACAGCTGAGAGATAACCAAATTTACCACCAAAACAACTTAATCCTAAAACACTAATATTGTTACAACTAAGCCATGTTTTTCTACGTTTGACGCTTTTCACATAAATAAAATTCAACAAACAGCTATACTGCATGCGTGAAAGGTTGAACTGAATTGTTGGCTGGGAGTGACACGTTAACAAATTTTTAGGAAAGTTTGACCAAATAAGCTAGTGTACAGTTTATAGCAAATGATGTCTGATGTGGAGTGCCAAACGTAGCACACCGCTTGTCGTACACCCATCTGTATGCTAGGTTTTGCAGCAGTTGATCAAACAATTTGTCGATAACAAAAAGAAAAATGTGTGGCATAAACAGTTTGGTTCAACTTTCTACCAACGTGGGGGTACCAACGAAACAGCCCCTAGATTTTGCATACAATCTCCAGAAAGTGGAAGACTGACGTTAGCAGGTTGTAAGCCTTCTTTTCGAAGCCGACGATGTCGACGAATAGACATGCGTGCACGCTGATTGGCAGTAATTCTTTCTGTAGGAACATAGGGAGTAGCCATAACTGTGAATATAAGAAAAAAAAAGGAGCATAAGCTAGTGAAGAAGAAAACCAAAAAGAAGAATTTCAGCACATGCGACAAACATAATTAAAATGCAATCATACCTGGAGCTGGATCAGTAGATAGTGCATCAGAGGAATCACTCAGCCCATACAGAGATAACTCATCTTCAGACAGTGTGTCCGAAGAATCCGTAGAAAATTCAGATGGCCGGACCACTAAATCTTCATTCGGATACATCAAACCCGAATAGCTAGCAGATGAAAAGGGAGTCCAAGAGATAGAACCCGGCAAAGGTGAGGACGAAGGAGAACTGGATGGAAACCCATCAGTCGATAAAAGGCCACCACCAGCAAACTCATCAGGCATGGACGGCCAGCCGTCATATTCATCATCAAAGGAATATATATACGGTGCTGCAAATAGCAGAGAAAAAAACAGAAGTTCTTATCAAACTTATAGCATAATAGCAAATACCATGTCAGGTAAAACGACGAAACAACCCAAAAATGTCTTTCAGTAGAGCATACAGACAAAAAGCAACTAAATAGAAAGCAGCCCAACATGCCTCTCAGTAAACATACAGAGAGAAATCAAATAAATAGAATGGATAGGTAGTTGACACATGTACTGTAACAGCAGTATGTCTATGTTTGTCAGACCACCATTTCTTTTGTATTGGACACGCTAGTTGTGCAACATAACTGGCTTCTAAAAATTGGATGCAGGTGTACATACTGGCTTGCAAAGATTGGACTGGAGTAAAAGCAGAAATTTGATTTATTTAGTAAAGTATTTCTTAAAGATGGAAAATTTAGTTTCCATTAAAATCGACGTCATTTTTATATGTTAGTCTATTATTTTTCTGGAAGATGGCAAATTACTGAAGTCTAGCGGCATCACATATCAAAAAATTCTTACATTTAGCAATCTTAGTGCTGTCTCTAGTTCTCCTGTAAGGAAATATTATTCAATAAAAATGAGCTTAGCCATGGTTGACACTGATTTTATAATAAGAGTAAAAAATTGAATTCTACAATCACAGCAACAGAAAGGATGCATCCTGAGTATATAAGCTGAACTTAATCTCGTAGGTAGAGTATCCTTTACACATGCTGAGCAGTAGAACTTAATATGTAATAAAAACAAATGGCATTGTATTTGTTTTGCTCCATTTGGAATAATACATCAGATAGTTGAATTACATACAGCTAGGTGAACATTTATGTGGCGTAAGCAAGTAGTAAACATGTTGTTAAACTTTGTGTATAGAGCTTACCATATGAGTTTAAGTTTGAGTGATGTGTGTATACGGAATGATCCATTTCATGATCAATCAGGCATATATTCTTTTATTAATTCTGCATACCTTCAAAAAACTATCACTTATGTTAATCTGAGAGGGAACAACCAGTGCGAGACATTTTAAAATAGATGTAAATCTATGTAATATTGCAAGTCGTCTTCCCCATAGTTATTACATTTACTGATGAGTGATGACAGATATGGTGTGAAGCTTCAATCAAAGTTTCTGATACCATACACGGTGCAACATGGCTAATTTCCTAGTCCCCACAATCAATTTTGCAAAGCTAAGATAAATCTAATATCCTGTTATTTTACAGTATAAGGAGCACGGATCTTGGAAACACACATTACAATAAGAACAAAATACATTTTTTCATCTGATGAGCAAATATTATCGATACCTGAAGTTTTGGTCAAAGAGCTTCAAGGGGCCTTTTATGGTTGCTGGCACTTCACCTTGCTGTGGAAAACAAACAGTGAAACAAAAATTGTTATAATGGCATTTTTTCAATGGTAGATGGTCACAAATTAGCTTCTCATAATGAAGTCTCACCTTTCCTAAAGCCCTCAATCAGCAGAGTGGAAGAAAGTTTCTTCATGGTCCTGATATTTCCAGTTAAAGTTTACATCACTTCATTTAAAAACATTAATTCTACACCTGGTGTTTCTTTCTACAAAGATTACACAAATTTAGTTTGGAAGTACAAATGAAAACATTATAAGACAATGGCATTGATCTTAAATATAAGTGGTAACTTATTGGATGCTGGCGTCGGTGGTCGGAAGCCAAGCGATTATCAGCGGCACTTTCTCCATCGGCGCGGCGTGCGCGAGATCCCGCAGCCGCAAAGATGCATCTCAGCTCATTGAAGTGCACTAAAAAAATGCTACACTGGAGTATCAGAACAATAATAATAAGTGTGGATTTAGCAATCTCAAATTTCCAAAAGTATCTGAGGCACATCTTCAGAAAATATTCCAACAATTTATAAATGAATATTAAGTGGTGAACCAAACTTCTAATTTATGATATCTCTGCTGTGAGGAAAAGCTACAAACTTGGGCCACTTCCTGGCTTGAGGAGATGACCTTATCATGGAGAAAAACATAACAAACTTATCCAAACATATGGTTTGCAGACAATGCTTGAGCCGGAAATGTCTTAAATGAGAAAATATCCAAACTAAAGCAGAAAAAAGTTGTCAGCCTCTAGGTTGACACCTCCATAATGGCAACGACAACAAAGGGAAAGAGACCAACCTGCAAACCCCCTAGTTCACATACATACCTACGTAATAAACTGAAAGCACATTGCTCCAAAGCATCCAGATTACATAAAGAGCAGCGTTCACCTGTCTGGGTGTGTGTTTCTGCACATCTCCGCTGAATCAATGACGGAGCAAACCTAACCAATCAAAACGCACAAATGCATCAGCTACGACAATATATCAAACCAAATGGATTACATGAAAACTAACCTAAGAAGAGAGAGTAACGGTGTTGGAGATCTCATCGCGGACAATCTCAACCGAAGGAGGCAGCTGCGCGATGTGGGTTATCAGAGTACCGGAGATTTGGAGGGGTTCAGAGTTTTTCCCCTTACCGCTGGGTGTCAGAGCGCAGCACATCGAAACCGTACAGGCCCGTCTCTGACCTCGGGGCGGCGGTGGAGTAGGCGGCCACCGCGGCCCGGCGAATGGCGGCAGCGCACAACAGCATCGCCGTGGGCGCGGGGGTGGCCGCGGCCACTGGCCTTCCCGGCGCTGGACGCCCTGGCGGCGTACCTCCGGCCGCGCATCCCGGCGCCCGCGCTCGCCTCCTGGGGCTCGGCGCCGGGGACCAAGAACCTGGTCAACCTCTTCCTGGAGCTCTCCTGCGGCGACTGCACGCTCCTCCCCTCCGCCGCGCGCGTCGTGCGAGCCGTACACGTCACCACCGTCCGCATCCGCAACAGCCGCGGCGCGCTCCTCGTGAAGACCCGCCAGCTGCTCTCGGACGGCACGCTCCGCCGCCGCGGCCCGCGCCCGATCTCCGAGAAGATGCGCCTCGGGGAGTCCCCCGAGGCCGCCGCCGCCCGCGCCGTCCGCGAGGAGCTCGGCGAGTGCGTCCGCGTCCGGATCGCCGGCAGAGAAGAAGGTTGGGGACGGGACGGCAGGGGAGAGTGAGGAGGCAATGGAGTGGAGACGCTGGTGGGCTCGGTGGCGGCCCCCGGCCAGAAACCCTAGACCACAGAAAATGACCTTTTTTCTTGTGTGGAGAAGCTGGCGGTGGGCAGAGCGACGGGAGAAACCGGATCGCGTCGATCCCGGAGCTGCGCTGCACCCCGGCTCGAGCGACTCAGGGAGGAGGTACAGGAGAGCAAGGCCGTCCTTCCGGTGGTTTCGGTTTCGCCCGGGGCGGCCTGGAACGGCGGTGTGCGCGAGGGGTCACCGGCTGGTTGCCGTTTCCACCGGCGGTGACCGGGGTGACGTGTCGATTTCTGACTGGTAGAAAATCGATCTCACTGTTGCTGGGAACAGTTGCGCACGCGGGGGGCGACGTGGCCTTCTCCTGGCCGTCGGATCTCCCAGATCGGATGGCTGAGAATAGGGGGCGACGTGGCGCGTGAAATGCTGGCTGAATCTTACCAACTTTTATATATGGATGGATGGATGGATCTACTAGGATGTAAGTGCCACTTTCGAAACAGTTCAGGTTCCTCTATGCATTCCACTGTTTTTTCTCCAAAGGTTGTTGTGTGCAAAATATCTGTTCGTCGGAGTTCCTCTGTCACCCGTCGTTAGGGTTCCGGCGACTCCGCATGGCCGGTCGTCACCGTAACCCGCTGCCCTCCTCCTTTTCCCGCGGCGCCGGCGGCGGGAACCACCCGCACCCTCCTCCGCTACATCACTCCCACCTCCCGCCTCACCACCTAGACGAATTCCTGGAGCCGCCGCGCCTGCCCCTGCACCACCTCGATGACTTCCGAGACCCGCGCCGCCCGCCACCTGGTCACCCCGACAGCTTCCGCGAGCATCCTCCACCCCCTCGCCACCACTTCGAGGGCCACGGCGTCGGGACCCTGCCCCCCGCGTCGCACATGGCCGCGGCGCTGGAGGAGCGTATAGGCGCGGAGATCGAGGAGGCGCACGCTCTCCTCGGGCAGAACCAGCGTCTTGCTGCGACGCACGTCGCGCTCATGCAGGAGGTCTCCGCCGTGCGGCACGAGCTTGGCCACACGGCTCGCGCCACCGGCGCTGCCCAGCAAGAGGGAGATCTCCGTATTCGTGAGGTGTGGATGCTCTCCCCATATGCGCTGAATGAATCTACTCTCTGTGCAGCGTAAATTTAGTGCAAATGTACTCATCCTTTCTTGAAGCAAACACCATTATTTAACCCATAACAAGAAGCTCCACAAAGCCTTGAGTCTGTATGATGCGTCTTTGGTGTTGCATAGAGTCCTAAATTCGTCCTAGCGTTGCAGATTCAGCGATATGTTTGAACTTTTTTACAAGTAATTTGTGATGCATACGGTCTATATGTAACTGTCATGCAAATTTTAATTTAACATCACCTGTTTTCTACTATAATTCTCCGCCATCTATTAATTTTACACATGGCAAATAGATGGTGTAATGGACAAGCTGCAACAAGTTCGAAAAATGGCACCCATTGGTGCCCTAGAATGCCAGACGTGTGGAAATGAGACAAACATGTCCGGGAGACAGTATTATACCATATTTGGCTTCCCGCACCAGTATCTGCTGCAGATGAGAGAAAAGATAGCAACACTGGAAATGAACCAGCGCGCTTCATTTTCCTTATAGGAGTGGGCAAAAGCAAGGAAAGCCACTCTCGGCCCTCATTTTGTTTCCCTTGGTAGTCTAGGGTTAGTCTCCTCCTTTATCCACCCCATTTTCTTCCCATCCTCCCTTCTGTTGATGATGCTTGGATCTTAAGGGCACTAGTATTATCTGTTATGATAGTAGAGGTATGCGAGATTCGAGAAATCACTGATCTAGAATCCTGGGTTTGTATTTCCCTCGTGTGGGATGTCAAATTTGCTTGGCCAGTATTGAGACGGGGATAAGCTTTGCTGCTTTCCAGGACTCCTGTCGGGCGGAATTCATTCAGCAGAGTGCCTGATATCGCAGTCGTTCTTGCTGTGCCAGATATCTAAGTGATAATGTGAGATTTGGATATAACCCGAGTAACTGCTGCCTCTGCCCCTATAGAGAACCTAAAGCCTTCCATACACGAACTCTTTGTCCGTAAGATGATATTTATGAGCATGAGATTTCGCTGCTTCAGCTTGAATTATGTAACTTCTATAACCTGTTTGCATTGAGTTTCAAAAATACATAATTACATAGGTACTTCTTTCCTTGAAATTTTACACGTGCTCGTTTCTAATATTTCCCCAATCCCACTCCTCTTGTATATCAAGCCGCACAGTCCATTACACATATTTCAGTTACAAATTTGACCTATGTTTCTACCCTTTTTCAGTTTGTACATTTTGCATGACATGTTATACTACTGCATCAGTTACTGGTTTGAAACTGTATAACCCGCAATAGTTTTTGTTCTCAAGATACCCTATTATATGGTAGTGTTATAAAATATATTCCAACTTTGCACGTCAATATTGAATTCACTTCTCTTTGAGTGTAATCTGCCCGAGTGAGTTTATTATGTTACTTTTGTCATGTAATTTTTTTACTTGTTCTTTGTGTTATAGACATATGAGAGGTTAATGAAAATGGAAGCAGAGCTCAGAGCAGTAGAGGAGATGCGAGCGGAGCTTGCGCATGTTCGTATGGACATTCAACAGCTGAGTGCAGCAAGGCAGGAACTCATGGGTCAGATCCAGGGATACACACAAGATTTGGCTCGTTCAGCAGTGGAGTTGCAGCAGGTGGCTTCAGTAAAAGCTGAGACCCAAGAACTCAGGCATGAAACACAACATTTAAGGTTGGTCCCTCTTAATCTTGTGTACTCTCTCCTTTTGAAAACATATTGCCTATACTTCTTCATTATTTTTGAAATACAACACATTCATAATCCAGCAATGTTTTCCTCCGCCTCTCAGCTCTAACAGACATTCTCTTGGTCCTATAGTGGTATAGCCTCCTATTGTGTGCCAGATGAAAGTACACCTGCCAATTTGAAATGACGTTTTTTGGGCTACCCCTGAACTTTAAATACTGGAATTCCTACCCCCTATAGTAATTTTGAAGGTGGTTTCACCACCGTGGATATGAGCCGGCATATCTGCTAGAAAAAGGCCGCACTAGGCAAATTTCTCTATCCCCTCTATCTTGAGAATACATTTGTCTCTGTCAGCTGAGAAAAATGCTTGAGCACCGGCTCCGCCCACCACCTACGTGGGTTCTGGGTCTGCCTCTGCTTGGATCTTTTCAAGCCAAACCACCCTGGGGGCTAAGTGCTCTGTTATTAGCAGTCCAGGGTGAAGAATTACCAGCTTTGTTGTTCTAGGGGGTTAAGTGGTTTATTTTGAAGCCCTTGGGGGAAAGTGGGTTTATTCAGTTCAAACTGAAGTGATATGTTACGGGACTCAGTTGAATCTTAAAGAGGCCTCAATCTTAAATGCCCGTGAAGTAACAGAGAGAAAGGTGAAGTTACAAGAAAATCTTTGTTTTATTCTGCACTTACTTATGAATCGACTTGCAGATCTGGTATCGAGCTTGAGAAGAAAGGATATGCAGAGAGTTATGAGCAGGGACAAGAGATGCAGAAGAAATTGGTTTCAGTTGCTTCTGAAGTGGAGAAACTTCGTGCCGAGGTTGCTAATGCCGAAAAGAGGTCACGAGCTGCTGTGTCTGCAAGCAATCAAGGTTTGTTTTTCCATTAGATTGCTTTTTGCTCCAGATAGTAGTTTTGCTACTTATATGTACCGCTAAGGGTCAGGGTATTAACAACAAAACTAGTTAAGTATGAACTATTAAGATGATGCAAATGGACATGCTAAATAAATTTCTATCTGCAGCTAAAATGCTTGACAAAACTACCATCCTGTGCTACATTTTTGGGGCTGTTCAGTTAGAGGCATAAGAAATTAATAAGCGAGGCTAACTACATACTTCAATTTTTGTGTACGTCAAATGTGGATTATACTTAATGGTGCACCCATCTTGCAGGTTATGCTGGAAGCTATGGAAATCCTAATGCCAATTACCCTGTAAATCCTTACAATGTTGGATACAACATGAATCAAGTATGTCTTTTGCTTTGTTTTTTTAAGAAGCCATCTTCACATTTTCTTTTGTATCCTTATATCAAGCTGCTTCTCAAAACACATATTTGTTTCAGGCAAATGCTACTGATTCTGGTCCCCAGTATGGGGCTGCTTCAACACACGGTTCATGGGGCTACGACATGCAAAGAGCTCCAGGACGGAGATGAATACCGACATCATTTATTTCTGGTCCTGTTAGGGAAATACAAAACATAGATTTCTGGCGCAACCTAGTGATTTCTGTGTAATGTTGGTTTATGCTCTGTCAGATATGAATGGTGTATTTGTGGCCCAGATATTAATTATATACACAAGTTTAGTGCATTTACACTAATAATCTTTTAATGCTAGTATGATACTGCAAAATTGCATTTTGTGCACATTACCTTTTCACTTAAAGCACTTGTCATTACTTTGTTTAGAAGCATCTTTTCCTAGTGTCTTCATTACTTTTTACCTGACATATTAGACTAGTCATAAAGCAAGTCTGGGTGAAGATTTCATCCATTGTCTTATTGTGTTTTGACAACCAAATGCATCATTTCTGTTTTTTTCCTACCTAGAGTTCATATCCTCTATAACTACACAGGAGCTCACCCGTCCTACCCAGATCATATAGCTCTCTCCTGTCTGTCACTAAAAAGTAAAAACACTTCTTGCTCCTGTCATTGATATACTACCAAACACTTCTTGCTCCTGTCATTGATATACTACCAATGTAAGCACCGGCTGGCTCAACATAGTTCCATATCGTTAGATACATTGAGCTCGATTAATCCTCTGTATTCTAACAGAGCCTAAGTCATACAAATTTGGTACTAAGTCAAATTTTGTAATGGTTGAGCAAGTTGATAGAAAATGCTATTTCAAAGCCAGCATATAATATATTTCCATATTATATCAGTATTAACAAAGTTCGATTTAGGATAAAGTCTGTTGGTCTTGTATTTTCAAACAGAAGTGAGTATCACTTACAAACGATTTACGATGGTGGTAAAAGGAGGAGTTGGTGCACATCTGATTCCTCTGAAGGAATAGTATAATCACCGTCGCCATCGCCGTCAGTTTGTTTGTTCGGCTTCACTAAACAGAAGAACCCAAATGCTAACTTGCAACCACTCCCCGACCAATTTCTTCGGATCCTCTTCCTCTTCTTCGCTTCTTCCAGCCTCCTTGAATCCTTCGCCTTCCAGCTGACCGGCCACCACCTCCGTTTCCCCTCAGAGCTGCCTTTCCTTCAATTGGTACCTTCGGGTTGCTTCTTTCCATGGACCAGACAAACGCCGGGGTCGCCGCGGCTGTCCCGCCGCCGGTGCCCACGGCGGCTCCCGTCGTTCCGGTCGATCTCACGGTCGTCAAGAAGCGCCTCGGTGGCGGCGGTGACATGGCGGTGCACGACTCATCTGGCACTCTCGCGTTCCGCGTCACGGCGGCGGACGATGGTGGCAGAGGCAGGGCGCTCCTCGACGCCTCCGGCAGCACTCTGGTCACCGTCAGGAGCAGCGAGGTGATGATTCCAGCTTGGGAGTTTCGTTGGGTTTATTCCGAGACATCATGAATTAACTTAACTTGGCTTCTTAATTTGGTCAACTCTGGGTTTGGTTAGGGAAAAAGGGCATCTAAGCTGGGTGTTTCGGCTCTAATTCTGCTATAGTCCGCAATACACTGTACTGCTAATGAAATACTAGCGATTTAATAGACAGCTGACAGACAAAAAAAAGTAAGCATGCTAGAAATCTGCTACATCAACAACAGGCGATCCATGTAATGTTGATGTGCGATACTTGACATATGTTTATGGATCGCACTTTGTCGAGCTCTCTCAACTTTGAACATGATGCCACATTTGTAATGCTCCCGTTAATAATTCGTCATATATCTCTGGTTGAGCATAATGCACACTGTAAACTGAGCGGCGTACTATTTTCTAGGGTGTGTGGCATGCATTCAGAGGAATTGGTTCGGAACAGGAAGACGTCATATTCTCAGCAAAGATAATGTGTGCCTCTTCGAAACGAAAGGAGGTACATGTCCTTATCCCGCCGAGAAGCGCATTCGAAGATCCAAAACCAAGCTATATGCTCGTAGGAAATCCATCTCAAAGAGCATGCACAGTTATAAAGGATAACTCCATTGTTGCTCAGGTGACAGCGAAACATTCAATCAACATTATGATCAATACCTGTTGTCTACTCTATGAGGTTCGTTGACCTGTCAATCATTTTTTGTGCAGGCAAATCTCCCATACAAACTAAACAAGGCCGTCTATTCAAGGCGCAAGTTTAGAGTGACCATTTACCCAGGAAATGATAACATTCTGATCATGGCAATGATTATGACCTTCCTTGTACAAAAATAACAGAATGATGAGTACCCGCATTGCTTTCATATAATTCAGAGGATGATTCAGTTCATTCGTCTCTCACTGACCAATTGCTCTTACCGAACATATGACATTGTGAATATTTCTTTGTCGTTCATGTCAGATTATTTTCTTGGCTATTTCTGATATTATAAATTAGCAACAGGTTAATTGCTCTAGCAAAGGAGTACAATTCTCTCAGGTCATTTATTTTCTAGTACAAAATATAAGGATGGATCATGGAAGAGCAGGAGAAAGGAAACGGTCTGGAACTGTAGATGGAAGGGGTATGTCATAAGACAAAATTTGTGTCAGCCGCATGCGTTGGTGAATTAGGCGATGTTAACTGTGGCTAGAAGGGTTATGGCATAGTACTAAATTTCGGTGTAACGTTGATTCATGATCTTTCAGATAGGAATCAATGAATGTTGTATTTGTTGGCCCTAGTCTTAGTTATATACACAGGTGTGGTGCTTGTTATAGTAATAAACTTTTAATGCTATTAGGTTACTGCAAAATTGTATTTGTGCACATTTTTCCTTTTCACTTAAAACAGTTGTTACTTTCTTTAGAAGCATCTTTTCCCAGTTTCGTCATTTCATTTGATATGACATATTAGACTAGTCATGAAGCAGGAATCTGAGTGACGATTTGACCTACATTTCCGTTTTTCTAGAGATCATATTCTTATATTTCGAGTAAGTCCACAGGTTGATTGCTCCAACGAGTGTGTAGTTTCTTGGGTCATTTATAATCTGGTGCAAAATAGAAGGATTGATTTTTTCTTGACAAGTTTAAACCTGCTCCACTAGTCAGTATAGCTAACTCATTAGCTATCGAATTTGCTTGCCTACGAACATTTTCAAACTCAATTTTACAAAATCAGTTGAAAGAAGATAGCAATCATAACTCAATTTTACAAAATCAGTTGAAAGAAGATAGCAATCATAAAAAAGTACGGCTGCAGTTCCGGGAGAAACAACTCCATCCTCCTTAATCTTGTCTGCTCCCATGCAATCAGAGCTTAAGGCCCCTCCTTTCCCCTCTCTCCACCGCTCTCGCGTTTGAGAGTCGTCTCAATCCTCCCTTCCTCCTCGCCGGCTCGCTCCCCGCTCCTCTCCGGCGGCGCTGCCGCTCGGCGTGGGCGTGGATGCGTAGCTCGGTCTGTAAATAGTAGATTTAGGTTTTGTTTAGCCTCTGTGCTAGGGTTTGCCTTTATGGCGTCTCTCTTCCTTCTCGGCTGGACGCCGGCGACTCGCAGCGACGCCGGATCCAGTTCTCTTCTCTACTGCAGGTCCGATCCATGGAGGATTCCTTGTAGGATTGAAGGTGGATAGGGCCGATTCAATAAGCTCGCTCGCCGTACCACCTGCTTTGCAGATCGAGAGAAGAAGTGGTGCCGTATTCCTCTGGCCGGCCGTGGCGGCGAGGAGGGGAGGAGGTGCTGCTATTCTTTATCAAGATCGACAGAGTGGCTTATGCTGCATCCAAGAGCTCCACACGCGGTGGTATTGTCCGCCACCATGATCAAAGGCCAAGAAGGTGGCCATCTTGCAACCTCCACGACGGAGGCTTCTTCGATCCGGCGCCAGTGCTCGGTGGCTCGATGCATCCAAGTGGTCTTTCCCCGGCTGCGTCAAGCTTGCTGGCGTCTGCGGTTGCTCGCCGGAAGGGAGAGTCCGAGCGTCTTGAGCTCCGATGATCTCGGCGCTTCTCGCGTCTGGAGATCGCCAGCGAGGTGTGGTTGAGGCTCCCTAGGGCCCAATTGCTTTTCTATTTTTAGTTCTAGGGTGCTTTTTGTAATTGTTTTGGCCCTTTCTTCGAATTCTAGGTCTTTCAGGGCAATAGATGAAAAGGGCTTAGATGTAACTTGTACCTACCACAGGGTTAAATGAAAATGCAGCAACGGGGTCTCTGGACCCCATCCCTTGTACAAAAAAAAAATCAGAGCTTAAGATGATCCTGTTGCAACCAAGTGACTGAGCTAGAAGTAGTCCTTGCTTTGGTGCATGTTCTTCTGCCGATAGGGCATCTTTAACATGGTCCTATTTGTTATTTCTAGCCTCGATAAAATTTCCGTAGCTGTCCCAAATCACCGCACCCGTCGTGCCTCATCAAATGAGGCATCAACAGTCACCTTAGTCCTGCATTGGCTTGGTCCAGCCTCCCCGTTATAGTTTAGCTTTCGGTGAATTCGTAGCTCGGTAATTTGATTTGAGAACACTGATTCCCATCTACAATCTTCCCGGGATTTGGATCCTCTCCCCATGCACAACCTCGCGTCGCTCCCAACAGAGGTACCATAGAGAAGGATGGGTCATAGTCAAGAAGGAAATGAGAAGCGGTCTGAAACTGTGGATGGAAGGGTTATAGGGTTATGGCATTAGACTAAACTAGATTATATCCAGTGTGTTGCTGCGAGAATTCCTAACAATTATTGCACTGCATTTATATCTGAGAAGTTTCAAATGTCGGAAAATGACAACTGAAATGAATGCAAAAAAATAAGTGTCGTGTCTCGGATCACGGACACCGGGAGTAAAGGATACCCCTTTTTAGGTTCGGCACGGGGCGCGAAGGAGGCTGGAAGACGCCTTACCCGGGAGTAAGATCGCCGAGTTCTTCGTCGGGACAAGCAAGCAAACAACACAGAGACACACGGAGTTTACCCAGGTTCAGGCCGCCCGGAGGCTAAAAGCCCTACTCCTGCATGTCTGGTTTGAAGTGTTCATCATGGTGTGGTTTACAAGGGTGTTCTGGGATGAACCCGGCAGAGTTTCGGCCAGAGGTAGATGGAGAGCAGATCCTGCCCTGGAGGGAGATCACCTCTCTCTCTACCCTCCGAACCCTCGTCTAGTCTTGCTTGAGCTCTCTCCTCCCTCGGTGCCATGGTCCTCCTTTTATAGGCTAAGGGGATCCGACCTGGGCACGCGAGGGGCGTGAGGGGTTTTTGGCGGGAGAAAACCCCTCGGTGGTCTTTGGAGGAGACGTGGCCTCTTCTCCTCCAAGTATCTTCTGGGGGTGGCGCGGTCGTCCGCCCTTGGGGAAAAGTGGGACGGACAAAGCCTGTCCGCCCCACCAACCACGCTCGTGGCGACGTCACTGGGGCGCGTCCTTCGTCTTGGCGCCCAAGTCTTCTACCAGCTTCCGGCACGAGCTGGCGTTCTTATCCTCTCGGCGGTACGGATGGAGGACCCGGGGGTACGCCCGGCCTCCTGCCGGGCGCACGGACCCACGGGTACTCCGCCTTGTTCTCCGTGCGATGGGTGACCCCGAAAGGTCACCTGGTCCTTAGCCACAGCGTGTCGATGTCGAACTTGTCGGGTTTCGTTGGGGCAGATGGGCTGACCCATCTACTGGTCTTGACTCCTTGCCTTGTCCATCTTCTCGGTGGGCCCAAGTGGTGGACCCACTTTGGCAGCATCAGGGGAACCCCATGTTCCACTGCTGCGACAGTAGCCCCCGGGCATGGTCCCGACAGCTCTTGCTCCAGCTGCTGTCGGGGCTATGGCCAAAGAGTTGGCCAAAGTGGGTCCCCGGCGACTTGTCTTGTCTGCTTTGCCGGAGGGTCGCCAGGGTGAAGTAGAGACGAGCCCCCGAGTCTTCTTGGACTTGGTCACGCGAACGTTGCGGTTCGCACGGATGGCCAACGCCTATCTTGAACCCAACGGGAGGGAGCGCTCGAAGCGGAACGTCCCCTCGATCCACGCGCCAGTCGGAGTAATGGGGCCGTGACATGACGCGTGGGATGCCTTATAAGCCACGCCTCGGTGGTACTGTAGCCGTTGCTCTCCCAAATCTCCGAAATCCACAAATCGCCACCTCCGAAATCCGACTCTTCTTCTTCGCCGAGCGCCGCCTCCTTCTCCGGCCGCTCGGACTTCTTCCGGGACATCCACTCCTCTTCCGCTCATGGCGCCTAAGCGAGAGAGGGGAGGAGTGTGAAAGGTGAAGCAATCTGTAGCAGAGAAGGCGACGATTGAAGCTTCTCGCACCGCCGCCGTCCCTCCTCCGATGAGGGTGACCCAAGCCGTGTTTTCTCCCAGCGCGTACGCGGATGAGAGGAAGGTGGGCCACGCCCGCCGTGCAGTGGCCTCGGAATTCCGCGGTGGTGAATAAGTGAGAATCCGTCCCGGAGAAGGTCCTCAGCGGGAAGGTGAAGTGGTCACCTTCCATAACTTTTCGGTAATGGGGCTGCTGCCGCCTTTCTCGTTGTTCTTCATCGCCGTCCTGGAGGCGTTTGGGCTGCATATGCTTCATCTGCACCCAAATGCGGTGTTGATCTTGGCCTCCTTCGCCTACGTGTGTGAGGCATTCGTCGGGGTGACGCCATCGGTGGCCTTGTTCCGCCATTTCTTCGTTCCCCGCCTGGGAAGGTCAAAGTGGGTCGCTGGCAGAGTCACCTTTCGCCTCAGGAAGTCGTCGACGCATTAGTATCCAAGTGTGAAACTTAACCCTGGCTGGGGAGAGTGGAGGCACAATTGGTACTTCATTTCGGTGGGAGACTTCAGCCCACACCTCCTGATGCCATCATTCCCTGCCGAGCGTCTGGCCAACTCCAAAGATAGAAGCTCCCAAGGTCTGGCCCTCCTCCCAATTATTGAAAGGCTAGCTGAGCTCTGCAATCAAAAGCTGACATGCACCGCAATTGTGGGTGACTTCATCCGGAGAGGGATCGCCCTGCTGCAGCACAGGTCTCGGCCGCTGTGGAAGGTTCAGCCGAGGATTGGATTCCTCTTGCAGTGGAAGGAATGGTTGAGCAAGATGCTCTTCTTGCTCCCGGGTGTTCCACATCATCTTTCGCCAAAAGTTCTTCCCCTGTTTGAAGGCTCAAGTGATGCGGGTGCCCGGGTTCCCATGCCGGAATGCAATGCGTTTGGGGTCTTTGGCACCGAATTCCTGGATCCTCTTCCTGTTCCTGAGCAGAAAGTTGCACTGGGACGAGTGTCCTCCGTAGCTGCTGACTTGCTTTGCGGGGATGTTTCCCCGGAGGGGCCAGGTCCATCTGACGACGAAGCTGAGGAAGAACTCGCCCCGGATGAGCCTGCCAGGTGCGTGGACTTTGCGCCTCCCCAAGAGGCGAGGGAGGTCCTAGCGAGGGATGAGGGTGCCACGGTGGAGCCACTCCCGGAGCGGCCAGCGCACTCAAACCCGTACGAGGGACCAAAATCGGAAGATGACTCTGAAGCCCT
Organism: Poa pratensis; assembly: GCA_947311845.1. NCBI lineage: Eukaryota > Viridiplantae > Streptophyta > Magnoliopsida > Poales > Poaceae > Poa > Poa pratensis. The sequence goes on along the minus strand of CAMZMU010000093.1, from coordinate 38,300,089 downwards.
TCCTCCTCCGCTCCTAGTTGACGAAGGTGCCGAGGATAGCTTGTCGTTGCCGAACCTTTCTGATACTTTGGCGGAGAGAAGCTAGAGCGTCCCCGGAGCCAAGCAGACTCGAGGGTAAGTTAGAGTCCTTTTGGCCCCAAGTTGTGAACCTTTGCTTGATGTTCCAGTGATGTGATGCCTTGCTTTTCTCGCAGATCTCTGGAACCCGGAAGTTCCAGGAAGTGCCGCCGGGTCGAAGACGAAGCGGGAGAAACCGCGGAAAGCTCCGCTATGAACGTGGAGGAGCCCCCGACTCCTGCCGGGATCCTTCTCGATGCTCCATCTTCGCAGCGTGGCGCCCAGGAGTCGAGGGTGATGGTGGTGTGAACACCCCTTCCCCGGGTTCGAGAACCAACCCACCCGGCGGGAGTGCCGGCGGTTTCCTTGTTGTCTCCGGGTAAGTTCTTTCGAAGTTCTGGCCGTTGTCTTTCCGTGGCCGTGGTGTGGCCCTTGAGAACTTACTCGCCGTTATTGGTGCAGATCCTGAGGCGGCGGAATCTCCCGGGAGCAGGCTTGACGTGGAGCCCCCAGAATCCCGCCAAGAGCGCGGGACTGAAACCGGTCAGTCCTCATGTGGCGCCATCATGACGAAGCGGGTACTTCCCTCCTTCCGAGGGAAAGTACACGGGCGGCTGGCTTCTCGAAGGGGTTCTCCAGTGCCGAAGAGTTCCATGCCTTTGCTCGTGCCGAGATCAAGAAGCAAACGGTGGTTGTCCCCGATCACAGGGAGAACTCGCATGCTTGAGAGATGAGACTGGCTGCGGACGAGGAGATGCTCAATGCTCATGAGCTTAGGATAGCTCGTCAAGAGGAAGAGCTGCAGCAGCGTCTTTACGGCCTCGAAGAGCAGGAACAAGCCCACCTCGAAGCCTTGGAGTAGTTCCAACTGAGAGCGTACCAAGATGAGGACCACCTGGAACAAGGGATGGAGAACGCGGAGTGGTGGACCCGCCAGGAAGTTGAGCTGGAGAACGCAGAGGCCTTACGGGCCAAAGACGAGATCATCAATTCCCAGGATAGGTGTCTCAGGAGATTAGCTGGTGAAAGGGCATGGCGCCCCCATGTGTGGTTTTGGTAATTAATGACAATCCCTATGGACTTATGGTTGCATTGAGTTATTCTTGTAGTGTTTGTCCATAGGCAAATGCTTGAACTCCATAGGTTGGATTAAAGGTTGATGCCATAAAGATATTGATATAATGGAGTATTTTGGCATCAAGATCATCGAGTTGTATGGATATATTTGATATGATCAAGAAGAAGAGTATGTGATGACCAAGTGGTTATTCAAGGAGTTATCCGAAGATTGGTCATGAGAGAGTTCAACATATTGCAAGTATGTCTTGAAGAAAAGGATTATGTGATCACGCATGGTTATATTCAAGACATCATCATCTATTAAAGATAGAAGTAAAGATACAAGTTTGATCAAGATATTGATCAACACACAAAGTTACAAGATGTACCAAGTGGGATCATGTATCTCTTGGTACGGTAAGCAATTGTCCATATAGCTTTGTGAACTAACCCATGAAATGTGTGTGCCATGTGTGGTTAGGTATCTTTTCATGGGCTTGCATCAAAAGAAAGATTTCATATAGCCCATGGAGAATGACATCAAGTGGTGATTGTCATCAAGCTTGAGAAGTGCAAGTTCAAGAGAAGTATCTCGAAGATATCATATGCATGATGCTTGCCACCCTATTGGAGATAATGGTCAAGTGAAGACGTGCTTATGAGAGGCTCTCACATAGTGGAGTATGGGGGAGCAATGTGTGAGACTTCACCAAGCAAAGCGCAGTCAAGAAAGGTGGTCCACTTGAAGAGACCAAGATCGACATCATCTAGCTCAAGTGGAATACGCAAGGCAAAGGTATGATCTTGATAGGTTTTCTATTTTACCGGTCTTATGGTGCTAGTTGGGAGACCGGGTTATAGGATAGATACCGTACTATCAAGAGGGGCTCTCATTGAGCTTTAGCGTATCAGTTGGAGAGAGCTCAAACCTTTGCATACTTGTCTTCATCATCTTTCTTGGTTCTTATTTAGATTTTCTCTATGTGGGGTTTTGGAGCTTGTTGTGATCTTCATAACAAGTTCAAGTTCATCAAAAACGAATTTCGTATGAAAAACTTGTTGAGTTTTTGATGTTGGAGATTTTACCGGTTGTTATTTTATAGAGTGTTTTTCCTTACTACATTTGGTTTTATCCTCCCATGTTGGACTATGATGTTTTCCTGCATCATCTTATCGTGCTTGTTGTGGTGATTCCAACGAGCCCAAGAACATCGAAAACGGAGTTCGGATACTCAACTTATACTCGTTTTAGTGTAGGTGTTTTCTGCAGTTTTACAGGGTCGGTAGTACCGACCCAACTACCGGTGAACTCGTTTTGGTACTGTATTGAGTGTTTTCTAAGCGGTAGTACCGGCCCCTACCCCCTGGTAGTACCGGGACTTGCCTGTTTTGTGTGGGCTGGTAGTACCGGGTTTTTTTTAGCCTGGTACTACCGGCCCTGCGCGATTTTCTGGCCACACGGGCAGATTTTGCACCTATTTAAGGGGTCTTCTTCTCCAAAGAGACCCCAACTCTTGAGCTCAAAATTGCCCCCATTGTTGACCTTGTTGAACTTTGCTATCTCTCTATTCCTCCATGATTCTTGCCTCCAATTAGAGTGAAAAGAGAGAGGAGATCTAGATCTATTGTTCTACCAATCCATCTCTCCTCTAAGTGAGGGGAAGCCTTTGGATCTAAATCTTGGAGTTCCATTTGTTGAGTTCTTCTTTGTTCTTCCTCTCTTCTCCCCCATAAGTATTAGTTGCTTTGGTGGGATTTGAGAGTGAAGAATTTGATCACTTCTTGTGTTTTTGCCCATTGCATGAGTTGCATCGGTTTGAGTTCTCCACGGTGCTACGTGGAAAGTGAAGTTGAGAAGCTTGTTACTCTTGGGTACTTGGGGTGCCCTAGAGCTTGTCCTCTTGGGTACTTGGAGTGCCCTAGACGGTCCTTGTTGATCTCGGAGTTTTGGTGGCTCGCGGGATAGTTGAGAGCCTCCAATTGAGTTGTGGAGTGTGCCTCAACCTTGTGTTTCTTGTGGCTTTGGGAGCCGCAGGAAATCGGTGAGAGCCTCCAATTAAGTTGTGGAGTGTACCTCATCCTTGTACGGGTTCGGTGACCACCCTCAAGTGTCCCATAGTGGTTCGTGGCACTCTACATTGGTAGAGGCACGAAGGAGATTACAGTGTGCCATTGTCGGCTATTCGGGGTTCACTTTGTGACTCTGCAGCTCCAACGGAGACATAGCTTCCATTGGGAAGTGAACTTCGGGATAAATCATCGTCTCCAAGTGCTTCGGTATTTCTATACCCGAGCTCCTTACTTATGCAATTTACTTTGTGATAGCCATTGAGCTTGAAGTTATATATCTTGCTATCACATAGTTGCTTATATTGCTTAGCATAACTTGTTGGTGCACATAGGTAAACCTAGCTTGTTTAAGTTTCGTGCTTGATAAATTAAACGCTAGTTTTATTCTGCATTTATTCAAGCCTAAACCGTAATAATTTTAATCGCCTATTCACCCCCCTCTAGGCGACATCCGTGTCCTTTCAATTGGTATCAGAGCCAGGTTCTCTCGTTTTTGGCTTCACCGCCTCGAGAGTAAAGATGTCGTCTAGTGAACTAGTGCACAATGCTTCTTTTATATTAGATGGCACAAATTATAATGTTTGGAAAATCGCATGCTTGATAGTTTTTGGGTCATGGACCCATACATAGAGCGAATTCTAGATAGGGGTTATTCTCCTCCAAAGAATCCCAAAAGATTATCTTTATTGGATAAGAATAATTCCTATCTAGATGCTCAAGCTTGTAATATGATTTTCAATGCTTTGAGTGATGTAGTTATTATGTCGGTCACTCCATTTCGGAATGCTCATGAGCTTTGGACCAAGCTTCAAGATAAATATGACGTGTCCAAGATTTGTGGAGATGATTGTTCTCCCTCCACCTCCGGCTGTGATGAGTTCTCAACTTCTCCTACTTCACCTACATGTGGCAAGCCACAAAGTAATGCAATGGTGAGTAGTGATAAACATTGCAATGATGATAGTGAGCTTATAATTGATGATCCTTCACCTCTATCTTATTGCAATGATTTATCTTTGGACTTAAACATATCTAGCACCAAAAATGATTCACATGCTTGTGTTGATGGTCCTTGCATATCATGTGCAAATTGCTTGACTAATCCTCGTGATGATATGCTCTCTATGTCTTGTTCCCTTGATAAAAATACTTCTATTTCCTCTAGTATTTGTTTAGCTAACCATGTAGAGGAAACCGAACACTCCATGGAACAAGACATGGACTTGAATGGGGCTTCAAGTTTTGCTTTATCATCATCAACCACTTCGCACTTTTGCCTTATGGCAAGGGGATCAACGGTAATTTCTACCTTGACTCCCAATATATCTCAAAATGATAATGATGTTGATAATGATGTTGATAATGAAGAAGATGATAATGATGCTTCCCTTATTGAGAAGGGTCAAATGGTTCTTCATGCTATTGCTAAGAATAAAGATGCTCGTGCTAAATTCTTAGAAATCATGGCTACTTTTGTTGAGCGCAAGCTTACCATAGTGGATTTGGAAGCACGCATTGATGAATGCTTTAGCCGTGAATATAAGTACGCGGATGAGATCGCCGATCTCAAGGAAGCTCTTGAAGAAGAACAAACCACTAAAGAGTCTCTTGAGGAGACTTTTACTCTAAAACTCTCTATGGTAAAGGAATCCCATGATAAAGCTATTGAGGTGGCTAATGAATTCAAAATAAAGAATGGTGAGCTTGTGGATGCTCATGCTAGACTCCTTGGGGATTTTGCGCACCTCAAAATGGCTCCAGGGTCATTAAGAGTGAGCTCATCAAACTCACCGAGTCTCATGTACAACTCCAAGCTTCATATTCAAAAGAGCTTACCAAGTTATCTTCTCCTTATGCTACTACCTCTATTTCTTGTGAAGCACCAATAGTGAAGGAGAATGTTGAGCTAAGGGCTCAACTAGAGTTACTATCTAGCAAATATGAGAAGTTGGAAGAAAGCCATGAAAAGCTCTCGAGCGCTCATGAGGATCTTCTAGTCTCCTATGATAAGCTAAAGTTAGCTCATGAGGCTATTATTACAAGACTGAAAAATAACAATTCAAAAATAAAAGTAACTAATTTTTTTGTGTTTTTGATAAATAAAGCAAACAAGACTAAATAAAAATAAACTAAGCAAGACAATAACAAAGTAAAGAGATTGGAAGCGTGAAACTCCCCTTGCAGAAATCCTCTTGCTCCCCGGCAACGGCGCCAGAAAAAGTGCTTGATGACGTGGATCACACATTCGTTGGGAGACCCCAAGAGGAAGGTATGAACAGTGTAGCAGCAGTTTCCCTCAGTATGAAACCAAGGTTTAATCGAACCAGTAGGAGCAAGAAATCACTTCTGAAGGTTATTGGTGGCGCCGCTGACGTGGAATCTGCACACAACACAATCAAACTACTTTGCCCCAACGAAACAGTGAGGTTGTCAATCTCACCGGCTTGCTGAAAACAAAGGATTAAACGTATGGTGTGGAAAACAGTAGTAAATTGCAGAGAATGAAAAGGAACAATGTTTGCAGTTGTTTGTATTATCAGTGTAAAAGAATGGACCGGGGTCCACAGTTCACTAGTGGTGTCTCTCCATAAAAGATAACTAACATGCTGGGTGAACAAATTACAGCTGGGCAATTGACAAAATATTGAGCGCATGACAATGCATATATATGACATGATGATTGCTATGATATTCATGTGGACATTATGACAAAATACATAGACCATTATCCAACAGCGTCTATGACTAATAATCCACCTCCAGGTTGTCATCTGAGTTCCCCGTTGGTATTAAGTTGCAAGCAACGGATAATCGCATTAAGTAATGTGCGTAATGTAAACAAATGCATTAGACCTAACGGCGCACCCTTAAGCTAAGCATCGGTTATTTTATCCCTAGTGGCAACAACACATCCACAATCTTAGAAGTTGTTGTCACTCTCCCAGATTACCGGAGGCATGAACCCACTATCTAGCATAAATACTCACTCTTGGAGTTACAAGCATATACTTGGCCAAAGCATCTACTAGTAACGGAAAGCATGCAAGATCATAAATAACATATAAGATAGATTGATAATCAACTTGACATAGTATTCAATATTCATCGGATCCCAGCAAACACAACATGTAGCATTACAATAAGATGATCTTGATCATGATAGGCAGCTCACAAGATCTAAACATGATAGCATAAAGTGTAGAGACAACCATCTAGCTACTGTTATGGACTCGTAGTCCGAGGATGAACTACTCACGCATCACTCCGGAGGCAGGCATGGTGATGTAGAGCCCTCCGGTGATGATTCCCCTCTCCGACAGGGTGCCGGGAAGAGCTTCTGAACCCTCCCGAGCTAGGGTTGACGGCGACGGCGTCTCTGGAACTTTTCGTGGATAATGGCTCGGGTATTTTGGGTTTTCGCGTCGGGAGGAATAAATAGGCGAAAGGGCGGCGGCTGGAGCCACGTGGGCCCCACACCACCCCACGGCGGCAGGGGGGGCGGCGCCCCATGGTGTGGCTGCCTCGTGGCTCCCTCCGTCTCTCCTTGGACTCCGTGTACGTGTTGGAAAAATAGGAGGTTCTGTCCAAGTTTCGTCCAATTCCGAGAATATTTCCAGACTAGCTTTTCTGGAATACAAAAACAGCAGAAAACAGGAACTGGCACTGTGGCATCTTGTTAATAGGTTAGTCCCAGAAAATGCATAAAAATGCTATGAAGTGTATATAAAACATGTAACAATTGGTATAATATCAACATGGAACATCAGAAATTATAGATACGTTTGAGACGTATCAAGCATCCCCAAGCTTAGTTCTACTCGTCCTCGAGTAGGTAAAACGATAAAAACAAAATAATTTCTGAGGTGACATGCTACAATCATAATCTTGATCAAATAGTATTGTAAAGCACATGTTATGAATGAAGTGATCCAGGTCAATGGTCTATAGTTTGCTAGCAAGTAGATAATGAGCAAACAACTGAATCATATAAGCAAAAACTTTTCATGAATAGTACTTTCGAGACAAGCATCAAAGAGTTTTGCATAAGAGTTAACTCATAAAGCAATAGATTCTAAGTAAAAGGTATTTAACCAACACAAAGGAAGATTTAAGCTTCAGCAATTGCTTTCAACTTTCAACATATATATCTCATGGATATTTGTCAACACAAAGCAATAATAAGTGCAATATACAAGCATATAAAAATTGTTGCACCAAAGTTGACACTAGTGTTTGCTTCTAAGATAGAAAGAAGTAGGAAAACTGACTCAACATAAAAGTAAAAGAAAGGCCCTTCGCAGAGGGAAGCAGGGATTAAATCATGTGCTAGAGCTTTTTAAGTTTTTGAAATCATATAGAGAGTAAAAATAAGTTTTGAGAGGTGTTTGTTAATTGTCAACGAATCAGAAAATGGAAAGTACAATATGACCCCTGCCAACCAGACTTTTAAGAGCGGCTCCCATGAAGGACGTTATTTCTACCAGCAAGGCAGATCATCCCTCTTTCTCTTTTGTTTACACATGCAGATATTTCACTGTTTGTCATTGCTTGACTGATAAATCAGGGCAAAAATGTGAAGAGAATTAAGCGGTTAAAGTTGTAATTAATTGGGACTGGGCACCCCATTTGCCAGCTCTTTTTGCAAAATTAATGGATAAGCGGATGTATATGCCGCTAGTCCGGTGGTAAAGTCTGTTTGACAGTTGACATAAAGACATCCACCCCGTCCTCATGAGCTTGGTAAACATTGACACAAAATAGGAGTAATAAAGTTTTGAATAGTTTAAAGGTAGCACATGAAAAATTTACTTGGAATGGCAAGGAAATACCACATATAGGTAGTTATGGTGGACACAGATGGCATGGATTTTGGCTCAAGGTTTTGGATGCACGAGAAGCATTCCCTCTCAGTACAGAGTTTAGGCTAGCAAGGTTATTTGAAGCAAACACAGGATATCAACCGACACAGCAAGACTTATATGAAAACATATTGCAAGCATTATAAGACTCTACACTGTCTTCCTTGTTAACCAAACCCTTTTACTAGAAAATATCTAGACCTTAGAGATACCAATCATGCAAACCAAATTTCAACGAGCTTTACGGTAGTTCTTCATTAATAGGTTTTAACTACATGATACAAAAGCTTAAACATGAACTACTTGATAACTCAAAACAATTGACAAGTATCAAATTATCCAATACAGTGATCTACAAGAATATGTAAGCTTTTTCCATTATACCATCTACCACATGCAACATTTTCTGTTCCAACCAAACACCAATCAATTTATTTCAACATAAACTCTCCAAACAATTATAAGTGAAGCAAGAGAGTACTTTCTTTAAAAGAACTAACAGCTCTGAATAAGAGATGCATGCAAAACAGGAGCTAAAAGCATAGCAATAGCTAGATAAGAATACTCAACAAGTATAAGTGAAGAATAGGAGTATTCATATGAAAAAGCGGAGCGTGTCTCTCTCCCAATCAAGAATGCTGGGTCCAATCAAGTTGACCATAAGAAAAATAAAATACTGAAAATAAAAGCACACAGACGCTCCAAGTAAAGCACATATGATGTGAAAGAATTAAAATATAGTTTCACTAGAGATGACCTGATAAGTTGCTGATGAAGAAGGGGATGCCTTGGGCATCCCCAAGCTTAGACGCTTGAGTCTTCTTGAAATATGCTGGGGTGATCCATGGGAGCATCCCCAAGCTTAAGCTCTTCACTCTTCTTGATCACATTATATCATCCTTCTCTCTTGACCCTTGAAAACTTCCGCCACACCAAACTCAAGTAATTCTCATTAGAGGGTTAGTGCACAATCAAAAACTCACATGTTCTATAAGGACACAAACATGACCGTTACTTTTAACATTAACTACTGCCACTGATGTTATGTGAAGCTCTTCACCCTAAAAAAGAATTCCACTCAACACTAGTAAAAGAGAGAATGCGAAAAATAAAAGACAGAATCTGTCTAAACAGAACAGTCCGTAAAGACGAATTTTTTCGAGGCACTTACGTTGCTCAGATCGAAAAACTTCTAAAACTAACGAAGATGCGTACATATCTGAGGATCACGCACAAAAATTTGCAGATTTAAATAATTTTTCTGTGATTTTACAGAATTAAAACGGTGAACAGCAGAAATCTGTTCCTGCGCAGAAATCCAAATCTAGCATCATCTTCCTATTAGAGGCAATACTTGGCACAACAATGCGATAAAATAAAGATACAAAGGAATTGTTACAGAAGTAAACAACTCCTTGACTCAAAAAAAAAAAAAATTGCAGAAATAAAATAATGGGTTGTCTCCCATAAGCGCTTTTCTTTAACGCCTTTCAGCTAGGCGCAGAAAGTAAGAATCAAGTGTTTCCAAGTGATGAAGCATCAACAATCTTACGCTTAGCTCTCTTACCCTTATCTTTAGGAAATACTTGGTTACACATAGGTGAAGAGGCGAAATTCATAGTGCCTTGGCCCACATCTATTATTGCTCCAAAGCGTTTCAACAGAGATCTTCCAAGCGTAATTTGTCCTACTCCTGCACATTCAATGACAAGATAATCAATAGATATTGTTATCCCCAGGAGTTTTGTAAATACTCCTTCGGCTACTCCTCTTGGTAATTTAATAGTATTATCACCCAAAATTATACAATCTTCGCATTTGGAAAGCTCCCAAAGATTTAAGAA